>JACEGR010000745.1:0-222650 GCA_014170235.1 Listronotus bonariensis | reverse complement strand
ACCAAAAACTAATGGTAAAGGAAATGATCCATATAAAAAAGAAAAAAATTGTGTAAACAACAAAAGACATTGAAAACTTAAGTCAAATTTATTACAATTTAATAAAATAATAAAAGTATCTATCTCAAACATAACATAATTATCTGCACTACATAGGATTAAGATTACATTTTTTGAAACCGTATTAACACAATTTTTTAAGTTCAATAAAAAAATCAACTGAAATTCTTATCCTGCCGACTACCAACCAAACAGTTGCATTAATCTCTAATAAATATCTAATATAAAAGGTATGTTTTCAAGGTGCGTATCCCATTATTTTATTTTATTAGTTTAATGTTTTTAAAATATAATTTTAATTGTCTTATGTCTACCTTTGTGTCAGTTTTATTATATAAATATAAGAATTTTAAATGTAAAAATCATCCATTTAATATTTTGTAAATAATTATTATTGTTTTAACTCGTTATTATTTTGTAGGAACATGCCAAAAGACTATCGTTAAAATAAATAAATAGATCTTTGAAAAAGCCTTCCATGTAAGGCGAAACGTCAGAAAATGTAAATTATTGTTTTATTAATAAAAAAACCTCAATCCCAAGAAACAAAGTAAACAAAAGTAAATTATAAGAAATGGTTTAATAAAAAACAATATTCCGGGGAAAAAGTGCCATTTTCCTCCCTCATAATTTAATCCCCTTAAAAAAAAAACTTACAAAGATTCTAAAACACAAAGCATATTTATCTGATTTTACTTCATAAAGAATAAATCCTGCAGATGGTTGAGTCATTCTAAGACGCATCACCGATACTTATCTTAAATTGAAACGGTAGCAGGATGGAACAGCAGAAAGACCTTTTTACTTGCTGTCCTTGTTTAAAAGGTACATATAAAAGTAAGAGCGAATCATTTCCCAAAAAATAAATTTTAAGCTAGGTTTCCACCTTTTTCGTATAAATATGTGTACACTTCTTCTCCCCGGAAGAAAAAGGAAAAGTTTTTCTTCCGGGAAAGAAAAGTGTCGTTTTCCTTCCTCATAGGGCAAAAATCTATTTTCGATGAAGGTGGTAGAAAAGATAATTATTAATTTTATTGAGTGAAATGTTGTGGGGATATTGGTTTACTGAATTTTAATGAAATCACGCTTATAAAAAAAATTACGAACTATTTTAATCCCCACATAAAAACCTTACCAACAATCCAAAAGGCAAAGCATATTAATCTGATTTTACCTCATAAAAAATAAATCCTGCAGACGGTTGAGTCATTCTAAGACGCATCACCGATACTTATCTTGAATTGAAACGGTAGCAGGATGGAACAGCAGGAAGACCTTTTTACTTACTGTACTCGTTTGAAAGGTTGATTTTTATCTTCGGAGTCATTCAATATTATAAATGGCGTGGCAATGCAATAAATAGATTCTTGTGTAGGATTTCTTTATTTCATTGTCCGTAAGAACGATAAAAAAAAATGTACAAATATGTTGATTCTAATTTTGTTTTGGTGCTTTCGGAATTATAAGGAAATTCTTAACCATTGTGCAAATACAGGATAATTCAAAAATCGATCACGAAACTTAAGGGGGTGATTCTACTTGACAAAATAAGGGTAGAGTTTCATTTAAATTTTTTCAAAATGTCATTCGTTTTCGAGTTACAAGCCGTCAAAGTTCAATTTTTATTTTGGGTTTTTCGTCATATTGCATTTATTTTTAACCAATCCAGTTGATATTTGGCACACAAATCGAGGTTTGCAGATTCTAAAATTTTAGGACAAAAGTACTTTTTTAAATACTGCCAGAGGGCACTTTACCTAAAACTTAAAATTTATTTACATCATAAATTTTTTATTTTGATAGATATTGCAAAGCTGGGGGCGCCATTTTATAGACAATCGAAAACTTAAAAATAAGGTACTCAATAAACCTAACCGTTTAGGCACCAATAGACATCAAAGTTTTCATCAATTTCAATCAAATTACCTACATACATACAGGGTGTCCAGTAACTCAACCGACAAACTTAACGGGACGATTCTACAACAGAAAATAAGAAAAAACTTTATATAAACATATGTCCTAAACGTCTTAGTTTTTGAACTACGGTGTGTTAAATATTTAATAAAAAAATTAAATAAATTAATTTAAAAACGAATTCTGAAAATATAGAAATTCGTTTTGAAAATATTTTAACTGGAGTTATCATTACAAATAAGATTTCCTAAAGTACATTTAATATCAATCAGAATATAATTTGAGACTAGGTGTGACTTGTTTTTGTAAGATCATGTTTGATTTTATCATTACCTCATAAATTCTTATTCCCGCATTAATAGAATATTGAGGAAATTATAAAATCAAACATAACCTTCAGAAACTAACCGAGCATAACCTCAAATCAATTTCCAATTGGAGGCAAGATATTTACTCTTTAAAACATGTAAAAAGTTACAGTGTTTATTATAAACAAAAAAAGTACCTTTTATTTTAGTTATGTGAGGACATAAAAATGTATCATTTAAATATTTAATTAGAAGACCTCTTGACCACAACAAATCTCTTAGCGCCTTGCAATAATGATAGTATGACTTTATTAGCAAGGCTACCAACTGCAAAGAATTCATAAGCGTGGCAGTTTACGATCCAATTTAAAAGTATAATGCAAATTTTAGTAAAAAAAGAGGAAAAGATTTTTTTTTGTTGGCCACAGATAAAAATTTAATTTTTTATTAATTTCTTACTCTGCATCTAGTAAAAAGGGTATGTACTGATCAAAACCAGTTAAATTCATAGATCACAATAGGTTAATAGTATAATATTATTAAAATATTAAAGGGATATTTTTTTAATTCTTCTGTCTTACAGCTGCTCACAAGCTTGTCTAACAGCGGACGTCATTAAAATGTGAATCGAAAAATAAAAACGCTTCACGCCAACGACAAATGACATTAAACAAAAATAATAATATAACCTAAAAATGGTAACTCCCGTTTTATAACAAAAATGCACAATACTTTCAATTGCAGTTGAATTAATCCTTTACATGATTTCCCACACATATATTATTGTTATTGTTAGTATACATTTAGTCAATTTTGTTTAACTTTTAACCTCAAATTCGGCTATATTTCCCTCTCTTTGTTTTTTTCAACCTGTTAGAGAGTGGTTAGACATCTTCCGAGGCCGCTAACAACCGCTGTGGACTTCTGTAAGACTGACGTCATTGATTTGTCTAAAAAATGAAAGTGCTTACAGCTGCTGTAAGCAGCTCACAAAGAAAATATACCTTAAGTTTGGGACACGATAAGGGAATGATATTTAGAATATTCGATTACCTCTTATTTATTATTGTAAGATTAAAAAGCTTAAAGGAAGTATGGCTCAAGCAGCTTTCGTAGTATGGTTTTATGAAAAATACTAAGTCTACGATACACCATTATAAGTATATAAAACTGAGCAGCACGATTTTCGCAAATTTTTGAGAACTCCTCATAAAATGAATAACTACAATACAACTTAGTGGTCAGTTGTTTTTTTTTAATAATTTTAAATCAAAATAAAAGTCCAATCATTTTAATGCTTCCTTTAGACTTAAATTTAAAATTAATAATAGTTTAAAGAAACTAAAAACACGCTTTATATGCAACCGAACTCAAAATTAGAAAATAATTTTTCATTACAAAGAGTTTGTCACTTTAGAGTAAAAAGCGTGGGTGCATTTTACTATTTTTTCATAACTTTTCCCTCATAGATATTTGCAAATAGAATAATTATAACATTTAATATATTAAGCACCCCACGCTTTTATTCTGAAGTGACAAACACTCTTTTAATGAAAAATTATTTTCTAATTTTTAGTTCGGTTGCATATAAAAGCGTGTTTTTTTAGTTTCTTTAAACTATTATTTATTTTTCATTTTTTAGTTCGATATATCAATTAGTTTTTTAAAAATAAATGCTCCAGTTTATTCACTAAAAACTCCTTCGCCATTTTGTCAAGAGACACAGAGGATCTGTAAAGGAATTTATTTATCCTGGCGGTCCTAATCAGGATAACGGGATACTGTTTTTAAATTATTGCATTGTCATCGGTCCTTGATACGTGTGCAAAGTTTCAAAGAAATTGAATCGCTGGAAGTTGGTAAAAATTAGGCTCAAAGATTCCGTTACATAGATAGATAGATAGATAGTTACAACCTAAGCTAATAAAAGCGTGTTAAAAAAACGCCTAGTACTACTTTTTAGGTTTGTTCCAGCAGGCTGTCAGAAATGTTTGCAACTGTTCGGATTCTGCGCACGTTAAATTTGTCGCACTCCTAGCAGTGCTATGTTTTTAACATAATACAATTGTTTGTTGTTCCAGCAGTAGTTTTAAGATGTTAAAAACATGTTGGAAACTGTTTAAAAAGTTTGCAAACTTTCTTCAAACATTACTGACAAAGTGTCAACATAACCTTTCTTGTTTTGACGTATAAACAACATTTCTGATTAATGTTTGTAACAATTTCTGCGTTTTACGATTTTTGCTAACATGTTTCCAACATTCTGCTGAAACAAACCTTTTATAAACAGCTTTATTTAAGATCCATCACTTGAAAAATACCACAAACAGTCATCATCAAAACGAATTCCGTGGGCGTTTGTAGGAATGGTCTTAGCAATTTACCATTTAACAATGGGATCAATAATAATACAATGGGCTCCGGTAGTGTTTTGTGTCTCGTGTCTTATACAATGACGCGCGATTAGTTTCAAGAAAAATTTTTAGATTGTCGAGGTCCTCTGTTGGGTGTGTCTTTTACAACACAAAAAATAATAATTTTGGGTATTTTCAAGAATTAAATGTGCACTATGGCCCAAGTGTTAGGTATAATGCTTAGTGCCGGCCGTTACTTGAACATAAATTAAATAAACTTAAGAATTAAATGTGCACTATGGCCCAAGTGTTAGGTATAATGCTTAGTGCCGGCCGTTACTTGAACATAAATTAAATAAACTTATTTTAGTGCCCTCTATATTTAATTCAATATTAATAATAATTAATCATTAAAAACTCGTCCTTTTTTATAGGGGCCTCCTATTCATTAAATAAAATATAATAACATCTTCACAGATTGACTGAGACTGCGACTTTTATATTTTATTTGGTATATTATTTTTACATTTTTATAAAATATACTCGGCGTTTTAGGATAAAATGCAGATTCTTATGGTTGTAAATCTATAAATAATAATAAACCACCAAGAGTCGGGAAATATGTTTTTCTACAAGTAACTATTTTTCTTCGATCAGCAGATTCTTTATAGTAGGGGAGGGTAATTTTCTAGAAACCTGCGGCAACTCCGATTTTGACGAAATTTGGTATACGGGGGTTTTTGAGGCGCTGATGACGAATCTAAAAGGCGGAAACGTTTCGTTCTTGAGATATTTATCATCAGACTTGAATTTTAAACCAATCCTATTTTTACAATATTACCCCTTCTTATTGCCCACAATTCTTGATTTAAAGCTAAAGTGGCACACAATATTTGATTTTCACCTTTTAAATTATTTTTATTTTACCATTATTTTTGCATAAAATTGCATAGCTATACTTTGAATCATTTCAATCCCAGTGGCCCTGAAGCTCTATGTGTATGTATGGTTGCCGCATTATCAAAGAAAATCCACGCAATTTAATACAAAAATAATGTAAAAGACGTAGAAAAACGGGGTTTTAAAAGGTGAAAATCAAATATTGTGTGAGACTTTAGCTTAAAATCAAGAATTGTGTGCAAAAAGAAGGGTGAATATAGTGAAAATAAGCTTAGTTCAAATTTGAACTTTGATGATGAATATCTCGAGAACGAATCGTTTCCGCCAAAAAATCTTTCAGAATCGTAATTAGCGCCCCCAAAAACTCCCGTATACCAAATTTCATTAAAATCGGAGTTGCCGCAGGTTTCTAGAAAATTACCGTAATTTTTATTCCTAACATCTTTTTTATAACAATTTTTGATATAACCAAAAATACAGGATTTTTACATTTAGGCAAAAATTACATTTTTAGACAAACCTTGTAGATGAATGCCACAATTTGATATCTGATGATTGCATTTTAGGTTTTGGACCATGCAAAAATTTAAAAAAAACTTATTTTCGTAAAATCAATAATAAAAAAGTTTCTTATATGAATCCCAGTTACGTTGACACACTCTTTACTAAAAAGCCAGGAAGCCACGTTAACCAACATTTTCTAAAAATATTTAATCTATTATGCTTGTGTAAAAACAATTATTAGTAATCAAAACTACCGGGAAAGCTGTGGTTTGACAACGCACGCCAAAACCACTCCACCCACTATAGTCACTCACCTTATAAGAAAAAGCACGTTTTTTTTGCGGTTAGTCTTTCAGACGGCAATTTACTTGATAAGATCAATAATAACTACTTTAATTATTTGCACAAATAAAATTAAATGGATTTTTAGGAACTTTTGTGACACATAAATAAGACATTTTATTGGTGACGAAGAACCTGTTCAGGTTTAATTTAGGTTTGAAAAGAGACAAGTAACATTCTAGAAGAAGGGCGGGGCTAGTTGAGCAATTTTTCACTTGATTGGTAATAGCTCCTCAAAAGTAAGTCTTAATGGCTTATATTGCTTACTGATGGATTAGCAATTTATCCCTTATTAATAGTGTCCATAGTATTTTTTTCTAATAAGTCGAATTTATGAACTACATCTATTTTAATGTAGATAGTCAAGTATGTCCAACGTACCCCATAGGTGAGGTAAGTTGAGCAGGGGTAAGGGGCTAGTGGAGCACTTAGAAAGTATAGTCAAATCATGGCTTAAATGTTAGATACGTTTACAATAAAAATACATTTTGACAATTTGCTTTTTATATTTATAATCTTATAGTGACAAAACAACAAATCTCATTAATAAAACAGCAACGTACCTAGCTTAGCTTAACTATTGGATTTAATATTCATCTTCGTTTTTTAAACTTTTAAAGTGGTTTTATTTTGCTTCTTTGTAATGCCTTCTGTATCTGTTAAAATTGCAGCTTTTCTCCATCTTCTGTTTGATTTGGCTCCTTTTCTTGGACCAGCCTTTGGGTATGGTCGAACTATTTCCAGAGAAAATTTATAAGTTAGATAGGTCAGCTCGTTTTCTTTGTTGCTTGTACAAAGTTCGGGTTGCAGCCTCTTTTAAATCTTGAGGAGACTCTAGTAGTCTTACTGTTATAAGGCCGTATCCTGAAAAATAAAAATCATTTTATACTTAAAACCCTGGGGTTAGTTGGGCAACTGTAGCTCAACTAACCCCAACCTGAAATTTTAAAGGAAAATTAAATTTATTAAAAAACGGTTAGAATTACATCCAAATTCTTTATACATATTAAAACTGCAATAAATTTACCTAAGATTAACACTTACCTGATTGAAAACGGAATACAATTAACTATCACAGATAAAATTTTCCGGCATGCAATTATTTTACTTTTTAATCACAAAATAAACAATGCGCACGGATACTTTTCTCAATCGCCGCGTCACCACTAGTGGTCGCACAATGAGTTCCCCTCGCGCAACCCCTTCTTTACGCTATTTAATGCTTTCGCGTACGGTTGATAGTTTTTGAGATATTTTGATTGCCCAACTTACCTCTATGCTCAACTAGCCCCTGCCCTACCTCTACTTCATTTTAGTACACTACATAATGTGTTAAACAAAGTAACTTTTTTTCACACTTTGAATTGGTGTTTTCTTTCAAAGCCACTCAAAATAAATGTTAATATCAATTTATGCAATGTAACAGTAAACGAGACATCAACTGAACCAAACAGTCAAGTTACCTTTGCTTTCTGTCGTTATTACTTTTAGTTCGTGTGTCATTAGTTTTAAAATTTGACAGTTCGCAAATAAATTTAATAGAAATTATTGAAAATTACTTGTAATAATAAATATGAATAACTAAGAAATTAAAAAGGAATTATTATTGTTTTAGTATTATTTCTACAAAAAGTAAGTTTATATGTTACGCACAAATATCGAAAACGCTCAATGAGCGAAAATAACGCACACAACGCGTTATGGACGAAGGTAAATGACCAAACACCGAAATTAAATAAGTTTTCGTTTTATGGTCGTGAACTTATGACCGCAACGCGTCGTGGTCATTTTAGAAGCGACCACAACGCGAAATGGATGGTTTAAATCAACCGAACACCGGATTCTTTCTGTCTCGCCAAGAAATGTTTTGGCTGTGGTTTTAAGTATACATGAGTCTGGTATGTACCAACTAGGCACTAAAGATGGTGTACTAGAGCGAATGTATGGTATGGTATTGATCAATCGGATGTCCCAAGCAATTCATTAACTTAAAGAAAAACTTCAGCTTTATCTTCACGCTCCAAACAAGGATTTGTGTTATGTCATTGTAAGCGTTATTGTAACACTAATAAATGCTATTGCCGTTCTAAGCAAGTACTATGCAACTCCAAGTGCCACAACAGTAGCTCTTGTAAGAACAAATAATTTGTTTCAATGTGGTTCAATCTACAATTAAGTCGTTTATCTATTTTAGATAAAAATTACTTATTTAAGTTGTTTAAAACTATTATTTTTTGCTAGTTGTTTACTTGTTTTAAATTACGAAGTACCTATTATTTTCATGTTTAGGAATATTTCCAACTTTTGAACTATATTCTGTCTTATGTTACCCAAATGTTAAGTTATGCATTTATTTTCAAAATATATAACGCTTTCACTATATTTTAAGGTGTTTAAGTATGTGGTCTCTTTTAATAAATAATTCATCGTTTTATGGTCGTTCTTCAAACGAACAGAACGCGTTGTGGTTTCTTCTAAAATGAACACAACGCGATGCGGTCATGAATTCACGACCATAAAACGAAAAACTATTTAATTTCGGTGCTTGGTCATTTACCTTCATCCATAACGCGTAGTGTGCGTTATTTTCGCCCAATGAGCGTTTTTCATATTTGTGCGTAACACATACAATTTTCTAAAATTAAATAATAATGGCATAGTTATGAAGAGGATAATTGTCTCTTAAAAAATAAGAAGGCTATGATTTTTTTGTTGCAATATAATGGCTATGCTGCCAAAATTAAAATTAATAAGTTTAGATAGATAAAACATGTGTAAAATTGTATTTTGGAAAATTTTATACGGTCATGGAAAAAATATAGTATGTTACACATGCATAAAGTGTCTTTTGTACTCATGGGATTGCCGCACTTGCCTAACGGCTCGTGCTGTCAAACTGCCCATTCGAAAAAAAAGTATCACTTTATGCACTTATTACAAAAATAACTTGTCTCAATTTTTCAGTTTCCGAAAAAAGTTGCGTGGCAGGCCTAACATTATTCCATAAATTCACTCTTTTAATAGAGTTACATACTTTTGGATTTAACTTCAACGTCGAATATCTTTTGAAGAAGTGAATTTATTAAAGGAGTTAGGAGTGCCTTTTGTAGTGCATTTCAAATTTCTTTTAAAACTATGTAATATTAAATGCTTAAACCTCCACGTTTTTTTTTTCATTACTTTGAACAATGTTTTCGGTATATTTTACAGGGTGTATATGTTATAAGGTATAGTGTATCTCAAAGTATATCGCTTTGGCTTTTAGATAGGAGTGCTTTTGTAGTGCATTAAAATTTCTTTTAAAACTATGTAATATTAAATGCTTAAACCTCCACATTTTTTTTCATTACCTT
Organism: Listronotus bonariensis; assembly: GCA_014170235.1. Classification (NCBI taxonomy): domain Eukaryota; kingdom Metazoa; phylum Arthropoda; class Insecta; order Coleoptera; family Curculionidae; genus Listronotus; species Listronotus bonariensis. The sequence continues at coordinate 212,912 of JACEGR010000745.1, read as the reverse complement.
GAACAATGTTTTCAGTATATTTTACAGGGTGTAGATGTTATAAGGTATAGTGTATCTCAAAGTATATCGCTTTGGCTTTTAACGGGCAATACCCCAATAAAAATTTAATGATTTTATAACCTATTGTTATTGGGCAAACCCATGAGTTCATAATGACAGGGGTGGGCCAGGTATAAATATCTCTTAAGTTTTGAACATTTATATAAATAATATGTTTGCTAATATTTTAGTTGCAGTGTTGAATTAGCTTTTTACTGTGCGTTTCGAAAAAGTTGTTTTACGAGAATATATATAACTATGTCGCGTCGAAATCATTTGTCATTAAATGCAAAATAGGTTGTGAAAATGTGTATGAAAGTTTAATCAGTAGGGGATTTTAAAAATGAAATGTCAAAAATCTTTTACCAGTTAATTTTTTCAAAAGTAATGTCAAACTCTAAAGTTTCCATCAGACATTTCATTTTTATTTTTCTTTTCAGTTTTCTAACAAGTTTATTAATAAGTTTTTAGGTAAACTGTTTACCACATTTTTGGTAAACTATTTACCACATTTTTAGAGACGCAGTTCTCGTCTGGCGATTTTATTTTATTAGATTAAAATAATTTCAACCGAGTGCTAATGAACCTTTGTTTATCGATTGAAACCTTTGTATTGTAAGTAACTTAGTATTAAATATTTCATTATTTTATTTCTTTTAAAGTAATAATAACTTTTATTATAATGTGTAAGAGCAGAATAGTTTTTCATAATGTATAAAAGTTTTAATTTTCATAAAATGTTAAATAAACTATTTAATTTTATTCTGGAGAAAAGCCAAATAATATTTTGTTTAAATTTAATCTCCCAGAAAACAAATAAATCATAATATAGTTATAAATTTATTTATGATTATTAAAACTTTGCATATATTTAATTTCCTAATGTAATTTTAAGATTATACCTACTTAAATAAACAATAAATTTTAAATCTTTATTTATTCATATTATATTATTAGAGTCCGTCCCTAATGTTCTGTCCTTTAATACCTACTGATCCGCAGTTTTATTGCTGTCGGCAGGTATATTGGAGTATTGCCGTCAAAAGCCAAAGCGATATACTTTGAGATACACTATAAGTACTTCGTCAAAAAAAAGTTTTATTGCACTAGTTTAAAACATCTCATATTTAGGCAACAAATGATTCTTTTCATGGGTAAACAGATGTTCAGTAAGTTGGATAACTTCGTTTATTTATTACTAAAATTTAAAAAAAAGCTTAATAACCACAAACTGTGCTTTGGTTATAAAGTTAATGTAAAGAAAGTTAAAACCATATATTCTTGAATTTAATAAGATTCTACATTGTAATTTCATGATGAAGTCACGTAAGATTGTTTGTGGTGCCACAGTTACAAACCGCTACAAGCTGAAGCCCCTGTTTGCGTTCTGCTAGTGACAAGGATGCGGTTAATTTACCGCCCCCGACAACTTGAAACGTCGAATGCTCATGTTGCAAGAACAATCGTGGATGATATGCGGCCAATTTTCGTGAATTGTTTCTTACTTGGTTCTTTAAAGATGTTACTGTTATTTTACCAGCCTATAATATTTGCAGGGATTATTTGAAAAGTAACGTTGTTATTTGCGCATAACTGTAAATACAGGAAGTCAAGTAATTAATTTGCAACTCCCCCTTCTTACTTTTTTATTTCGTTTGTAAATAAGTTGTACCTACTGCACCAATTTACATAACCATCATTTTTTATACAAGAGGAAAAATTCTAGATTTTAGCTCAAATTGTGTTTTCTCCCGACCCGAAGAAAACAGAGACAATAAACCGAGAGCTCTCCAAAATTTTCGGTGTATAATATAAACACACGGATTTTTCTGTGACAGGAAAAACAATTACCTAATGTTGAAAACGCGTATTATTACAAATCGTTGATATTTCGAAACCTATAAATTTTTGGAGTAGACATCCATATACAAACTTACCCTTATTTTTATTGCCTAATATGGTAGGGTAATAAAGGTTTCCATTTGAAAAAAATTTACTTTGAAGATTTTTGTCGTAATAATTTTTAACAAATATTTTTGACCACTCTGTATTTATTAATTGTGAGAAAATATTATTACAGTCTACTAAAGAAGTTCTTTTTTTTTACAAGCGAACCTAACCCCAACTTATATTAAAGGCTTTTGTTAAGAAGAAATTGATGGTTATGTAATGGCTTGCAAACGTCATTTTGACATAAAGTTTAAAATAAGTCAAAAACGGTTGGACTTAGGGAAAGGACATTATTCATCAATTATGTTTCATCAATTTTACGCAGAATCTAAAATAAAAATAATATATAGGGTGTTCCATTTAAAATAGGGAAGTTGACATCAACTTCCGGTATAACCGGAAGTGGTAGAGCTATTAAAATATTTTAGGTGTATGTCCCCCACTGATTTTATAATGTTACCAAATTCTTTAAATTTTCCAAAGCGCACTTTTCAGGACACCCTGTATAATGTAAAAATTGGCAAACAAACCACTTTTGCATAGAAAAAAGCCCCAAATGTTTTGGTAACTGTAATTACCATTCTCTTAAATAAATTACAAATGTAATTGAAAATATGCCATATTTGTAATAGCGAAAATAAATTAAATTTGTTTTATTTTAGTCTAGGAAAATGGCAACAGCAGCAGCCAGCGGTAGCGGATTAATTTGGACCCCAATCAATCATACGAAGTGTCAACAGTCTACCGTGGTCTATTTTGTGTGCAGAGTTAATGCCAATCAGAGTGTTATGCTATGGGGCACAATTATCCAGGACCGAATTTGACAATGAAAAATTATTAATGAAAATTCCACACCACTGTTTTTGACCAATCAAATGTGTAGTTTTGGTTGCATTACCATGACAACAGAAGTATTTTTCGGAATTTTTTTCTCCTGCCTGGGGTACCCTGGAGCGAATTATAGTGGAAATTTTTTGACATAATCATTGAATTGTGTTTTAACGTAATGTCTGTCATTCCATACATAATTAAAGAAAATGTTATTTTGTACCAGTTGTAGTATTTCAGACATAACATAATATAAAATAATGTAAGGTTTAAGACCCTCAATGACAATTTTATACAACTACAGTTAGTAAAAATAATATCATAAGACTGAAGTACTAGACATAAGTGAAGGCGAACTGAAAGCAAGGTATGGGTCTCAAAAAATTAAAATAAACTGTCATTTCCCAACAGTAGGAATATAAGTGTATATATAATATAAAAGAGCGAACAACGATAAGCTCTAGAAATACATATTTTTCAATCATGGTAAAATGGAAAATATTTATTTTATAGTTAAATTTTCAAGCTCGTGTCAAAGTTAGAAATTCAATATTTATTTTAATGTGGTAGGCTTATGAGCTTTTACAACATATATATAATTGCAGTAATTTTGATTAAGCGCTGAATTTGGGAATATTTTTCCATGGAGATGGAAGTTTTATATTCCTGGGGGATCCTAAAAAATCACTAAAATAGTTTAAAGGGCAAAAAGGCCTTACGTTTAAAAGCATATACATAAAGTTTATCATCAGCTTTTAAAGCATATTGACGCTACTAAAAATCAAACTCCACCCTGTACCTTTTCGTTTCCATTACACAACGTCCGATCAGGCATTACACTACCTCAGTTATTGTAACAAAGTCGGTCTCCACAAAATCCTAAAAACAAACACAACGATGCAGTTTACACCCTTCTTTGAGCACACGCATAGAAAACAACCCTCTGGCTAGGGTGATTTGTTACGGTAGCGGTCGAGCAACTGCCCAAAATTGCCATTGTGTTTAAAAAATGTATTTAAACTGGGTTAAAATGTCATATAAAATTTAAATTTGGAAAACAATAATCAGATATGAATATTAAAGCAAGGTTTAAAAATGTAAATTCGGTGCTCTTGATAAGAAAAAAATCACAAAAAGTTTAAAGCAAATAAATCGGCATGCTTGTCTTCGCGGCCGCCTTTGCTATATTTCTTTTATGATATGCCGGTTGATGCAGCTGGTCATCGCACTATGGGATAGAAATTAATTTTTTTGGTCAAAATTCTGAAACTTACCAATCTAACTTAAAATGAGGTGCTTTTTACTGGAAAAATATTATAAATTATTACAAATGCTTTTTGGAAACCTAAAACTTATTATATGTTATTATAAATTTACACCCCCTTAACATTATTATTTTTTATTGTACAAAATAAACTAAAATGTCAGCTTGTTTGGTTAATTCGGTAGTATTCTAATCAGTAATCCGATGATTATTATCTCATATGATATACAGGGTACGACAATAGGTATGATTTTTTTAAATGGAATACCCTGAATATTATATCACCACCAAAAAATCTTTTAAAATGCTTTAAAAAATACTACATTTGATGTGTCTATCTCAATTAGTTTCGGAAATATGACCATCCAAATCTGAAAAATAATTTTAAATTATTCTTAGAAGCGTAATAGAGATACATCTTCCCAACTTTTTTATTTTTTAACGTATAAAATAAATAAAAACACTGTTTTGTTGGGTAGATTCTGTAGAATCCATATCTTTCATCAGAATGCTTTATCTTTTAGGATATACAGTGTAGGACAAAACATATTAAATTTTAAAATGGAAAACCTTGTAAATTATAAAAATCTTGTATCTGTCCTTACACTCAGAAGTAGCAAAAAGTAGGAAGGCAATTGTAAGTACAAAAACTGATAAAGAAAAAGGTAAAAAATCTTTGACAAAAGTAGCGAGACTTCGCGAGACTGCATCGGAAACACAACAATAGCTCTTATTATTTAAACTCTTTTACTTTTTTAGTAAACAAGGCTAATAATAAACTAAGTAGATTAAATGTTGTATATTTATGTTTACTTAAAATACATTTTCAAGTTTCTTATTACCCCAATAGAAGTCGTCATATCCTTTTATAATTTTGCGTACATGTAGTTTGAGTATCTACTTTGAAATACACAGCATGAGCCATTAAAATTTCAAAGTTGCTTTTGGCCAAAATAATGGATTTCATCCCATAGTGTATCGGCGCGTCGCTGTAAAGGATAGCGGCGCCTTTGTATAAAATAGTCCGATTGCAGGCGGCCTTTTTATGTTTTTTTGTATTATTTTCAAAGGGTACCGAATTTGCGCTTTTAAAATGTTCTTAGAAAATAAATATGGATGAATGCAGCGAAAATCACAATAACCCCTACGTGGGCACTGCGCAGTACACTTGTGGGCATGCGCAATAAACATTTACTGACTAGCCGAAAACAAACAACAGGACCGGGTTTAACATTTTGTATATGATTCATTTATAAAGAAAATATACCAAGTAATTTTGGGGTATACATATTTAAATATTTTATTTTAAGTCTGTATTCGTCTTTCATAGCAGTCCCTAAAAGTAAACCGGTTTTATATTGGGGACTATTTTTTGTTGTATATTTTTTTATTTTTCGGTCGTATCGCCGATTTTATTAAGATTTAGCAAACGAGAGTGCTTAGAAGCACTGATCTCAATTTAAATTCCATTTTATTACTAAAACACCTTCTTTGTGTAATTATAAATGCATCAGTCCAATGCTAATACCCTGTATTAGCATTGGACGTCCGACTATATTTTAACCCATTTTCACCGCGAATAATTTTAGAAGAAATAAAATTATCAAAATGCGGTTTTCGCGAAAAGCCTTAGATTTTTTTTTTAAGTTTCTTTTTATATCCTTGCCATTTGGTTGTGACATTTATTTCTTACGAAAACGGCCAATTTTCGAGTTATACTATATTTTTCTATAATCCTTATATACAATTTTTCCCGCTAAAAAAAAAATTAACCCAAACCATGACTATTTCAAAAATGATGGATTTATTGATCTCTAAAAATTGACTGCATGGCAATAAAGAGTATTATTTAAAACAGGAAATTTGCTTACTTACTCATTATTTAGTTTTGGTTATGCAAAACTTAAATTAAATAAAAGTTTAAAAACACCAAGAATTACTCACAACGCACAAATAAAACACCAAATACCAAATAACTATACCTGATAACGGTCGACCGTAGATGGGAGATTGGGTTTGGTCGGTCGACGGCGTCAATTTTACCTGGATTTTACGATCGGGAAATCCCAAATTATAAATTAAATTAGATGAGTGTGACCCTGTCACCGCATAGGTAAACGTTTTCAGTGTTGCAACCACTATATTTATTAAAATACTGCTAATTTTTGTCAATGTTGCCAACACTATATTGGGTTTTAAATAAAAATGCTAACCTTTCATAACAACTGCGCATGTGCAAAGGTGTACAGCAATTCTCCCAGTGTGGGGTAAAAAATTCTTGCGCAGGTCTATTGAAAATATATGGGGATCATTTTCTATTAGCAATCCTTTTAATTTTTAGATCATTATTAATATTGGTATCTATATTTATACTCTTAAAATTTAAGCAAGTTTGCTAAATTGCCTTTTTGGGTAAAATGACATACTGTGTCAACGTGCTCGTTAACGTCAAAATTTTTCTACACGTCAAGGTTGTTTAAAATTGGGCACATACTAAATGTACGGAATATTTTGGATCAGCGCCACTGATGTTTTATCAAGAAAAAGAGTCTAAAATCAGTATCATTTATTAAAAAAAAAAAACGGCAGAAAACCTTTCCGGCACCGTTACTTTAATTTTTAACGAGAAATTATCTTTCTTAATTGCTGGCATTTGTTTAAAAACACCCTGCTTAAAAAAATATTATTAAGTAGCAGTTTTTTGGATCAAGTTTCTCAAGTCTTCGGTAGTATAGAAATCTTTATTGCCTATTTGATACAATTCTAACTTATTCTAAAGAGAGAATGTACAAATAAAATACTTAATTACTTAATGTAATATCACAGCCAAAGAAATTTCAAGTTAAGTAAGGTTTTTACATAAATATAAAAATATCACAGCATATATAAAAATATCACAGCATACTACATTATAACAGGTACTAACAACGTATAATTAATAAAATTAAAACATTATAAAGTCACAGACATTTTAAAAAAGGAACGAACTACATAGATAAAAGGAACATTTACTCTATCACAGGTTGGTCTTTGTTTTTTCGCTCTTCAATTCGCTTGAGAAGAAGGTTGCTGGTGGAGACTGCAACTGAGTAGCTGCACTTGTTTATCAAAGTTTGCAGCTCCAGTTTTGGAACACCCATCCTCTGTATCAGCCGGCAGAACTCCATGTGGGCATCAGTTTCGATGACTTCTCCAAAACAGCCCACCACAAACACCCCCAGGTGGACAGGGCATCTGTATATGTTTTCGAGCTCCGTCACCAGGTTCAGGTCCCTTCGGACGTTGGAAATGTTGGTGTTAGTAAGTTTAGTAACAGAGTTAACAGAGTATCTGATGTTTTTCAGTCTTTCCTGCTCCCTATAGTTTTGTATGTGCGAGACTGCAATTTCAAAAATAAAAATTTCAGGTGGATTATTCAATCTTACACATATGTCTGGTCTATTATGGTATAGCTTCTTCTCGGTTAAAATTTTGTTACCTGCCTCTATGACAATGCTCCTTTTCCCAACCTCAAACTGGCATTTTATTGTTGCTTTTCCAAACTGCAGATTTTTCTGGACCTCTTCTGGGGCTCCCAGGCTCTTGAGCATACATTTTAGGGACCAATGTACCACAAAGTCATGACGCGAAGCGAATGCTCGTGTAGGGCAAGCGTTAGCGACATGATAAGCATTTTCGTCAGCTTGACAGCCTTTAATACATTTAGGTCTCTGTGGATTAGCCCCCAAACCATGTAGTTGTTCTTCCGCTGCAGAGTTGAGAACGCTCAACCTCCAGCTGTCCATGCTTGGACTTTTGTAAGCTGGGAACTTAATTTTTTTCCCCTTCTTTTAGCACATTTTTGGCGTAAGCTAAATTTGCTGCCCATTCTTTTTCTGTGTTCTGTTGGTGTTTTTGTTTAATTTTCTTGAGCGTAGCATAGCAACATTTTTTGTAGTTGTTATAATCTTCAATGTTAAGGTTGATCTCATATTTTTCTAGGACGTAATCACAGTCATTGATTGGGTTCCTCCAACCTGCTTTTTCAGTGCTTTGAAAGACTCGTGTACTTTCTGCATTTCTGGATGCATTCGAAGGTAAATACCTTTCCTTACGTATTGGGTCTCCACCTCGAATTCAATGGATTTAAGGCCCAGGCCACCTTTGGTTCTTGGAAGGTACACTCTTGCATTTGATGTTGTTTTCCCCTTGACATTATTATCAACCAGCTTTTTCCTGATTTTCTTATCCAGATCCTGGCATCTTTTTAAGGTGGAGCTGCGCTTCTCATTTGGAAAAATGTTGCCCATAACATAGTTAATTGCCGGATTTATAGTGTTGTTTAGAAGGTCAATTTTTTGGTTTGTTGTTAAGTCTGACTGGAGAATTAAATCAAGTTTTTCCTCGATCTTGTTCTCGATGGCCTCATAATTTTCCAGGTTGTCCCTTTCCAGTTGATCCAGACCTAAATATTGATATCCTTCTCTTATCTCCGGCAAGAATGGCACAGCGTCATTTTCTTCAGCTGGGAGTGTCTCTCTACTGTACCATCCACATTTACTTCTGTTAAGTTCGAGACCAACTTCTGCAGCACCTTTCTCTAAGCAGTTTGTAATGATTTTCATGCTTTTGATTGTGGGTGCATGGCATTTTATGTCATCCATAAATGCAATTATGTGTTGTTTCCCCTTTGCTGCCTTTGTTATCTCTTCGTTTGTTTTAATATGGTTTATTATACCAGCTGTTATTAATTTGAAGAGTAAAGGAGAGATGGAATCCCCTTGGTACACTCCTCGTTGAATGGGTATAGCTTTTGTTTGCTGTTTTCCAACTGTGACTCTTACTGACCATAACTTCATTGCGTGTTTAAATGCTTTTTGAATATTGTTGTGAAGTGGTAAGCAGTCTACGAGCCTTTTTAGATGCTTGTGGTAGATAGAGTCAAATGCCTTCTTGAAGTCGTACCATGCTGAATAGTTTTTACTTCTTCTGAGTCTAGCCAATTGCGTTATGCTTTTGTCGAGCATAAAACCATGCGTAGTTCCCCATATCTTCTCTCTAGCTAGCTGTTCAGGTGGAATGGCCCAGTCTGGCATGCTTTCTTTGATGGTATCTGTAATCACAGCTGTTAGGACCTTATAGTCGGTATTTAAAAGAGCTATGGGTCTATAATTGGCCGCATCTTTTTCGTTGCCTTTTTTGTATAACAGAATGACATTTGCTCTCGTATCAGCTTGGTTTAAAATAAGTTTGCCTTGTAATGATTTTGTGACAAATTTTATAAGATAATTTTGTGCAGCAGGGAAAATTTTGTACATGTATGCTGGAATTTTGTCTTCTCCAGAAGCTTTCCAAGGAGCTGTTCTTGTTAAGATTTTGTTAATTTTTGTTTTAATATTAATTTCATTAATTTGGTGGTCTTTTTGCTTGGTGTTAGAAAAGGTTTTTAGTTTTGACAGCCATTTGTTTAAGACTGGAGTGGGGGTATTATCAGTCTCTTTTTGTACAAATTTGTGTAAAAAGTTTCAACCTCTTGCAACTCAGGACATTTGTTGGTTTTTGCTTGTTGTAGTACTCTGATTGAGGGGGTGTTATGCATTTTGTATCGAATTGAGTACTTCTGGTGCCTCTTTTTTGTTGCTCGAGGTTGTTTTTTAAAATTTTAAGTCTTTCGGTTGTTGAACTTATATACTGCTTAACTGTAACTTTCAGCTTACCTATTATCTGTTTTTCTTGTAATAGGGCTCTGCTGAGTCTTCCTCCCTCCACTGCCAGCAATTTCTCTGCATTTTTCTTGTGCTTTTCCAGTTTTTGATTTTCTTCTCAGTGGCAAGGTAAGAGTTGTTTTGTGTGGGTGTATGTTTTCCAATAATTAATTGCCTAAGTAAAACTCCTGCAACATATATGGAATTTTTAATTAATCGACGTTTACAGGCTTCATTTTTATTAGATTGAGAAATCTGTACTATTTTTGTTTGTAAGATTTCATTTACGTTATTTACTGTACTTTTATTTTGGGGCCTAATATAAAATTTCTTAATTTTCATTTTCTTCTTACCTGTAGTTCTTAAAATCTTTTCAAATTTCTGGAAAAGTTCTGGGAATTCACCGTTGTATGTCGAATTTACTATACCAGTGCCAGAGACATTGCTTACATTTAGTTCAGCTCCTTCGGAGGAGTTATCTAGGCTTATATTGTGTTCGGAAGGCGCATTGGAGGCATCCAAAGACTGTGATGGTTGTTCGGTTTGAGGTTGGGGCGATGCACCGTTGTTCGGTGGCAGTCCTGTTTGTTCAGGCTCGGGTTGGGAGGGTATGTTGGTGTTTTCCACAGCTGTAATTTGGCCTATATGCTCTTTAAAGTAGTAAACATTAGGATAAAAGACTCTTAGTTTTGTAGCTATAGCTTTTTGGGTTCTACCTGGGAACATGTGCATTATAGCGCTAATTCTAGCACCTGACCCAGTTTCTATTCTGTTTCTATACTCTGTTACTAACCTTGTTTCTTCCTCTTGAGACCACAAACCTGGTTTCGGAGGCACAGATACGGGTTGTTGGTCTTGGTTCTTCAGTTCGAGGTATTTCTTCTTTATGGCTGCTACAGACCTGTTGGGGATTTGCTGGTGGAGGTTTTCCAGGTCTTCCCTCAGGAGCACACCATGTTTTTCGTCGAGAAGTTGTTGGATTTTCTCGATTTCGTTTTCCCGCCAACGTGACATTTCTAACCTTACTTGAGGTGTCCGATCTTTCGTGGATTTTTCGTGTTATTTCTTTGGCTATTGCGTTGCTCACATTTCCACGTATGTAGTTGCCGTTGCAGAACAACTTTTGATACTTTTCACTGACTTTTGTGGTGAAAATCCGGGGAAAACGGCGATTTTCCATCGGAGCCGCCACGCAGACCTGTCAATCGGACGATGACGTAGTGAAAGATGGTAGTATAGTGGTCAGTATCCCCGCCTGTCACGCGGGAGACCCGGGTTCGATTCCCGGCCGGAGAGGACTTTTTTATATGTTTTTATTAAAAAGAAACGAAAATAAAAAATTACCTCCCACCAACTAAATAAATTTATAAACTTTTAATAAAAAAAAATTAATTTATTAAATTTTTGTTGACGTACATAATAAAAACTTCCACTATCTCATGTATCTCTTTATAGACCATCTAAAAAACCCTTGACCTTTCACTTCTTTATCCATTATGTCTGGAATTTAAATCCTGCTGCCTGCTGTTTGCCAGTGTACCTTCTTTTTCTCTAAACCTTAAAATCTCCTGTAATATTAGCTGCCTCCCTTCGAAACACCTGTGGCGTAATTATTATACATCAGGTCAATGTAAATTATCGCATAATAATAATAAAAAAACCAAGGTAGAATTGCTTTTACGTTTCGATGTCTTTCGGGATACATCTTCAGAAATATACGGGGTGTTCGCTAATTAATGTTACACAGGAAAACCACAGATTCCTTATGTTAAAATATACAGATTTAACCTAACATACCTATATCCAGAAGTTGCTAATAAGGAACATACAGGATGTCAAAGTGAAAAAAAACAACATTTTTAATTTATTTCAATAACTTTTGATAGGTTTGGAACATTTTAATAAAATTGGTATCTAGGGGTTTTTTGACATGAGCAATATAGATCTGATATTAATTTTTATGTGAAAACCAGTGGAGGCTGACTACAGTATTTAATTTTTTCTTAAACGTCCTAATTTTTTGGTGCTACACTGAATGTACCATCTTAGTAAACAAGTAAACTCCCCAATGGTTTCTACACAAAAAAGGTATACTTTGTAAGAATGGCTCTGAGCAACCGTTCTTAAGATATTTAAATTTAAGCGGTTTATGCAACAAAAAGGGTCTTTAAAAACAGCGTACTAGTCATAACTAGAAATGCCTCATGGTATTACAGAATAATTTAATGTATTCTTCCATATGCCTACTTTTTGGTTGCACTAAAACACCTCAATGCAAATATCTTAATAACGGTTGCTCAATGCCATTCTTACAAAGTATACCTTTTTGTGTAGAAAGTATAGGGACTTTACTGGTTTACTAAGATGGTATAGATGGGTCCACATTTAATTTATTCTAAAAGCGATGCCGCCAAGTACACAAAAATAATAAAGTAAACAAACCCTTTTGTGAAAAATGATTTATTGCAGCAAAAAATATTAAACTCAACCAACCAAGTTTCTAGTACCACACCACGTGCCACCGGTTTTATAGTAAGACAGAAGCGAAATAAGAGGATGTTTTTAAGTACGTCATAAGTGATTTAGCAATGTTTTTTTTTAATATTTATCTAAAAATATGTAATCAGGCTCTGTCCAAAGCTTTGTGTATTCAAAACGGTTTGTTTACTTTATCATTTTTTGTGTACTTTGCATTATTGCTTTCAGAATGAATTAGATGTTGACCCATCTATACATATAGAGTAGCACAAAAAATTTGAGACGTTTTAGAGAAATCTAAATAGTGTAGCTAGCCCCGTAGCTGACACATAAAAATTAATATTATATCTAAATTGCTCATGTCAAAAACCCCTAGACACCGAATTTAACTAAAATATTCAAAACAACAAATATTAAACATTATTAAAAAAAAAAATTTTTTTCCTGTATCTTCCTTATTATCAACTTTTGGATATATGTATGTTTGGTTAAATCTTAATATTTTAACATCAGGAATCTGTGATTTTTCTGTGTACCATTAATTAGCGAATACCCTGTATATTCGATGTATTTGCACTGTTTATAAACTTGGTAAAAATCTAAGCCTACCAGGACAGATTTTTCCCTATTTTGGAATTTTGAAATTACAATAGTAAATAAGAAAGGCAAAAAGAGTCTTCCTTAGAGTGAAAAAATCCAAAATGGCACTTTTACAGCGTGTCTTCGGAAGTGCCTCTTCATAATATTTTTAATAGGAGGATTATTGCACAGTGATATAATACCGGCCTTTTTTTGACATCTGAGCCTGTGCAGATGCATGGTAGGATAAGGACTTCCCTTAATAAGTATAGTGTCTGGCTTTATTTATGTCGGTTTTAGGTCGTGCCTTATTTTGGTCTTATTTTAACTTCGGAACTGTTCGTCTAACTCGAACGGCTGCCGATCACAAAATCTAAAAGTCTTTAGAAGTAAAAATACTTAAAACCTTGCTTTTTAAATGTATTTCTGTAATTGTGGTAAACAAATCCCTACAACACAAAACAATAAAGAAAATGTACAAAAATTTTTCCCCTTTTTTTTTAAGTTAATGGTACTGTCAACATGATTTGCAATAACTCTTAATTATGGGTACAAGCACTATTTAAATAAGGTAATTCCCGAATAACTTAATGAGGCAACTTGCAATAATTCTCTAATTAAAAATCGGTTTGATTAAAAAAGTGTTTATTGATAACATAAACGTCAAAAAAAATAGCTCTTTAGGTGTTCACTATTTTCATTAACGATAACGATTCGAATTTAATTTAAACTTAACGCAACACTTAATTTTTTTGGTTGGGCGTCTCCAGGATTTTCAAATTATTTTATCTAAAAACTGAGATATGGGACCCACACCAAATTTATACCAGAGCCTATTGCTGCTAAGAGGGACACTATGGTAAAGATTTTTTGTGTTTTGGAATTTGCAAAAAAATATTTTTTGTTTGGCCCTCCCCTATAAAAATCTAAATTTCAGAAGCGAATCCTCCATTTGTATTTTTTCGAAAATTGATAAAATTTTATCAACAAATCCCAATTTTCGCAAAATTATCTGTATTTTTTGAAAAAGTATTGCCACTTGAAGTATTTCCACTGTACAATTTTTTATGCATGATTTTTAGATGCCCCTAATTATCACAAAAAGTCAGATATTTTTGCTATGTTTAATGTGTTGTGTTGTCAATAAAATTTGATTAAACCCACGAAATAAATAGAAATAGAGGATTTGTTTTTGAAACTTAAATTTTTATGGGGGCCAACCAAATAATCAACTTTTTTCGCAAACTTAAAAATAAAAATTTCTTTACCAGAGTGTTTCTCTTAGCAACTGATATAAATTCGGTATGGGTCCCATGTCTCAGTTTTTAGATAAACTAAGTATGAAAAACCTAGCGACGCCTATGCGCGGGGCACCCATTTCGTTGAACGAGGGCCCCTATCCAACAGGGGGACCCTAGGCAGTTGCCTACTCTGCAGGCCCTAATGAAATAATCGGTATATGCAGGGCCGTGACTACCGGATGGTGCAAGTGATGCAAGGCACCACGGCGCAACGCTGCAGGGGCGAAAAAATGTGAAATAAAAGGGCAGAAAGTATGGAGGATAGAGCGGCTGGTAGTTTAGGGACGAATTGTTGAAAATAAAGGAAGAAAAAGATTTTAATAAAATAAAAATAAAAATATTAGGGATGAGGACCTTTTCTTTTTGCTTTTTAATTTTTTTTAACCCGAAAAACATTTTAACAATTTCTTTTCGCAAGGACGCCAAATAATTTTTCGCACCACGCCAGATAACCTAGAAACGGCCCTGAGTATATGTTTTACTGCCATTTATGTAATTCAGATACCACTTAGGGCAGATACATAACCCGAAACATTTCATCATATCCTCTTACACTCCGTTACCGAATTCCCACACCTGCACGTCTTCTACGTGGGGGCTGCAAGGCTCTCCTCTTGCACTAGGTGGTGCAACAGACACGGGCACGGTACAATTATCATGGGAGTACCAGGAATCTTAATTAATTGCTGTTTTATTGGGCAAGAGGTTGAATGTCAAACGGCATCAAACGCCTTAATACAGATTTTTTCTTCTATTGTTTTAAATGGTAATTATGTCTTTAACAAATAGCATGTCTTGCAGAAGAAGACGTGTGTGTTTTATGTGCGCAATTATAAATTTGAATGCAAAACCTATACAGGGTGTCCGCTAATTAATTGTACATAAAAAACCATAAGTTATCCATGCTAAAATATTAACACTAAACCAAACATAGGTACCTATATACAGGGTGATTCACGGTCGATGGTAGGTTAGCCGTTTATGGAAAACGGAACGCAGAATTTTTCTGAAAATTTGGCATCTTACATTTTCTTACCTGTTCTATGGATCTAAAATATTTTCAGCATTGCGACGTTGCCGCTTCTATCATAAAGTCCGAGAAACTTTATTTTTTTAATGGAACACCCCCTATATTAACAAGTTTTTATATTTGCCCTTTTATTATAAAACTTTTTGTTAATATTGCCCTATATCTATCTCTATCGGTTTTCGAGATAAAAAATAATTTGTGTTAAATATGGTCCAAAACATGGCCCTAATTAAACTTAAGTAAATTAGTGCTTTCAATTCATGAAAAGTTGATGTTTTTGTGGTAGTTTAGACAGACACGATGTATTTAATTTACACTGGCAAATCGACTTCATATCATACAGGGCGTGCTAAAATTACTATTATTTCCGTTATTCTTAAAAGGAGTTAAAAGATCATTTTTTCAAATGGAACCCCTGTATATTACTCAATAAAATTAAAGATGAAGAAGAACGCCTTAAGATGACATATCACCTAAATCATCAAGATTTTTTAATAAATCCGCTTTTTGTAAAAAATATTTTTTAAGAATTTAATGTTAAGTAACCATGGAAATATCAATCTTATGACTGTTTGGTGACTTTGAATTTCATGAAATTATTTATTTTACACGGACAGTTTGATCAAATCATTGCCAGAAGTTGCAAAAATTTAACCAAATGTATCCTGAATTAAGACCAATGAACGAGAGGAAGTTTGTACGACTACAAAATAATTAAATTAACATTTGAAAGTACAGAAAATAACATAATTAGGACGAATTAAAAATAACAACTAAAATAACAAATTTTTAAAATAAATGCTGAAAATGTCCATTACATTCTAAACATTTTAAAATGTGCTTTTGTACACGACTCGTGGTTGCTTTTTCAATTTGATGGGGATCCAGATCTTCAATACACCGCACTATTCGCCGTCGGCAGTTCTTCTTTAGTAGGCACTGGAGTAATGTACACCCTTTCTTTTAAAACACCCAAAAAAAAAAAGTCAAGCTGCGTGAAATCGGGTGATCTCGGTGGCCAATCCCATGGCCCCAAGCGCCTAAACCAACGATCGTCCAACATTTCGTAAAGTTCCCTGGAAACTTCCTGGGTACAATGAGCTGGCGATCCGTCCAGTTGAAACCACGAATTCCTATATTCCTCTAAAGACAAATTATCGACAAAAACGGTAACAGTCTTCCTTAGTATTTTGAGATATCTCTGAGCATTGAGTGTGTCATCATAAATAAAAAAGCTAATTTTATTCTTCTTAAAAATACAGAAAACATTTAGTTCAAATTTTTCTGGAAACCCCATTTTTTTATCACGTTTCATTTTGGAAGATTATTTTAAAGACTGTCAATAACTGTTTATAAGTTACTTATAAAAGTCACCAAAGTGTCATAAGCTTGATATTTCCATGGTTACTTAACATTAAATTCTTTAAAAAAAATTTTCACAAAAAAGCGGCTTATTAAAAAACTTGATGATTTAGGTCTACGGACATAATATGTCATCTTAAAGCGTTCTTCTTTATCTTTAATTTTTTTGAGTAATATACAGGGGTTTCATTTAAAAAAATGATCTTTTGACCACTTTTAAGAATAACGGAAATAATAGTAATTTTAGCACGCCCTGTATGATATGAAGTCGATTTGCCGGTGTAAATTAAATACATCGTGTCTGTCTAAACTACCACAAAAACATCAACTTTTCATGAATTGAGAGCACTAATTTACTTAAGTTTAATTAGGGCCATGTTTTTGGACCATATTTAACACAAATTATTTTTTATCTCGAAAACCGATAGAGATAGGTATAGGGCAATATTAACAAAAAGTTTTATAATAAAAGGGAGAATATAAAAACTTGTTAATATAGGGGTGTTCCATTTAAAAAAATAAAGTTTCTAGGACTTTTTGATAGAAGCGGCAACGTCGCAATGCTGAAAATATTTTAGATCGATAGAACAGGTAAGAAAATGTAAGATGCCAAATTATCAGAAAAATTTTGCGTTCCGTTTTTCATAAACGTCTAACCTACCATCGACCGTGAATCACCCTGTATAGTTGGGGATAGACATAATTCATTCTGAAAGCAATGCCACAAAGTACATACAAATGATAAAGTAAACAAACACGTATCACGTACTTAAAAATCTTCTTACTTTGTCGCTGTCCTGCCATAAAACCTGATGCATTGCGTGAGGACCAGACACTCGTCGGGGTAAACTTTTTGCTGCAATATGTCATTGTTTACAAAAGGGTTTGTGTACATTATGACTTTATGCCTACTTTAAGGCATGGCTTTCAGAATGAATTTTGTCTGGCTCCAACTATAGGTATATTCAAAACTTCGGCACCTTTGCCAAATTTCCCTGTTTGCTGCTACACGTATCTGTTTCGGTTTTTTTTTATTTACTGTGTTATTTATTTTTATTTAAAAAAATGCCCTGGCCAAATTAATTAAGTCTACAAATTTTTAAAATCCCATTTTTACTAGCTGCTAGGATATGACAACACCACATTTTAGGTCAAAATTTCAGATGAGCTCAAATATCTCTAAAACCACTCAACCTGCGTTTACAAATATCGGCATTTGAAAGTTTCTGGGCAAGTAGAATTAAACAATGGTACTCTCATTGTTGCCAGACTTTTCAGTTTTGCCCTACATGTAATACACTTGGTATTTCAAATATTGTAATGCCCTATTTATTTTTATTGCAATAAACGAAGCGTGACAACTTTAGTTAGATTTCAATATAATAAACATTTTCCGAGATATGACAACACCGCAATTTTATTAAAATTTAACCACCAATGCTGATATTACTGATCAATTAGGCATGTCGAAAAACCACTAAATACGAAATTTTGTAAACACAGCTTTAGCGGTTTTTAAGGTTATTTAGGCGCTAAATTTGCTGAGTGTAGTGTATCATGTATCGGTAACTAATAGAGATAAAAATTTAAAAACTTACTAGATTTGATCCGCTTAATTTAATGCTATTAAAATAAATGGGACATTTTAATTAAAAAACTAAAAAAATACTAGTAGCACAAAATTGGTAAATCTGGCAACAGTGCCAAAATCACCATTTAATACAACGTGTCCAAAGCACCTTAAATATCAAATTTATTTAATGTAGTTTAAGCGGTTTTAAAAATATTTAAAAGTTGCGGTACTTTTTACTAACCCACTATGGAAGCGGCGCTTTAACGCAGCCTGTCAATTTTGACAGGTTTGGGGTGTCCAACTGGGCGAACGTGTTACTTTTTTGTCGGACACGTTTACCACAATATTTTACATGCCATTTTTAAAAATTGTGTTTAAAATGGTAAGGGTTAAAGTCACAAACCCGCTCAGTCCAATACCCAACACGCGTCAATTTCGAATCCTATGGACACCCTGTATCTTCTTTATTATCAACTTCTGAATATATTCATAATTGGTTTAAATTTCAAAATTTTGGCATAAGGAATCGGTGTTTGTGTACCTATAATTAGCGGACATCCTGTAAAAACATTTTTTTGGTAATAGTTCGATATAGCGGGTTTCGCTATTATAAGAGATTTTTAAAAATTCTTTTTCAGGGCGTTTCTATAGGTCGATTATGACACAAATCTGTGTGCGCGTTTTCCAAAATCCATTTCTATAATTTATTATTAATAAAAACATATTACGGGACGGTGGAGTGAACAGGGGTGCTGGGTGGGGACGAAACAGAAGAAATTCTACATTAAATGCCCAAAAACAGTATTTTACAGTACACACCGCACTTTCTGTTTACAAAAATGTCCAAAAAATTGTTTAAAAAATTAAAAATAAATAATAGTACAACAATCCCGCCATGGCTGTCACTGCATAAAAAAGAAGAGTTTGCAATAGAACGGTTAATGTCTTACGATGTTGCCAAATGAAGTAAGAAAGTGTCAATAACTTAAAAAAAGGAAGATACAGGACAAAATTCATATGAAAAATTAAGTTATTCCTTCTTCCTATTATAATTTGTAGAGAAAAAAGGAAAATACCTAAACATAAAGAAGGAGGTATTTCTACAAAAAATACCATTGTTTTTCATGGAAATGGTGGATAATTCCCGAAATAGGTTTGGTGTTAATTCTTCATAAGAATTTTGGCAATGCTGCTTCTATCAAGACTGTCATTTTCATAAAGACGAACTTCATGTTATCAGCTGACCAAAATGAATGTTCCTTCTTTAATTAATGGCGGACGAGATTCTCATATGTGTGGGATAGTTTTCGAAAAATTTAATACTTTTCAAAATTAATTTACATTTTTCATGTGCCCCGAGTGCAGTGTATTAATGTTTTCTTGTGTTTGACGTTGGATTTATACTGTTTTGTCCCCACCCAGCACCCCTGTTCACTCCACCGTCCCATAAATATTTTTTTATTAATAATAAATTATAGAAATGGATTTTGGAAAACACGCAAAGAGATTTGTGTCATAATCGACCTATAGAAACGCCATGAAAAAGAATTTTTCAAAAATCTCTTATAATAGCGAAAACCGCTATATCGAACTATTACCTTTTTTCTATACGGATTGATACCATGTTTAACTTCTAAAAAAATTTTTTTGGCGATCGTGGGTATTTATTTACACAATTCACAATGCCAGATTATTTTTTGCATTTTTTACTGAGAATAAAAGTATAGGTATTACTTACTGCGTAATTCTAAAACAAAGTCATCAAATTTTTGGTGTTAGCGACTTGCAGAAATGATAACTCCAGTACCAAAAATATAAATTTAAGAAAAAAACAGACAATATGCCAACAACATATTAACATTTCCGGCCTTGACAAATAACAATAAACTAAAGAAGTAAAAACCTTCTTTAAAAACGCGGTTCTCACGTCGGAGGTTTCCGGTTTAAAAGATTATTTTCGGTCGTATTTTACTAAATTTTCGTTATCTAGCTTACATCATCGTGAACACGTCTAAATAATATTTTATTCTCACAAGCCGTTCGAGGTTCCTCAGGGAAAAAGAATACGTGAAGGATAAATGCATTGTTTTTCTTAATGCTGATTTGTATAACAAAAATGTATTTCAATATATTGTGTAACAAATAACATTATACGAGTATTGGCGACCCCAAAAAAAACACTAAGTGCATATTTGAAAAATAAATTAAAAGTTTTTGGGCGCCTAAATAATACGATTTGTATTTTAAAATTATTTGAGAAGTTTAATATTGGGAAAATAATGTTCGTAATTTTAAGAGGTTATTCCTTTCATTATTTTAAGCAAAATAGTTTATAATAAATAATGTCCGAAACTCAATCGTTTTTGAGAAAATTTAGTCGTTAATAATTATATTTTTCCAAACATTTGGCAACGTTGCAACACAAATATTTCTATAACTTTTATCAGCAAATATTAGGTCAAGTTTATTTTGGAGCCGGTGATTTTTTGAAAATGATTCGGCATATATCTCCAATAAGTTTTAAAAAGGATCAGTGGAAAAAGTTTGGTTATACTGGCCAAACTTTGCAGCATCAGCAAGACAAAAAAATTTTAGTTTGTAACAATATTCGAATCTTACTTCCATTTCCATCAAAATATGATCTAATATTTCATAGAGATGTGTTCTGTACTGTCCTTTAATTTCCTCCTGTGAAAAATCACTGTCGCGAATAATACTTAAACGGAAACAACCGAAATATTACGTGAAAACCAACGAAACGACCAAAATCTATATCTTTTTGAGGCTAGCGATTTACCAAGCAATACACTGATACTACCACCCGCGATTCTGGCCTCCGGCAAGTACTAGCGTTGTCATGGCAACGGAGCGTCAAAGCGTAAACAAAACCCCACATGAGGTGTATACTAACTCCGGTCCGTTTTATATTTGCAATACATTATGTCGTGTTGCCGAAAGCGGAGAAAAGCGACTCGCGCCAGCGGTTAATTTATATGCTAGATTTTTCATGGCGAATTTTACAAGTAAGGAATAGAAATGAGAAAAATGAATTGAATAATAGTAATATGTTTTTTTTATGTTTTATTATTAATTATTTTTGGTAAAGTGGCACTTCACTTACTACACCTAAATAGCCGCCACTGAGTAATATACAGGGCAAGTAATAAATAATAATAAAAAAAAATGCCGAACAGTAAACTATTTTTATGTTTAAAAATGAAACAAACAAAATTGTGAGGGTAGACGTATGATAGATGACGAATCCAATTCTTTACAACATCTAACGTAGATACATACATACGCACACTAGAGAATTGTAACATATATGAAAATGTTTAATAGCGGAACATTTTTTTTGTGTTTTTTTTCTTTCAATAGTTGCTGCCCGCGTTTTTTTAAGCGTATATACATAAACATTTCCTTTATTTTATAAATGTTCAGGGTTTTTTTATGAAAGGGTAAAAAAAATGTTATTAGAATTGTTATTCGGTTCTACCTTTAACAATTATTTTTCATTAGGTTTGTTCCAGCAGACTGTCAGAAATGTTTGCAACTATTCAGATTCTGCGCACGTCAAATTTGTCGTTCCAGCAGTGTCATGTTTGTAACATTATACAATTGTTTGTTGTTCCAGCAGTAGTTTTAAGATGTTAGAAACTGTTTGAAAAGTTTGCAAACTTTCTTCAAACATTACTGACAAATTGTTAACATAACCTTTCTTGTATTGACGTATAAGCAGTATGTACGCCTTGTTTATTTTTCGTTCCAGCAGAAAACTATTGCCAACATTTCTAACTAATGTTTGTAACAATTTCTGCGTTTTACGATTGTTGCTAACATGTTTCCAATATTCTGCTGGAACAAACCTATTATATGTCGGGTATACTTTTTGATTCGTAAAATCCAAGAAAATGAATCTATTGCTAAATAAAATACCTATCTTGAAGAATTACTACAACATTATCGATTAACATTGGTACAATTTTACAGGGATCTTTTAGCCAAACTTTACCTTAGTATATTGTCAAGTTCATGCAATCATTAGGTACAATGAAAGAATTTTAAAAGGGGAATGTAAGTAGTTTTCAAAAATATCAAAGGGATCTATTTTAGGGTCTTTTCCTAGCTACCTAGAGTATATTTCTTTTAAAATAAAATTAGTTTGATCTACTAGATGTCTGCACTAGTATTGTGGTTAATATTTTAATAAAATACAGAAAAAAAAACAATATATTACGAAAATTAACTTGAACTTGTTGTCCAATTCAGTAAAAAAATTATATTTACTCTAAAGTATTTTATCTATGCTTTTCCAATTTATCGAAATCCAAGGAAGATAAACTTTTTAATAAGGAGCGTTCAATTTTTTATATTTGTCCGAAAATATAGGTTATGTTTGTGACGTCATCCTTTTGCCATAATATTTTTTATCTGACAAAATAAACCAATACTTGTATAACATAAAATAAAATTACTAAAAAAATATAAAAAAAATTGTTTCTTACCCTTAATAAGAATTTAAACGTATATTCCCTGTAAAAAATATCCAAGGGTCAGTGACCCCTGTTTACAGGTTTTAAAATTCTCTGTAACTGCAGTACTAATAACTACTCAATTTAACTATAAACAGTAAAAAATAAACATATATAAAAGTCCAATAACTAAAAAGCAATAAAATAACACCAAAACCTCGAAAAAAACCTTCCAGTACGATTAGAAACAAAAATTACGGGAAAAGATTACGTCACAAAATTTAGCGAACATAGGCTTAAATGGGATCGAGCGCTCCTTATTAAAAAGTTCATTTTTCTTGGTTAAAATCAACAAAATATCATTTTTATTAACCTGAAAAAAGCATTTTTTGAAAACGTATTTAAGTAATAATTAATTGTTAATTCTGGCAAATAACTACAGCCAGAAATGTATTTATCTTTTGTTTTCAATTCAGTCATAAAAAATATTTATTTTAAATTAAGACAAACTAATCACTGAAAAAAAAATTGGTAATTTTTCATTTGACATTTTTCTAAATTACAAAATACAGGGTGTCCGAAAGGGTAGGGTCCTAATTAGAATAAAAAAGCTTACTTTTAATAAAACTTTTAATCTTTTGCCATTTTACCAATGGTATGGGCAACTATATAACCTTATACGTATGCTTCTTTCTATAGGTAAACGGCTGTTCAGTAATATTGAACAGGGTAAGATGGTGTTTTTAGTAATTTTATCTTTTACCCATCTATTATTGATCTGTGATACCTTAGAAACGGAATATGTTATGGTAGCAATAATACCTGCTATCACACCTAGGGCATTATAAGCGGGCATTATGATAATGCCCGCTTATAATGCCCTAATGCGCTAATATGGAAATTTTATTGCTTATCCAATTTTATTTCTCTCACAATAAAGATCAAGTTTATACAAAAAATAATTTTTCTTTAAACAATACTATAAATTAAACTTTATTTCCAAAATAAAAATTACAATTTTGAAATGTCCCGGAAAATGTAGCTGATCCCACTATAGAATGGTCGTTGTTTTTTGTGATGGTAGCAGCGGTGGTAGCACTAACGCTATTTTGTATAGAAGAACAGTCCATTAATAAATTTTAATATTTGTTCTCCTTCCAAAACCTTAGACTTCTTCGGGACATATCCATTCGACTTAACTTTTAAAAAAGATATGAGACGATAGTATTGCGAAATGTCTATATTTTCATAGACCATCAACGTAGACCTTAGGGTGGAATACTTGGTCCAGAGAGAGTTTGGACTGTATTTTTCCGACTAAAAATAATAAAGTTTGTTAAACATATGTATTAAAATAAAATCAATAACTTACTAGTTCCTGAAAATATGTCATTAAAACGGTTTCGGTTATTTGAAGAATTGCGTTCGCATCTTTCCAAATACCAAATATGCCATACTCCCGATCATACTGTTGCCTTGATTTAACTGGCAAAAGATTTTCGGTCGCTTTTATGGCCTTTTCTCTTATATTTTGTGGAGTTTCTTCCATTTTAAGCAAATCGTTAAATAAAAATGCCAACTGACTAACTGATAGAAACATCAAAGTCAAACTTAACACCAGTCATTACTTACGTATACAGGTACAGGTGCAACTTATTTTTTATATTGCGAATAAATAATGTAATTAGTCATTGAGAAACTCTTTTTGGGTAAAACATAAAGCAATGTATGCACCATGGGCTTTACTGGACTATAATGCCCATCAGGTCGAAATAGCCCGAGGGCCTCTGGCCTGGTAACGCCCTTGATACATAAATAGCTATTATGTATGCATTTTAGACACAGGTGATAAATTTGACATTTTGCTTTGACTGTTTGATTCCTTTATTTTTTTCTACAAAAAAGTATACCTTATTTGAATATCCGTTTTTTATAAAATCGCATTTTAAATCTACACATACCAGCATCTTATATGTAATTTTTTTTGTTTTTTGAGAAAACCATTTTAATGTGGTAATTGTTTTAAAAATGTTCTTAGCCTTTTAAATTTTATAGTACAGCAAAAGACGAAAAATTAAAGTTTTAATTTATTACCTTTACGCAAAGCGGCTTAAAAATTACTCTGTTTTAAATGCGTGCAAAAGTCCGCATGTAAATTTTACAACAAAATAAGACTAGTTTTAAATTTTAACCCCACAGGATTTCCTTTAACCAAATATCGTGATAATGCTGTAAATATTTCCCAAATTATTCAAAAAAAACTAAAACTAAAACCAGATTGAAGTTTTCAGTTAGTAAGTTGGATAAAATCGTCTTTCAATTCGTGATAGGATTTTTTTGCCCTTTTTAGAGACACCCTGCATTTGTACTTTAATTCAAAAAACAGACACTAAAAAATATACGCATAAATCATAATTATATCAATTTATTAATCATTAACTTTTATTAAGCTTTAAAATTATTAGCAATAATTATACCGGCACACAAAAAAGTTTAATGTGCACTGGACCCGACCTATCTACGGGTTTGTTTTTGACCTTCTAAGTCCGAATTTTAAATCATTTAGGCCGTACGGGTACCAATTTCGAGTAAATTGTAACAAACGTAAAAAATGATGCAAATTTTCTCTAATTCTCACCGTTTTTTGCAATTTATTCAAAATTGAAGGGTGTACGGCCCAAAATTATTTAAAATTCGGATTTAGCGAGTCGAAAAACATGCCTGTAGATAGGTCGCGTCTGCTGCACAAAAACTTATTTTTTGTGTACCGGTACACCGGCCCATCTATGAAAAAAAATGTACACCAGACGAGACCTATCTAGGGATATTTTTTGACTTGCTGAATCCAAATTTCAAACTGGTTTTGGCCGTACACTTTCCAATTTTGAGAAAACTGCAAAAACCGAAGGAAACAGCGAAAAACTTTACGGTTTTTTGCAATTTACTCGAAATTGGGATCCGTACGGCCTAAACTTACTTGAAATTTGGATTCAGAGGGTCGAAAAACATATCCGTAGATAGGTCGCGTCCGGTGCACATCAAACTTTTTATTTTTATGTGCCGGTGTTCCCAGCAAACACTATTTGCCGGCAATGTAAATTTTTCATATTGGCATTGATGGTAAAGCATTGGCAATTGGTGGCAATGTTATGCCAACATCTAACACGTATTAAAAAGTCAACCCTAAATAAACACTTAATTGCCAATAAATTTTATATGCAGGCGAATTGCCGGCAAGCATACAAAAATGGCGGCATACCAATCCTGATTAAATAAAGCATGCCTTTTGTTGCGGGCAAATAATTATTCGATTTTTGAAGGCATACCTTCAACCCATATTCATACTTTTCAAACCATATTATTAACATTGGTATTTAACTAACATTAGAGCAATTTTTTTATCTATTTTATTTATAATGGCAGCTAAACAACAATATTTTATGTTTTTTTACCTAATTTAAAGGAAATGGCCTTTTCATGACATTTTACTGTTAAAAATCATGCAAATAAAAATTAGGTCAAACAAAATGTTTATTATGTATTTTGGAGCGAATAAAAATAAAATGATGGTAAAATTAGCTACGTTAATTTCGACCGAAGGTGACCGCTTTGTGCATTTCTTTCTACGTGGTTTTCTAGCTTTTAGTTTCTTTTTTAAAGAAAAGAGTTTTTTATTAGACATAATTAAATGTATTTATTACCTAATAAGTGTGTGTTGTGTGATTAATTGGTGATGGCTAGTCGAGAAGGCAAGATCTTCAAGTAGACTGTTAGGAGCTGTAAACATTTTGTTTAAAACCTTAAAAGTTTTAAAGACGTGTTAATAAAAATGTTATATATATTTAATAGTTTTTTTGACATACCGATAGATGGCGTAATGGACAATAAACTACTACGTTTCTGCATCTTCGCTTTTTATCGCCTAAACCGTACCCATTAGACATAAATAATTCGAGAGCGGTCTGCGGTAGGTGATCTCACTTAGCTTTGAAAGAAATATCTTCGGCTAGTGTAAAAATCTGCATTTCCAAGTTGGACAGTGTTCCGAGAGATGCTACTTTGCATTGCAAGGAAATTGCATGCAGTAAGGATTTTTTCCTATTTTAATTTTCAAATAAAATATCGTATCATTTTAGCTTTTAAAAAAGTATATGCGACAATTTTCGTCAATAAGACGTCAGCTTGCTGCTTGGGAGTATCTGCATTTGCCCACTTTCGTGTCTTTTTG
This sequence comes from Listronotus bonariensis, assembly GCA_014170235.1. Taxonomy (NCBI): domain Eukaryota; kingdom Metazoa; phylum Arthropoda; class Insecta; order Coleoptera; family Curculionidae; genus Listronotus; species Listronotus bonariensis. Next base: position 186,124 of record JACEGR010000745.1, on the reverse strand, counting down.
TTATCTTTTTGCCAATAACTTATTAATGGATGCCATCATCCTAAATGTATTTTTTTATCATAACTTATTAATGACGGATGCCATCACATTATCTGCAACACGTGGCCTAATAACGGCCAATTGCCCACTTTCGCGTCTTTTTGATACCTTTTTGCCAATGCCTTGTCATTAAAGAGTGTTGGCAATGCCAGTAAATTAAAGGTACAACGCCGGCAAAAAATGTTATATGGGTTATTATTCATAAACAACGCGACGCGACCAATATCCATAATAAAATCAATTTTATTAAGTTAATAATTTGTATTACTTAACCGATGATTAATAACAATACCCATACAACTTGCCACCGTCAAGCATAGTTATTATTTTAATGGTATTTTTATAAGTCGCAATTATGATCACTGCATCGAGTGCATGAAGTGATTCAGTGAATTACCTTGAAAGAAAAATTCAACATAATAAATACATTTTCTGTCCACCAACGCACCCATGGGATAATTTATTGGATTTTTTTGTTCAGACGTGAATTTTATTGTGCTTGTATAATATCTATTTTAATTTGCACGTTTACAGTTGATTGTGACCGCAATTAGTGTGGTTTTTATCAGCTGTTCGGTAGTTTACATGTAAGTTTTTTTATGCTTGCTACAGGGTGTTCTTTAACAACCAGGCGATACATTAGCTTTGTTCGCGGGTTCGATTCTGAACTGGTTCTGGGACTATTCGCATGCGCAGTGAAAAAGCAGCGTTCGCGGTTACTAAAATCAAAGACAATTGGTAAAATCCTGAATTTTTAGTAACAGTTCTGTGTTCGCGGGTTACAATGGAATCAGTTCGTTACCGGTTCGTAACCTGATTAGCAGTCCTGGGATTTTTGTTGGAACTAAAAGTTCAGTTCGGAATTTTATGCGTATTGTCGATATGGTCAGCTGTTTTCTGTTTTTGTGGTACAGAGATAAACCGTTGTATTGCAGTTTATTTGTTTTTGCCACTTTTTATGCGGGTTAATATACCTATTGAATATTTTTTTATATTTTTTGATTCTGAGCGTATATAAAAAAGGATTTTAATTGTATTCCATATGAATGTATGTATGCAATAAAATAAATAAAGATTTAATTAAAAAATATAGACAATGGTAAAAATCTTGTAATATTGTCTATATTTTTTAATTAAATCTTTATTTATTTTATTGCATACATACATTCATATGGAATACAATTAAAAATCCTTTTTTATATACGCTCAGAATTAAAAAAATATAAAAAATATTCAATAGGTATATATTTCTTGTTGTTTGAATTTTATCTTTAGTTAAATACACATAGGTACTTATGTTAAAAACGAGAGGAGGCAGGGAATCCCTCGTCTTCCGCCGAGAGACCTCGAGTGGCATTCTACAGTATAACAATTTACCTTCTTGTTTAATTTTTTTTTGTATAGTATCCAATTTAACCATGAAAAATCCTAACCAAAAGGCTTAGGTTAGAATATATCCTCAGCTGTATAGAACATCGTTCGCCGTAAATAAAAATTCTGAACTAATAAATAACTAGACATGCGCTTTAAAACAATTCTAAACCAGTTCGGTTCTGGTTCAGAATCGGTTCAGTACAAGACCCGCGAACAAAGCTATTACAGGGGAATGGTAAAAACAAGTTAATCGTGCAAGAACAATAATAGGGATTTAATTCAGTCCTAGGATTTTCTTTTTTTTTTAATCCAAAAAGAGAGACATGAAACCTACACTACCTTTTTTTTAATTGGACAAACCACGAAGGCTAAAAGCCTAAATACTAACGTACCGTGGGTGTCTTAAGCGAGGTAAGATGGAGTTTGTTGACACGGGACTTAAATATTTAAAGATTTGGGGGGAAGGAAAGACCTCCGCGGGCAGCAGGTTCCACAACCTAGAAACTCTAGGGATAAAAGAACGAGCAAAGTGGGAAGTTCGGGGCTTGTCCAGTTGGACCGGATAGGGATGCATACGTGCGGCACCACAAGTTTCTCTGTTGGGAACCGTGAATAAAGGAACTATACTGTACAATTCTTCAGAGCAAAAGCTATGGAAGTACCTATAAAAAAGCGATAAAGTCCCTACAGCCCGACGATGGGCAAGAGAGGGAGCCTTTCTGTAGGTGAAGGATCATTAATAAAACGAATAGCTCTTCTTTGAATGGAATCAAGAATGCTTAGGGTTGTGGGGGACGCCATGCCCCAGATAAGAGAACAATATTTTAAGGGAGGTCGGATTGGGGACACATACAAAGTGTATAAATTAGAAGGGGAAAAATACTTTTTGGCTCAAAAGAGAAATCCAAGCTTTTTGAAGCTACCGTGGCTATAGATACAATGTGTTTATGCCAGTTAAGGTTACTTTCAAATGTCATGCCACAAGATTGAAGGTGTCTTTGCTCTGTAAAACTTGGCCGCTCATAAGTAGAAGATAAGTATTTGATGACTCTTTTCGCGACAAGGAACATGATTGTGTTTTGGATGCATTAAAATGGAAGATTTTTGGCGCCGCAATTCAATAATAAATTAAGATCCTTCGAAAGAGATATCTGCATCGCTCTGCGTTTGTTTTTCAAATCAGGTTTAGTGATGTGTTTAGGAACCTGAAAACTGGAGTGAAGGGTACTATCGTCGTCGAAACTATGAATTAAATTAATTGTGGACGAGAAGAGGTCGTTTATGTGAAGAAAAAACAATGTTGGTGCCATGAACTGAGCCCTGAGGCACTCCAGCATTTACTTGGTGAAAGCTTGAAGAATGGCCGTCCACAATAACTGATATACGTCGATCAGATAGATAACTAGAGAGCCAAGTACAGAGTTTAGTTGAAAGACCATAGGAGGGAAGTTTATTAGGAAGTGCGGTATGCCAGACCTGGTCAAAAGCTTTGGATATATCAAGAGCACAGTCTGGAACTCACCTAGAAACTGAAGAGACTTATTCCAGCTGTGTAATACGAAGGAAAGAAGATCTGCTGTAGATCTTTTGTGGTGAAATCCATACTGCCTATCATGCAAAATTTTGTGTTTTTCTAAATACTTAGGAATTTGTAAATTAATGAATTTTTCAATTACATTACAAAGAACTGAGTGAATTGAAATTGGTCTATAGTTAGATCGAAGAGATACATGTATATATGCCTAAAGAAAATGAGTTTATTAAAGAACAACACTTTTATTTTATCAGGTAATCAAAAAACGCTAGAAATAAGCACCAACAAATTATTATTCTTATTGTTAGTACTACATACTGCAACTGAAATATACAGAATGTTGTCTAAATAGGGCATCCGACGATTACATTACGCAAAGGTCATTTGAATATGTATACTTCACAGACACTTACCCTTTCGTTAAAAATATTCTAATTAATGCGCAAACCAGTATCTAAAAGAGTTTTAGCTTTGTGCACTGATTATTATGGTAAATTAAAGTCAACAAAAACAAGATGTAAATATTATACGACAGGTAAAACGATACAGCGTCATTTACATACAACTTGGTTGGTTGGTTGGTTCATTATTACGTAACATCGGATAGTGGTAACAGGTACCTACTTTTGATTTAGGATACACATGGTGCACGCGTACCAGGAATTTATTATCATATATTTTGTGGGTATAAATATGAAGTATGCTAATTAGACTGTTTTAAAGTTAATCAGTGGTAGTTGCTATTTCCTTCTTTAATTTGGTATTAGTACATACAGGTTGATTCAAAAATCGATAACGAAACTTAAGGGGGTGATTCTACTTGACAAAATAAGCGTACAGCTTCATATATTTTTTTTTCAAAATGTCATTCGTTTTCGAGTTACATGCCGTCAAAGTTAAATTTTTATTTTGGTTTTTTCGCCATATTGCATACACACAATAGAGCTTTCAAGATTCTAAAATTTTAAGACAAAAGTACTTTTTTAAATACTGCCAAAGGGCACTTTACCTAAAACTTAAAATTTATTTACATCATAACTTTTTTACTTTGACAGATATCGCACAGCTGGGGGCGCCATTTTATAGACAATTAAAAACTTACAAAATAAGGTACTCCTAATTAAAGTCGATAAACCTCACCGTTTAGCCACCAATAAACATCAAATTTTTCATCAATTTCAATCTAATTACCTACATACATACAGGGTGTTCAGTAACTTAACCGACAAACTTTACGGGGCGCTTCTACAACAGAAAATAAGAAAAAACTTCATATAAAATAAGTCCTAAACGTCTTGGTTTTTGAACTACGGTGTGTTAAATATTAAAAAAAAGTTTTTTTTTATATATTGATATATTATAAAATAAACATTTAGTTATATGCTTTTAAAATTTTCGTTCGCTTCCATTCCATTCCGCGATAGCAAATTTTTTTTTATGACCTGTTCTACTGCTATTCCGTCTGACCTTTTGTATCAGCATTAGTACTAGTATTACCCAAAAATAAATTTAGCTATTTTTGTGGCGTTTTTAAAAATACGTAATGAAACTTGAATAAAAATTAGTTACTGGTTTTTATTCCATTTTAACACGCTTTTATTAGCTTGGGTTGTATCTATCTATCTATCTATCTATCTATCTATGTAACGGAATCTTTGAGCCTAATTTTTACCAACTTCCAGCTATTCGATTTCTTTGAAACTTTGCACACGTATCAAGGACCCATGACAATGCAATAATCTGCAAACAGTATCCCGTTATCCTTATTAGGATCGCCAGGATAAATAAATTCCTTTATATTATAAAAACAATATTGAATGGCGAATGCGCTAGATTATTAACACCTGTGTTGCCATCTTTTTGCAACATCCCAAACTTTTCTTAGGAACTTTAAAGAAAACTGTGTTTTTATTAACACGCTTTTATTAGCTTGGGTTGTATCTATCTATCTATCTATCTATGTAACGGAATCTTTGAGCCTAATTTTTACCAACTTCCAGCTATTCGATTTCTTTGAGAAAATTGTTCGGAGTAGTTGCGTTCTGAAACCCCATGCAACAGTGAAGCTTTAAATGAAATGATTAGATTACGAAATAGTTCGTGAAACATTTCAATATCACATGACCGAAGAAAAATAATTGATATATCGAACTAAAAATGAAAAATAAATAATAGTTTAAAAACTAAAAAACACGCTTTTATATGCAACCGAACTAAAAATTAGAAAATAATTTTTCATCACAAAGAGTTTGTCACTTCAGAATAAAAGCGTGGGGTGCTATATTGCTTTGTATTCCAAAAAAAAATTATTATAACATTTAATGTATTAAGCACCCCACGCTTTTATTCTGAAGTGACAAACTCTTTGTAATGAAAAATTATTTTCTAATTTTTAGTTCGTTTGCATATAAAAGCGTGTTTTTTAGTTTTTTAAACTATTATTTATTAGTATAGGGTTTTGTATTTTAGAGAATTTCAAGGCCTAAAAAATAAATTTGATTTATAAACACTTCAATTTAAATGTATGTTTTTGAATCTTGTCTCTTATGCTAATACTAATACTAAAATTAAATTTCGATTTATAAACCCGATCTAAGACAACAATAGTAAAACAAAATTCGGGTTTTTTTCCAAAATCTTGGACACACATTGATTGATCTATAGCAGGGGTGGCCAACCCGCGGCACGCGTGCCACACTGTGGCACGCCTGGCCGTCTTAGGTGACACGCCAAGTTTTCAACAAATAAAGAAAAAAATAACAATATAATAAAACCAAACAACCAAAACTCACACTCAACTAAAGCAGAAAAAAATGTGGGTGTAATTCCAAATGTTTTTTATTTAAAGTAAAAGAATTTACAACTTAATAATAATTAAAAACTGTTGGGTAAACGGTTGTTCTACTTATACAATAAACTGTATATCTCCGGCACTGAACAACATGGCCGAAAAATGGGAGATGTGACGTCATAACACGTCAAAGCAATATGGCCGAATGTCGCGACCCTATATAGACCGACTTTGGGTAAATATGTGTTTATTTTTTATTATGGATTCAATAAAATTATAAAAAATAAATGATAAAAAATTGCTGTAACAAAAATTAGTGGCAGTAGTGGCACGCCCAAAATTTTTGGTATCGAAAGTGGCATAGCATACAAAAAGGTTGGCCACCACTGATCTATAGGGTACTCAAGGGGTAGCTAGAGCCCACGTCAAATATACATATAACGGGTGATGAAATACACAGTAAATTTTGTTATTTTATAATAAACCAATTAAATGGTTTTTAAAAAAAACTATTTTTAAAATTATTTTATAGCAGACACATATGTAACTACATTATTGAATCCATCAGTAATAAATCAAATGCCTTGTCAATTTTCTAATTAACAATTTACTTTTTATTAGATATCCATTATTTTTTTATCTATTACTGGTGGATTTATTATGGTATGTATGAGGTGTGCAACAATTTTACAAATAGTTTTTCATAAATAACTTTTAATTGGTTAAAAAGAAAGTAACGAAATTTAGTGTGTGAGCTCATCTTGTCGTCTTCAAAATATTCTAATAATACAATTTTAATATAAAATCAATAGTGGAGCCAATATTTTGCCAGTCTAACTATGCACAAGCCGGTATAACTACCAAGAAAATTGGCCTAAAGAAAAACACTTTGTCAATTTAAAAAAATAAATAAATACAATTTGCGAAAACAAGTTGACGATAAAATTTTAAACAATTTAAAGGACCCGTGATTTGATGTTTTTTAGCGCCTTCCCGCCTTCCTATGGACTGTTTGGTGATGGAGCAAAACTGATGACAATTCTATGATCAGGTAGCAAGAACTTTTACAACAAAAACCATACATCAAATATTTGATTTCGGTACTTTGAAGTTGTGTTACTTTGTTACTTATGTTTTAATACCATTTGGTTTATTTTTATTTCGTTTTGTTGATCCTTGCATCATATTGTTAGGTAGATTTTAATTGTGGAAGATTATACATATGACATATGTAAGTTTAATAAACAGGGTCATGTAAATTAAGGGCCAGAGAAAATTTAAGAAAAATTAATTATCTGCAAATTATGTTAAATTTCTTTTCCATTTATAGCTCTTTAGTAGTGTTATTTTAATGATAATAAAATATACTGAGTATTTTAAAAATGCTGGTTTACTATTAAACTTAACCTCGGGAAATGGCAATAGTTTCAGAGCTATTAAAAATTTAATTGGTATATCACGTGTGAACTTTTTTAAAGATTTTTAATAGATCCGTCAAATGATAAAAAAATATATAGGGTATTCTATTTTAAGAAATGCCATTTTACTCTGTAACTTGAAAACCCGATTATAAACTGTTTTTATATCTTTAATCAATTTTTATTTTTAAACAATTTTGTATTTTGACTAATAACACAGAAAGGTACTTACTGACAAACATTTTATTAATTTAACCCTGTATACTGTGAAATTATGACTAAAATAGCCCCATCTGGTAAATATCTTAAGGGCATGTTTTTTACTTTTCATGTTTATATTGTGACGTACGATATTAAATACATTTAGGCCATTTGACGTTACTGGGGCAAATACACCATATGGAACTATTTTTATAAGGACCAAAAAAACTAACTTTGCATTTTTTAAAACTAACTTTACTTATTTTAGTATGGGCATACCCCCACTAGGGGTAGCCCGTATGGGGGCTTGACTAAAACTTAAACTTTTTTCTTGACTTCTTATTCCCTTACTACTTTTACTATTTCCCTTTTTCAAATTGTGTTCTTCTTAAATATAGAATTAGTAGGTCTTTGTTTTCAGTTTAACACGGTTAATGTAGTTATTGTTTTAAAATTTTTGACATATCACGACTTGTTTTGTATTTAAAAAATACCAATGTTAAGTAACCTAAATAAAATGTATGCTTATTTTAAAATTCCCAAAATGTATATATATTTTTAAATTCCCAAAATGAATACTTTTTTATACTAGGAGTTCAAAATATTGCTTACTTTAAATATACTTAATAAGGACCTAGTTAAAATTTAAAATACGTTAACAATTCTTTTTAACGAAAAAAATTTATTTTGCCTTAATACTTTTACCTGAAATATTCTTTATAACTCCTATAACCAACCCATTTCAATTACCAATATCAAATTATGCAAAAATACGTTTTTTAACGGCCAAATTTCACTTTCAATACGTACCAAAGACGCACCAATAAATACCTTGTAACATTTCAAAAGAAAAAAATCGTTATAGCCAAAATTGTACACCTAACTTCCGAAAAACCGTTTCCGCAACCCTTTACGCTAATACCATGAGAAAAAACTACTTCCATAGTCATTCTAATACCTTATTCAAATACGGTGCATAATTTAGTACCTTTTGGGCCCTTATTTGCATTTTTTGGGTCTAAAAGGTCAGCCTTATTTAAGAAATTGCTCAGGTACATCCCTTCCCCTACTTCCTATATGCAAAAATAAGCACTTGCATTAGATCGGTCGTCTCAGATACAAGTTACAGTGAAAAAGGGTGCGAAAAAGGGTGGTTTTGGAAGGGATTGACTGTAAACAAATCGAGAAACGGTAGTAGGAAGGAAATTTTTTACCTACCTGCTTAATATATGCGAAATTATCGGTACCTGCTTGAATATTAAGTGTAAGGGACACCGATTTAAATCGTTAACCCTAAATCGAACGTGTGGGGACCCTTGCAGAAGCATGTGCCCTTATACGCAATGATGAGCAACTCTTTACCTGTGAAAAGGTGTTACAGGTATTTTTCTAAATCACTAGGCCCAGATAGGCTATTAAATGTATTCGATTTCTTTTGAGAGCCTATTTGAATACGAAAGGGTCAAATACCCATACGGAAAAATGTAGATGAGTTATAGTGCCCCAGGTAAATTTTGAGAGGTTAGTGTGTGACTTCAAGGTTTGTTTTTGGGTTGAGTGACTGTTATTGCATAAATTTTCGGATGATGTTCGTGGGATAAATTTTAATTTTGCATCGGAATCTGTGCATGGGAGATAGGGTTAGATTTTAAGGCAGATGATCTAAATATAGTTTGGTATCGATTCTCACAGTTGTCTTCGGAGATTTTGCATAATCAATCACGGTGTTTGCATGTTGGGATAACGGTTGAAAAAAACGGTTTGGTTTTGATTCTTTTGTTGGATTTACCGACTTTTGCTCCTTAAACGGTTTTTGGTAAAAATTAATTTTATTAAAAAAAAATTGAATATTTTTATAACTTTACTACGCGGTGTCTTTGTTACTAAAAAAATATGTTAATGAGGAGATATGATCCTAAAGTTATCTCAACTCATTAAAATATATTAACATAATTTTGATAGGTAGTGCATATAATTAACTTGCCATACGCGTTTATGGTGGTTTGCAAAGATAGTTAATAATATATAAGAAACGTAGAATATAATTAAAAAATAATAATTTGGTGAAAAACTATATACTATCTTTGTATAAAAATTTAATTGTACGTAAAGTATATCAAATTATAAAAAAATATTTGCAATTTTAGATCTTTTTTTACAGTAATGTTGTAAAAAATGGACCTTGAAAATATTTAATACAGAAAATCCAACAATTTTTCCGTTTTTGCACATTTTGTTTCAATTTGGATTAGTACAAAATAAATTAGATCCAAATATTGATCTATGAAAAATGTAGGAAGTTTTGTTTTTTTTCGTTTATTTAGAGAGACAATACGAAATGTACCATCGTGCCAAAAAAGAACTGGACATGAAAATCTAGGTAGGGAAGTGTCTTCTGGTCTATAAGAAATATTATTCCTTATGTTGACCTTATTTTTTTGTACGACCGGGTGTAAAATACAATTTTACGCCCCCATTTGAGAGCGTAAAATTGCACTTTTACGCCCTAGGGCAAAAAAGTATTATAAACGCCCGCATTTATATATTCATAAAACAACAATTTATTTAATTAAACATATGTTAAAACTATACTGATAACAATTTGAAACATTAAAAGCTGGCATATTTTCTCCTGACTACAGAGAATGCTTATATATTAATTTCATTCGTACAAAAATATTGTTTGCACCTCTGGCGTAAAGCACTTTACGCCCACAGCTGATTGCTGCCCTCGCGGAGCTCGGGCAACAACTTTTAGTCGCGGGCGTAAAAGTGCTATTTTACGCCCTTGGTACAAAAATAACTATTTTATCACCAACGAGATTTTATTGTTCGAGCTTTTTTCCTTTTTTTTCAGATACCCTTAATTATAAGAGAAATGCAGGTATTTCCTGAAATTTGTGATTTAACGATACAATTTAACGAAATTTACAAAAAAATCATATATAAAATGGATTTTTCCTGAAGCAGGTTGCTAAAAAAAAACAACATATCAAAAAAGAAAACCAAAAAAAAAAAAATATTATAGCAATACCATATAGGATTAAAAACATTAAAAAATAGTATATTGAGTAACTGTATGAGGCGCTTGTGGCTGCTCCGGTTGTATCGGCAGCGTCGATAACCGGAGTTAAGCAGTGCAGTGCGCGACCATAACTTGGATGGGTGACCGGCGTTCTCGGTTTTGGGCAACGGCACGCGGTGTTCTGCTCGGGGGTGAACGAACGGACCGAGCAGCAATCATCCAAGTTATTGAATGAATGGTGTGTGAATGGGAAGGAGTAGGGGTCAAGGTACAATAAGCCTTTAGGCTGCAGTGCACCACCTAGGAGGGCGATCATCGGACCTGGGTGGGATGACCCCGAAAGGGCGAAAAAACTGTATGAAAAGCGAGATATTTCCGGGCTCACCAAGACTCGGGAAATACGCTTTTCCTACTAGTTGCAAATACTATTTTTTCTCCCATCAAAATAATTCTTTAATTCTTGTTTTAGGTAGCATAAAATATTATTTTTGATTGATTTCGACAAACGTCATAAGTGAATATTGAAAGCATTGGAAAATAGTCCAAAAGCTTGTGAGCGGCAGACTTTCGTCATTTTGTAAATACTCAAAGTTTGTCAGCGCATGCTCTCAACATAGGTAGAAGTGATGGGCGACTATAAGGTTTGACTCATAGTGGCTTTGGCAGGTACCAGGTACCAAAGATTAATATATTATAATATATAATAATAAAACTTACCTTTTTTATTTTGTACAAGCTTTATACAATGATACTTGGGTAACTATTAGAAGATATTTTCCTAATCGGCAGACAATTTTGACAGTTCCAATCACTTTGCAGACAAACATTTTACGGTGGCCCAATGGTCCGAGAAAGTCCAATATTTCTGTTAGATATATGATATAACAAAAAGTCAAATATAAGATTTGTAGGGCTTCCAAATAGGCATGTCCTAAAAACATTTCGTTGTATATAGATTGTCTCAAAATAAAATTATTGCTGTGAGCTTAATTAAAAATATATATATATATATATATATATATATATATATATATATATATATATATATATATATATATTTTTTGGAACATTCGGTTTACATCAAAATATTTTTAGGTCATACCTTTTAAAAACCGTTTAATAACAGAACTATTGAAATTTATCAAACCATGGGGCCGAACAAACATGATTGTCTTTTAAGATTTTACAAAATGACGAAAGTTATGTGCCAGTTAATTAACCTTTGGTACCTGGTACCTGCTAAAGCCACTATGAGTAAAACATCATAGTCTTCCATCGCTGCTACCTATGTTGGGAGCATGCGCTGACAAACATTCAGCTCTTACAAATTGGTGAAAATCTGCCGCTCACGAGCTCTTATTCTAAAAGGTAAGCGTCCGGAAAAAATATTCCCGATCATGTCCGGAAAAGTACATCGCCCAGCAACGCCCTCTACCTACAAAAATAATACAGTTTGGAGATAAGTATTATTAACGTATTAAAAAATATGTAGATATCCGTGTGATCGTAAAAACATATTTTTTAGTAGCATACGATTGCAATTTAAAAATGTTCTTGAAAAATGGCATTTCTTTTTTTTTTCTGTGCAGTGTGGAATTCAGATTTTTTTCCAGGGGATGAGGAAAAGTTAAGTAATTCCGGGGGACTGTTACCAAAAAAGTCCTCACGTTTAAAAACCCAAACAAAAAAACCACTTTAATATTACATTCATACTTATGATTTACCCACCAAACCTAATTTGGTAATTTTTTCCAAGGAGGATTTTTTTGCTCCGGGGATTACCCTCGGGCCCCTTTTGAATTCTGCGCTGTTTCTGTGTTCCTTTATCTCTTAATTTTTTTATCTGTGGACAAACCACGTAGGCTAAAAACCTAAATACTAACGTACCGTGGGTGTCTTAAGCGAGGTAAGAGAGAGTTTGTTGACACGGGACTTAAATACTTGAAGATTTGGGGGAAGGAAAGACCTCTGCGGGCAGCAGGTTCCACAATGTAGAAACTCTAGGGATAAAAGAACGAACAAAGTGGGAAGTTCGGGGCCTGTCCAGTTGGACCGTATAGGGATACATACGCGCGGAACCACGAGTTTCTCTGTTGGGAACCGAGAGTGGTTGTCTGTAATGCCGGTTTACTGACGATAGTTGAACGTGACAACGTCATAAGAAAATACTGATGAAATGGTTGCATTTTTTAAAAGAAAATTAAACAATTTACAGCACATTCACTTTTCACTGCAGTTCCTACTTGACGAAATCATGTAAGTGTATTATTGTATAGCAGGCGGACCGCTCAAAGTAGAAGAGAAACAGATGTCGAACGCTGCCGAACGCGAAGGCCGATTGTGCCTCTTCCGCGCTCTCGCTTGTACTTCAAGCTTTAAAGTGGAACGCCGCATAAGTCATGTTTTTTGTGCGTGTAGCTGGCTCCATAGAATTATAAGACGTTCCCATATAACATTTTTTGCCGGCAAGGCATTGGCAAAAAGGTATCAAAAAGACATCAAAATGGGCAATTGGCCGTTATTAGGCCACGTGTTGCAGAAAATATGATGGCATCCATCATTAATAAGTTATGATGAAAAAATGAGTTTAGGATGATGGGATCCATCATTAATAAGTTATGCTGAAAAAATGCATTTAGGATGATGGCATCCATCATTAAAAAGGTTTTGGCAAAAATATGCCTTTTAGATGATGGCATTACATTATTTTTTCCTAATGACAATAAAATGCATTTTTACCGTCCAGGGAACTAAAATGTGCATAAATAATGCACATGCATAATGTGTGTTTATGTGCAGGGTGTCCCATATAAAATTAAATACTATAATTTTGGAAAAACCATAAGAGATACAATAAAAATACTAAAAAAAATACATTTCACTGAACAACTTCTGCATTTAACTTTTTCTTGTATCTCTTATAGTTTTCTCCAAAATTATAATATTTAATTTTATATGGGACACCCTGTACACAAACACACATTATGCATGTGCATTATTTATGCACATTTTAGTTCCTTGGACGGTAAAAATGCATTTTATTGTCATTAGGAAAAAATAATGTAATGCCATCATCTAAAAGGCATATTTTTGCCAAAACCTTTTAATGATGGATGCCATCATGCCTTGCCGGTAAAAAATATTATATGGGTTATCACGTCAAAAAGTAGGTGTAAGAAATCCTTTATCATAAGATAAAATAAATGTATTCCTTGCAGTAAAATAAAAGAGATTAAAAATTTTAAAACCACCTGTCGGAAAGGTCCTTAAAAACAATTTATTATAATCCAGGCAACCGCAAGTTGTCGGATATGTAAATACCAATCGGCGTTTATGGACATTTGATAGTCCGGAATACATTAGCACCACGGTCCGCACGCGTATGTAAAACTATGTTAATAAGGCACTGTACTGTTCAAGATTAATGGTCAAAAGATGCGCCTCCTAAAAATATGGTAATGCTCACTGGACCTGTTGTCTCTTTTATTATTTAAATACCGGCTTATTGCTATTATTATTTTAATTAATTTAAATGAAGCGTGCAACAGGTAAACCCTGTAGGAAGAGAGATAAAAGAGTTGTAAATAATGTTCTGCACAGGAAGTCAACTAATTTATCGTATATAGGGTGTCCACCAACTCTATCGACAAAGTTTAAGGGAATTCTACAATAAAAAATAGGTTTGTTCCAGCAGGCTGTTAGAAATGTTTGCAACCGTTCGGATTCTGCGCACGTCAAATTTGCCATGTGCCATGTTTCTAACATTATACAATTGTTTGTTGTTCCAGCAGTAGTTTTAAGATGCTGGAAACATGTTGGAAACGGTTTGAAAAGTTTGCAAACTTTCTTCAAACATTACTGACAAATTTTTAACATAACCTTTCTTGTATTGACGTATAAGCAGTATGCACGCCTTGTTTATTTTTCGTTCCAGCAGAAAACTGTTGCCAACATTTCTGACTAATGTTTGTAACAATTTCTGCGTTTTACGATTGTTGCTAACATGTTTCCAACATTCTGCTGGAACAAACCTAATAATAACAAAACTGTACCGGGTGACAACGAAATTACTATTCAGCAATTTATTTTACATATATACATTATATTGTATTATCGGATGCCAATTTTAGATATAATAGCATCTGTGTATTACTTCCGGTTTACCCGGAAGTAATATAAACTTTGATATTTTAAATAGAACTCTCTGTATATTTTTAGAATTTGACTTTTACAGGTCATTCCTGATATAAAACCTTGAATATATGTATAACCTAACTCTTTTGGTTTTAGAGAAAATGGCGTTTGAAAATGTCCAAACGACAGCACATTATGCAGTTTTATGGGAAAACAAATGAACATCGCAAAAATTTAAAATGCCTAAAATAATTCTTTTAAAACACCCTACCCTTAGAGACCATTATAATATTACTTCCTGTTTAACCGGAAGTGCTGTAAAATTTGAACTTTCAAGTATGAGAATCCTGATAATTTTAATGAAACACCCTGTATATTTTCTAAGATTTAAATTCTTTAAGCTATTTCTGATATAAAACCTATAATATACCCATAACCTAACTTTTTTAGTTTTAGAAAAAACTGAGTTTAAAAATGTCTAAACGACCTCACAATAGGGAGTTTCATAAATATTTTGTCGTTGTCTGGACCTTTCGAAACGCCGTTTTTTTAAACTTATAAGGATAGGCTATGGGTATAATATAGGTTTTAAAGCCGGAATAGCTTAAAGAGTATAAATCTTAGGAAATATACAGGGTGTTCCGTTAAAATAATCAGGATTATTATATCTGGAAGTTCAAATTTTGCAGCACTTCCGGTTAAACAGGAAGTAGTAGTATAATAGTCTCCAAGGGAGTCTTTTAAAAGAATTATTTTAGGCATGTTATGCGATGTTCATTTGTTTTCCCATAAAACTGCATAATGTGTTATCGTTTGGACATTTTCAAACGCCATTTTCTCCAAAACCAAAAGAGTTAGGTTATGAATATATAAAAGGTTTTATATCAGATATGACCTTTGAAATTCAAATTCTACAAAATATACAGGGTGTTTAAAATATCAAAGTTTATATCACTTCCGGTTAAACCAGAAGTAATACACAGATGCTATTATATATAAAATTGGCATCCGGTGATATAATATAAAGTCCCTAAATTTGAAAACTAAAATTGGCATTTGATAATACCCATGTACATGTCCCCAAATCTGAAAACTGTACGGTTGCACTGAAGAAAATAAATTGCTGGATAGCAATTTCGTTGTCACCCGGTATGAGCATATTTTTACCTAAACATCTGAGTTTAACCACGGGGTATTAAATTTTTAAAAATTATTGTTTTTAATACCTAATAAGTTTTATAAGAACTTTCAAGTAAAAAAAATGTGTATGCTATTAATTAGCAGCCCATATAACATTTTTTGCCGGCAAGGCATTGGCAAAAAGGTATCAAAAAGACATCAAAATGGGTAATTGGCCGTTATTAGGCCACGAGTTGCAGAAAATGTGATGGCATCCATCATAAATAAGTTATGATAAAAAAAATGCGTTTAGGATGATGACATCCATCATTAAAAAGGTTTTGGCAAAAATATGCCTTTTAGATGATAGCATTACATAATTTTTTTCCTAATGACAATAAAATACATTTTTACCGTCCAGGGAACTAAAATGTGCATAAATAATGTACATGCATAATGTGTGTTTATGTACAGGGTGTCCCAAATAAAATTAAATACTAGAATTTTGGAAAAATCATAAGAGATACAAGAAAAAGTTAAAGAAATTGTTCAGTGAAATGTATTTTTTTAGTATTTTTATTGTATCTCTTATGGTTTCTCCAAAATTATAGTATTTAATTTTATATGGGACACCCTGTACATAAACACACATTATGCATGTGCATTATTTATGCACATTTGAGTTCCTGGACAGTAAAATTCATTTTATTGTCATTAGAAAAAAATAATGTAATGCCATCATCTAAAAGGCATATTTTTGCCAAAACCTTTTAATGATGGATGCCATCATCCTAAATGCATTTTTTCATCATAATTTATTAATGATGGATGCCATCACGTTTTCTGCAACACGTGGCCCAATAACGGCCAATTGCCAATTTTGATGTCTTCTTGATACCTTTTGCCAATGCCTTGCCGGCAAAAATGTTATATGGGAGATGTTTCTTAACACCCAAAAAAAAAAACAGTGTCATCTACGAGGGTTCTAAGTAAATATTTAAAAAAATGGTACACTACTGCATTTTCTTAAAACAAAATTATTTTATTATTAAATTTTGAACAATTTTTTTTTAAATTAAACGTATAATGTTTTCATAAATAAATACAAATCATGTCATGGACATGGTTATATACAGCGATTTTGCAGTTTTGCACTACACGTAATATTTTTGATATTTTAAATGGAATGCTGTATTTAATTTAAATGCAGTAAAAGAATCGTTTCAAATTTATTGAGATTTTACATTTTAAAAATTCAACCTTTACCAGGTACTGGAATAAGACAACGCTGCATTTTCAATAAAATTTGGCAACAATGCCGATATCACTGTTCAGGAAGGCATCTCTAAAAACCCCCAAATACCAAAATTTGTAAACACAGCTTTAGCGGTTTTTCAGTTACTTTTAGACGTTAACGATCTTTTACGGAAAGTGTTGTCTATTATATGTCAGCAAACAATAGAGACAAAATTATTAAAATTTAGAAAGTCACCAAATTTAATCTGCTTAATTTAATGCAATAAAAATTAAAAAAATACATATAGCACAAATATTGGAAATTTGGCAACAGTGCCGATAACACAATTTAATTCTACATATCCAAAACGCCTTAGATATTAAATTTGGTAAATGTAGCTTAAGCGAATTTAAAGACATTTAAAAGTTGCGATACATTAACTAATAATAAAATTAATCGCTCTCTATGAAAAATTTGCAATAGGCTATATCGTCGCGTTTGTCATGGCTGAGAAATATTCTGTCACAAATCAAGAAGATTAAATTTTT
Source organism: Listronotus bonariensis (assembly GCA_014170235.1). NCBI lineage: Eukaryota > Metazoa > Arthropoda > Insecta > Coleoptera > Curculionidae > Listronotus > Listronotus bonariensis. The sequence goes on along the minus strand of JACEGR010000745.1, from coordinate 168,704 downwards.
ATGGATTTTATTAATATAAATCCACAAGAAAGTTGTGACGTAGGAAAAATATAGTATCAAAGAGAATTGTAGTTTCACTATACACTCGCAGAACAATGCTAAATTTTTGGCATCAGTTTGGATACTGACTTGGCTGAATTTATGAAGCGGCAAATTATACGTACTGTTTAAGTGTGTACTCGATGGATACCCGCTTCATAAATTCCACGAAGCGAGCGTCCAAGCTGATGACCAAAAATTTAGCATTGTTCTGGGTGTCTATAGTGAAACTACAATTGTCTTTTATAGTATGAAACTTGCACGGAATACTCGTTTCCCTCTCGCATGACTTACAACACTTAACTGCAGCTCGTGCTGCAAAAGTTATACTCTTGGGAAATAAGTAACATTCCATAGCTTTGTTCGCGGGTTGATTCTGAACCGGGTCTGGGACTATTCGCATGCGCAGTGAAAAAGCAGCGTTCGCGGTAAGTAAAATCCAGAATTTTTAGTAACAGTTCTGTGTTCGCGGGTTACAATGGAATCAGTTCGTTACCAGTTCGTAACCTGATTAGCAGTCCTGGGATTTTTGTTGGAACTAAAAGTTCAGTTCGGAATTTCATGCGCATTGTCGACATGGTCAGCTGTTTTCTGTTTTTGTGGTACAGAAATAAACCGTTGTATTACAGTTTATTTGTTTCTTCCACTTTTATGCGGGTTAATATACCTGTTGAATATTTTGTTTATATTTTTGTGTTTCTGAACGTATATAAACAAAGTATTTTTAATTGTATTCCGTATGAATGTATGTATGTAATAAAATAAATAAGGATTTAATTAAAAAATATAGACAATATTAGAAGATTTTACCATTTCTTGTTGTTTGAATTTTATCTTTAGTTAAATACACATACTTATGTTAAAAACGAGAGGAGGCAGGGAATCCCTCGTCTTCCGCCGAGAGACCTCGAGTGGCTTTCGACAGTATAACAATTTACCTTTTTGTTTGAATTTAATTTTTTTATGTAGTATCCCATTTAACCATGAAAAATCCTAACCAAAAGGCTAGGTTAGAATATATCCTCAGCCGTATAGAAAATCGTTCGCGGTAAATAAAAATTCCAAACTAATAAATAACTAGTCGTGCGCTTTAAAACAATTCTAATTCTGGTTCAGAATCGGTTCATTACTAAACCCGCGAACAAAGCTATTATACTATTATCCTTCCTGAAATTCCGTTTTAAAATAATTTTACCCAGCAAGTAAATGCATTATTCCTGGTCTATTCGATAGCTTTAAAACATCATGTATAAATGAGATTTAAACCATTTTGTTTCTGTACGTCTAACCATGACCTGATCTTTTCTTTTATCGCTTTGAAATATTTTTATTGATCTAAACCAAAAGTAGTACCAATAGGTCAACATAATTTATAGCCAATTTTAAGAAGTTCCTTTCCAATACTGTACTTTTAATTAAAAACCTGATATTAGTAGAGAAACTTTATTATTTTAAGACATTTCATAATTTATAGCATTCTTTATAAATTCTAATTTTATTTTAATTTCAGTAAAACTATAAGCCTATGTCTATTATCTGTGCCAACCGTTATTTTTGTTTGTTCCATTTTTAAAAATTTTATTTGCTTTGATTTTTTCTTATGAAACAAAAAAACTAAGTCTTGCTTAAAAGTGTTTTTAATATTTTGTAAGTCAGGGGGTATCTACAGGGCCGGGTTAGCTATGTCAGGGCCCCTAGGCACTATAATTCTTAGGGCCCCTTTACGTTTTTCTAACTTTATAAAATACACGATTTTTTTTTCGTAATGGTTTGAGAATTTTTTTGATTTTTCAGATAGTCGATTTTTGGAAAATCAATATATTTTTAAACAAATTTGATGTCTATTTTTGACATATTCTAAAAACTTTAATTCCTTTAAATTATTCTAAAAATCCAAAATATCGTGTAGGATCTGATTTTTAGTGTTTTTTTTTCAAAAACAATGAGCCTATTCAAAAAAAATAGTAAGAAATAAAAGGTTCCTAAGATATGTCAAAAAATATTACTATATTTTTTTCATATTTAAAAAAGGTAATAGTTCGATATAGCGGTATTCGCTATTATAAGAGATTTTCGAAAAATTCTTTTTCAGGGCGTTTCTATGGGTCGATTATGACACAAATCTGTGTGCGCGTTTTCAAAAATCCATTTCTATAATTAATTATTAATAAAAACATATTTACGGGACGGTGGAGTGAACAGGCGTGCTGGGACGAAACAGTAGAAATCCTACATTAAACGTCCAAAAACAGTATTTTACAGTACACACCGCATTTTCTGTTTACAAAAATATCCAAAAATTGTTTAAAAGATTAAAAATAAATAATAGTACAACAATCCCGTCATGGCAGTCACTGCATAAAAAGAAGAGTTTGCAATACTGCAACTGTAAATTTCTTGCGATGTTGCCAAATAAAGTGAGAAAATGTTAATAGCTAAAAAAAAAAGGAAATACAGGACAAAATTCATATGAAAAATTAAGTTATTCCTTCTTCCTATTATAATTTGTAGAGAAAAAAAGGAAAATACCTAAACATAAAGAAGGAGGCATTTCTACAAAAATACCATTGTTTCTCATGGAAATCGTGGATAATCCCCGAAATATGCTTCGTGTTAATTCTTCATAAGAAGTTTGGCAACGCTGCTTCTATCAAGACTGTCATTTTCATAATGACGAACTTCATGTTATCAGCTGACCAAAATGAATGCGCCTATTTTCCTTTTCTAATTTATGGCGGACGAGATATCTCATATATGTGGGATAGTTTTTCAAAAAATTTAATACTTTTCAAAATTAATTTACATTTTTCATGTGCCCCGAGTGCACTGTATTAATGTTTTCTTATGTTTGACGTTGGATTTATACTGTTTTGTCCCCACCCAGCATCCCTGTTCACTCCATCGTCCCGTAAATATGTTTTTATTAATAATAAATTATGGAAATGGATTTTGGAAAGCGCGCACACAGATTTGTGTCATAATCGACCTAAAGAAACGCCCTAAAAAAGAATTTTTCGAAAATCCCTTAGAATAACGAAAACCGCTATATCGAACTATTACCTTAAAAAAAGTGTATTTTTTAAATGATTTATAGAATGTTTTATTTTTGTATCTTTTTAAGCATGGTTTTATAAAAATAAAAACTAATCAAAATTTTGTATTCCCAGCGCCATTTTGAATAAACTAATGTGTAAAAATTGTACTATGGTTTTTCAAAATCGAAACATTTATTCCATCGGTTATCATAGATTCAGATCCACGACAAACCGGGAATATCTTGAGAACTCGATCTCACAAAAAGAGGTGTGAAAAAGTGTTCTTTTTCAAACCGCATTTTCTGATAATTTAAAAAACGATTCCGAAAATTTGTGGGTACCGTGGAAAAAACAGATCTTAAACTAAAAGAATATATTCACTTTCATTTTTTTTGTTGTAATTAGCATAAGTTATAAGCAACTAAAGAGAGGTGTTCATGCTATTTTGGGCCAAAACGGGTTAAATTACTTTCATCAGAATGCATGATAAACATAAATTTTAGTTTTTAGATCTAAATGGGTTTTTGAGGCTGGTTTTATTTTTTCGATTTTTGGTTTGCTACGCTAGGGCCAGTCTTGATTTTTTGGTTTTGTTAATTAAATCTCGCAGTCATAAAATTTATACAGAACGAGAATTCTGAAACTTTTGTCTAATATTTTTATTGGGGATATATAAATACTCAAGTACTGTTTTCACTAAACGAAATATTATATTTTCCTTTCTCGTTTTGTAGGGCCCCTAGCTAATGCGAGGCTCCTAGGCAGTTACCTACACTGCCTTATGGATAATATGGCCCTGGGTATTTACTGTACGTTTTAGATAATCAGAATTTTAAAAATTAGAATTTAATAAAGCTACAGTGTTTACATATTTCATAAGTTGAAGATAAGGTTTAAATAGAATAATCTCCTGTGAAATCAATTAAGCCTGAGCAACTAAAATGGATGTGTCTGTGGGCAAAAGTATGTGCAACTTCTGTCTGAATGTTGACAATGATGCAGTGGATAAAGAAAAGTTTGGGACTTGCATTGTCTTTCTTTATTTAATTTATTCACACAACGTTTCGAGCAGTTCTATATCAGTACGTTTTTAAGTATGAACTAAACCTTATTTCTAAAGCTACTGAGTTTATATACTCTGGGGAAGCAGGGCCGTTCCTAGGGTACCTGGCGCTATGGTGCAAAAAATTATGTGGCGCCCCTACAAGAACAAAAAGAGCAAAAAAAAGGTCTGCTTTACAATTTATTTCTAAACTCGTTTCACCATTTCCCCATTCCCTTCTTCTTTTACATTTTTTCCGCCTCTACAGCGTTTCGCCTTGGTGCCTTGTACCATTTGCACCACAGGAACGGCCTTGTGGCAAAGATCATTTACCCTTGGTGAAGTTGGGTTCGGTCAAGCGTAATGTTACCCTCATAAGACGCAGGCAATGGTACGCTTTAAGAGTGGTTTCCAAATGTTTGGTATGTTCATACACTACTAAAAATTTTATTATTATTTTTAATAAAGAATGCTTCCTTCATTTTTTGCGCTTTCCCCAATGTAGTTTCACCACCAACAACCCATGCTTCTGACCACTAGATATTACGTTGTTGAGATCAGACATGGTCAGCGATCCCTGATTTTGAGGTTTCCCCACTCTGTGTGTGTTGTCTGTGCTCTGCAAGTCATACATTTAAAGGACGTTTAGTTTCTTCAATGCACCACTTCCCACATTGGCATGGTACCTGGTAGATACAATCTTTGTCTTGTGTACATAAATCGAGTTTGGTTTTTGTCAAAAGGCTTCGCTTTCCCCAATGTAATTCCTTGTGAACAACCCATGCTTCTGACCACTAGATATTACGTTGTTGAGACCAGACATGGTCAGCGATTCCTGATTTTAAGGTTTCCCCCTCTGTGTGTGTTGTTTGTGCTCTGCAAGTCATACATTTAAAGGGCGTTTGGTTTCTTCAATGCACGACTTCCCACATTGGCATGGTACCTGGTAGATACAATATTTCTCTTGCGTAGATAAATCGAGTTTTGTTTTTGTCAAAAGGTTTCGTAATGTGGTTTTAGGTCCATATTTCTTGGAAATTATTGTATGAAATAAAATATTTAATCTGCAATATCCTAAAAATGGTTGTTCGTGGCGATATTTATTAAGTATACCTTTTTTGTACAAAAAGTATGGAAGAATAGAAATTATCTACCACAATTTAAACATATCGAGGCAAAAAGGTTATGTCACTTTAAACCTAAGGTAAGGTTTCGTATGTTAACCAAGATTACCGATCGGTAAAGAGCGGTTTGACAGCGATAATACCGGTGACATCGAAACCGCGTTTCATAATCTAACCAGATTTCATAAATGGTAAGGTTACGAAACGGAAACCAAAAAACCAAGAACCGTGGTTAACTTACGGAACGTCACCTAAGCAAAGGAATGTGGTTTTAAGTCCATATTTCTTGGCTATTTGTCTTTTCTTTTCACACGTTCCTTTTACATATGGAATGCTTAGGAGGAAAAAAGAGATAGTATCTTGCTCAGGTGGTCGCACTGGAGGTTCCACATTACAGCTATATTATATAATTGCTTTATAGATCTCTTGGCATAACCATTCCGAAGCAGATCCATTTTGATATTCCCTAGCTTAGTATCCAGGGTTGCCTTGTCGCTGCATATAGTGGTTGCGCGTTTATTAAGCGTTTTAATTAGTCCCAGTTTGGTTGCTTGAGAATGGTTTGATTGAAAATTAAGATATTGTCTTGTGCGTATGTGGGTTTTCTATAATATACAGATGTGTTGTCCATTAGACCAACTGACGAAAACATCCAGAAAAGGTAGACATCAATTTTTCTCTTTCTCTATAGTTAATTTAATAAAGTTAATTATTGATCTAAGGTAGTTAAGAAAATAGTCTTGTTGTTTGTCTGTTTCATTTCAGATTATAAAAGTATTGTCGACATATCAAAGCCAGATTTTTGGTTTGACGGTTGCGGACAGAGATGCCCGAAACGTTATGTGGATTAATTAAATAAAGACAATGGAAGACTGACATTCTTCTTTACGATGTGTAACTTTTGCAGCGATTCTCTGTAATACTGTCTTTACAACCCGTCGTACAACAAGTTGTGGGCCGTTTAAAAACTTTATAAATCGTAAAATGCTAAATATTAAGCAATTTATTATCAAACTTTTTAAAGATAACCTCGAGAGGATTAAAACTGGTTGTCTATTAATCTAATTTATGATATTTTTTGTATGTTAGGCAATTCTCAGGCAAAGCACGGTTTTTTCCATAATAAACTAACGGTACAGATGTTACCAACAACCAAATATCGTACAAGACAATATTATAAATACCGCACTTTCTCAAATTTGACAGTATTTAATTTCTTTGACTATAATTCTATGACCGCTTGTTCATAATGAAAGTCTATAAATTTGGTTCCACTGACACATTAATGGTACGAATGATCAATAAAAAGACGAAGAACTGTAGAACTGTGTGCAGATAAAACTTAAATATAAATTTTTCCCGTTGGGATTATTGTGAAACGAGATTTAAATAAAAATTAGGAAGAATGCCATTATTTATAGGCATGTTTTTAATGGGAAGAGATTCCACAACCTGTGTCAGGCATTTAATTAAATTATTGGGAAAGGAACTTGTTTAAATTGACTGTAATATATTGCGAGGTCCTACTTTTGGTTGTGATCAAAAGATGTTCTCAACGGTGTTTGAGTACCGTATAATAAGGTAAAATATTACCAATGGTAAGCTAAGGAATATTCCGGAATAAATGGTTATTCAAAACAACTAAGAACCGTTTTATACATACGAGAATTACTCCAAAATATACGGTTAAAATTGTAACGAAAATTTTTGTGAATAAAAATAAGTCATGTTTTATGGAAGTCCTAAAATCATGTTATTTTAATTTAAGCATGACGAAAGCAAAAACATCCCATTGTACACGGGGTAAACGTCATAATTTTGGTCTAATGACGTCCTATGACCAAAAATGACTTAAAAATGACGTTATAATGACGTCAGCTTCCTGCTTGAGTACATCAATTGCATTTTTTTATCTGTTGACAAGTGTAATATTTTGTCAACTGCTACTTCCGTTTGTTAAAAAAATGCTAAACACACTTCACTTCTTAATCAAAAGCGTCTAATAAAAATATGTAAATATATTGCGATGAGCTCGTGTCAGTTTTATTATTTAAATATCTACAAGTCTTTCTTTATCATTATAATTAATTTAAATTTAAAAGTGCAACAGGTAGAAGAGAACAGGTCGGAATTATTAATGAAATAGGAAGGATTATGGTAAATTACTAGAAGTATTATTATTTTATTTGTATATAAATAAACCAAAATTAATTAATGGTGTGATGTTCTTAAATGTCGTAATAGTATGGTCTGGCTTTTTAATTTAGGAATGACGTAAACAAAGAAATGGCCTTCCTATTAGTCAACCATAGTTAGCTAAATTTTTTGGACCAATATGATACAGTAGTCAGGGCCAGAAAGAAAGTCTTTTTAAAAAAAATATCCAAAGTATTGTTCAAGGTGACACAAAAATATCGTGAAGGTCATATAAATATTAATTTCGTGAAAGCTTGAAGCGTGGCCATCAACAATGACAGATATACGTCGATTAGAAAGATAACTAAAGAGTCAAGAGCAGAGTTTAGTTGAAAAACCGTAGGAGGGAAGTTTGTTAAAAAGTGCGTCATGCCAGACTTGGTCGAAAGCTTTAGATATATCAAGAGCAATGATCTGGGACTCACCTAGAAACTCAAGAGACTTGTTCCAGTTGTGCGAAACGAACCCAGCAAACACTCTTTGCCGGCAATGTACATTTTTCATATTGGCATTGATGGTAAAGCATTGGCAATTGGTAGCAATATTATGTCAATATCTTATACGCATTAAAAAGTCAACCCTAAATAAACACTTAATTGCCAATAAATTTTACATGCAGGCGAATTGCCGGCAGCATACAAAAATGGCGGCATACCAATCCTGATTAAATAAAGAACGCGTTTTTGTTGCAGGCAAATAAATATTGGATTTTTGTAGGCAAACCTTCAACGCATATTCATACTTTTTAAACCATATTATTAACATTGGTATTTAACTAACATTAAAGCAATTTTTTTGATCTGTTGTATTTATAATGGCAGCTAAACAACATTATTTTATGTTTTTTTACATAATTTAAAGGAAATAGCCTTTTCATAACATTTTATTGTTAAAAATCATGCAAATAAAAATTAGGTTAAACAAAATGTTTATTATGTATTTTGGAGCGAATAAAAATAAAATGATGGTAAAATTAGCTACGTTAATTTCGACCAAAGGTGACCGGTTTGTGCATTTGTTTTCTACGTGGTTTTCTAGCTTTTTAGTTTCTTTTTAAAGAAAAGAGTTTCTTAATAGACATAATCAGTGGCGTATTTACCAAAAGGCTGAGTAGGCTGAAGCCTATGGCGGCGTTTTTAGGGGGCGGCACTTTTTTAGGGGGCGGCAGATTTAGTACTTATAAATAATTTGGTGAATTTAAAAGATTTGGAACTTTATTTAGTACGTAAAATTGAAAATGAGGACCTTTTTGTTTTGTCTTTAAAATTAATTAGGAAAGAAAAAAGATAAACAAAGGGGCGGCGAAAATAAAATAGCCTACGGGGGAAAATTTGTTAATGCGCCTCTGGACATAATTAAATTTATTCATTACCTAATAAGTGTGTGTTGTGTGATTAATTGGTGATGGCTAGTCGAGAAGGCAAGATATTAAAGTAGACTGTTAGGAGCTGTAAAATGTTAACATTTTGTTTAAAACTTTATTAAAAGTTTTAAAGACGTGTTAATAAAAAATATTATATATATTTAATAGTCTTTTTGACATACCGATAGATGGCGTAATGGACAATAAACTACTACGTTTCTGCAATATCTTCGCTTTTTATCGTTTAAACCCCATTAGACAAAAATAATTCGAGAGCGGTCTGCGGTAGGTGATCTTACTTAGCTTTGAAAGAAAAATCTTAGGCTAGTGAAAAATCTGCATCTCCAAGTTGGACAGTGTTCTGAGAGATGGTACTTTGCATTGCAAGGAAATTGCATGCTGTAAGGAGTTTTTTCCTATTTTAATTTTCAAATAAGATATCGCATCATTTTAGCTTTCAAAAAAAGTATATGCGACAATTTTCGTCAATAAGACGTCAGCTTGCTGCTTGGGAGTATCTGCATTTGCCCATTTTTGTGTCTTTTTGTTATCTTTTGCCAATAACTTATTAATGATGGATGCCGTCATCTTAAACGCATTTTTTGCCAATAACTTATTAATGACGGATGCCACTTTATCTGCAACACGTGGCCTAATAACGGCCAATTGCCCACTTTCGCGTCTTTTTGATACCTTTTGCCAATGCCTTGCCATTAAAGAGTGTTGGCAATGCCAGTACATTAAATGTACAACGCCGGCAAAAAATGTTATATGGGAAGGAAAGAAGATCTGCCGTAGATTTCTTGTGACCCTATATAGTTTATACAATTTTTTTATCCAATAAAGAGTAGGACATACATATTACAAAATCATTTAAATTTTAATAAATCTTTAACACCTAGACGTTATTACGTCATCACATCCTGACCCAAAACAACCCGTTAATAACGGTAATTAAGGTTAGGTCTAAGTGCATTTAGAAATGCCTTCTCCGTTGGCGACACTTTCATTTGCATGCGCGATTATGGCGTGTCGCTACGTGTCTCCAAAACGGCAACACCCGTTTCCTTTCAATTGTTTTGCTGCCATTATTGTTACCATATAAATTATCGGGTGTAGCACCGAGACAATGCGTCGACTTTTTATTCGTCGTCTTCGACTTAACAATTAATATTCGTTCTTTTGACTTTGGCTTTGTGGGCTGTTTGCGTCGCATGTAGGATTGTAGGCCAACAAACCATTGTTTGGTTTTGAAGCAGCAAACTTACTTACTTACCTGGAAAATATAAGCAAATTTGCTTAAAAATCTGGTTATTGTTGAAAAATGTCTTTACAAAAGGTACTTTAAAATTAGGATTAAAAAAATCATATACCGAGTCTCAACAATCTATTAGACAAGCCATAACAATATCAAAATTAGACTTGGTATAAGTAAATGGTTTTTTTTTTATCTTTGGACAAACCACGAAGGCTAAGAGCCTAAATACTAACGTACCGTGGGTGTCTAAAGTGAGGTAAGAGGAAGTTTGTTGACACGGGACTTAAATACTTGAAGATTTGGGGGCGGGGGGAAGGAACGACTTCCGCGGGCAGCAGGTTCCACATTCTAGAAACTCTAGGGATAAAAGAACGAACAAAGTGGGAAGTTTGGGGCCTGTCCAGTTGGACCGTATAGGGATGCATACGCGCGGCACCACGAGTTTCTTTGTTGGGAACCGTGAATGGTGGAACTATACTGGACAATTCTGCAGAGCAGAAGCCATGGAAGTACCTATAAAAAGCGATAAATCCCCCACAGCCCGACGACGGGCAAGAGAGGGAAGCCTTTCTGTAAGTAAAGGATCATTAATGAGACGAATAGCTCTTCTTTGAATGGAATTAAGAATGCTTAGGGTTGTGGGAAACGCCTTGCCCCATACATAAGAACGATATTCCAAGGGAGGTCGGATTTGGGACACATATAAAGTGTATAAATGAGAAGGGGAAAAATACTTTTTGGCTCGAAAGAGAAATCCAAGCTTTTTGAAGCTGTCGTGGCTATAGATATAATGTGTTTATGCCAGTTAAGGTTACTTTCAAAAGTGACGCCCACAAGATGGAAGGTGTCTTTGCTCTGTAAAACTTGGCCGCTCATAAGTAGAGGATGAGTATTTGATGACTTTTTTCGCGACAAAGAACATGATTGTGTTTTGGATGCATTAAAATGGACGAGATTTTTGGCGCCCATTTTCGGTCAATCCGGAAATGACTGGAAATACTCCTTTCTATATTAAGTCTCATATTGATATAGTTAGAACCATATTTAATTCATTCTGAAAGCGATGCCGCCAAGTACACAAAAAATAATAAAATAAACAAACCTTTTCGAAAGCACATAGCCTCTGACAGAGCCTGATTACATTTTTTTAGATGAATAAATAAAAATATTGCGAAAACACGTATCACGTACTTAAGAATTATCCTCTTATTTCGTCTCTGGCGTGCCATAAAAGCTGTAACGAGTGGCGTAGTCGTCGGGTTGAATATTTTTTGCTGCAATAAATTATTTTTTACAAAAGGGTTTATTTGCTTTATCATTTTTTGTGTACTTGGCGGCATCGCTTTTAGAATGAAATAAATATAGGTCTAACTATACGTCTAATACTTATGAGTTATGACGTGTTTAATAAATTCGTTAACCCCTGGTATACAACGAAGAGAAGGGCATCTTGGAAGTGGTAATAGATACAAAGTTTGTTAAATGAGAACAAAGTTATCTTAAATATCAGAAAAGCCTTAGAAACAAATAATTAAATTGGTAGTAGATAATTTGATTTTCCTAACATTGACGGTATGATAGTAGGATCCTTTAACTGTGCAAATACAAAACATCTTAGAAGGCTTTTCCGATCATATCCTCAATGTTAAGATAAACAAATTTTCCACTACCAACTTAATTATGTTAGATTTACCCGAGTAGTATATTAAGAAAAATCTAAATTTTTTGCAGGACACTCTGGGGGATAAAATAGAAACATAGTGGAAGCTTTGGGACTTCTTAAATGAACTGTAAATGGTGGCATAACTTAAATGAAATAATGTGAAATTGATAAGAAAAAAATGAGAAAAACCACAGAGGTATTAAAAGTAAGGCTGATCAAACCAAGTATGTAAGTATTATTAGTAAAAACTGCACCTGATCTTTCATATTCCTTATCAGTCAAATACAGTAAAACAAAAATAACTCGCTTTTTCATTTTGCTACGCAATTTTTATTTATTTGTAATTAAATATTTCCTTTTAAAGCTCGATCAAAAAGCACAGGCACAGCTGAGAGGAAACTTTCAATCATAACCGGCGTTTTACTTAATCAGTTTCATTAAATCTTGTCACCACTTTATAGAAAAAACCCATCTCCTCGCCAATTATTTTAATTTCGACTTCGTAAACGGATTTATCAAAGTGTCAACTATGTTGTTAAGTCAATTTCATTTATCTTGAAAAACTCGGTTGAGCCAAATATAGACAAGTTAGTTTTTACATAACGGCGTTGGTTACTTTTAAATAAATTAACTTTAGGAAAATAGTAACAAAATTAGAAAAATATTTCTTCCCGACTTATTACAAATAATTTATAAATAGGTATGAAGTAGAGAAAAATATAAAACAAATTTATTTAAAAATATGAAAAATGTTACTGACGGCTCAATATGTGTGTGATTATGGTCTCAAGGTGTAAACTAGTCATATCTCTAAGTAAAATAAAACTGCATATCAAAGTTGTGCTATTACAAAAATATAAAATATACAAGGTGTCCGGGAATATATGGACAGTCTCTTAAATTCATATAGAAGACATGAAAATATTATGACAACTTCCTATAAACTTTTTTAAAGCCCCTCTTTAATAATAAGTGCATTAAAGAAAGCCGCAGAAAATCGGTTTCACAGACACACAAAAAAAATGCTTCTTTGAAAGAAAGACCATGGTATCTTTTTGTTTTTTGGATCGCTAAACTCAAATCTGAGGTCACTTTGACCCCATCAGGTCATGATCAAGGACATTTCAGAGTCAATCACAAAAAAATATATAAAATATTTAAAGGTCCATAGGACTAGACCAGCGGTGGTAAACGGGGCGCAAGGCCTTCACTAAAGTTTTATTGAACAGGTAAATGGGGCGCAGGGATCTTAGGGTCAATAAAATCGTATAGGTAAACGGGGCGCAAATGTTTTCTTTAAAGTAAAGGTATCGAAATAAAATGTTGGTCTATTTTTAAAAATTTAATTAATTACGAAACATTTATTGCATCAAAAAATATTTACATTCTTTTATTTACTGTCTTTGGAAAATGTAAAATTTTTGTAGGCTATTAAATCTTTTCCACTCACACTTTTAATTACTGATACCGACATTTTCTCACTATTAAAATCTTGAGCGGAAATCTTTTCGCACATCTATTCACTATTACAATGAGAACTGAACTGATTAAGTGGTATACAAATTATTAGTGTCAATTATGGGAATTCTTACCTGCCCTGACCCACACCCCCTCTCGGGAAGGGCTGGCGCCCCATTTACCTATGATATAAACGTAACTTTACAGGCGTGCAGGTAAAAGAGATATTTTCGCGCCCCGTTTACCTCCATCCGACTAGACCATGGTATCTTTATGTTTTTAGGGTCGGTTATTCCTAATTTGTGGTTGGTTTAACAAACCATCAGATCAACGTCAAGGTTAATTCATCAAAATTCATCGAAAATAAATCACAATAATTGTGGCATCCTTATGTTTTTGAATTAGAGGTCATTTTGACACCATCAGATCATGGTCAAGGTGATTTTAGGGTCAGCGACCCAAAAAACCCCAAGATATCATGATTGTGGCCTATTTTCGATAACTTCTGATGATTTTACCTTGATATAACCTTTATCTTAACCTGATTGGGTCAATTTGATCATACATTCGGATTCAGCGACCCAGGAAACATAAAGAACCCATAATTGTAGTTTGTTTTTCGACAAATTTTAATGATTTGACATTGATATAACCTTGACCTCGACCTAATGGGGTCAAAGGTCAGTTTGACTTTACCCCCTTCTCCACTTAAACTTTTTGACTTGTGTGTTGGAAATAAAAGGTGATAAACCTAAACAAGTAAATTTAACACAAAAATATGTTCCTCTAATAAACATTTAAAAGAAAAATTAAAACTAGTATAAAAAAATGTAATAAAACTCACAAAAACTTCAAAAAATGATGGAAAAAGAACATAAAAACCAGAAATAAGGTAATAAAATAGGGTATTATGGTATAAAAAGCTTTTGTTTATTTAGTTATTAATATTAAGTAGTTTAACACATATGTTATTACACGACTCCTTTTTTTTAATTTGTGTTTCAACTTTCCAGTGATTTTTATTTTAATTTTTCATATTTTTGCTTTTTAGTTTATTATTGTGAATATTAAATTAAACATACACTAAAAAACAGTACTAGTACCCTTTAGTTGGGTGAAATAGGTAAATTTACCCCAAGGTTGTCAAATCTGAACGCGCCCCTGATCTCTTCTTTTTAATTATTTTATCTGAACAAATACCTTCTGAAGGCAGCTTTGCCGCACGATCAACTTACGGTAGAGAGAAAAAAATAGGTCTAGTACCTTTTTCTCTCTCTTTATGCGACCACCGGGAATGTGCACCCTTTAAAATAAAAAAGATTTTTTAAAATCGGTCCACAAACGTTGGAGTGATCGGGCATCACACAAAAAAAAACATACAGGCGAATTAAGAACCTCCTTCGGTTAAAAATAAAAATTTAAGTGTTTCAAGGATTTGTTTTATAAATATACAAATAACGAAAATATGCGGAGTGGCTCGTTTTAATTCGAATACACTATATTAATTTAATACTGGTTTAAATAATTTCATTTTAATTATCTATCCAGCTACTATGCACCGAGAGTAATTTTCTGATGCACAATTTTTTTCAGTGGCGGTCGAGCGAGATTTTTACTAAATTTTTTTTCCGCGGTGTTATGAAACAATATTTTATATTTTTACAACAATAACCCGAATGCTACTTTTGTAAGCATTAAGCAGTGTTTTTTTAAATGGGTAATAATCAGAGTTGGGTAGTATTCGAATACTCGGTATTCTGAATACTAAATGATCCTTCACTTACAGAAAGGCTTCCTTCTTATGCCCATCGTCGGGCTGTGGGGATCTATCGCTTTTTATAGGTTCTTCCATGGCTTCTGCTCTGAAGAATTGTCCAGTATAGTTCCTCCACTCACGGTTTCCAACAGAGAAACTCGTGGTTCCGCGCGTATGCATCCCTATACGGTACAACTGGATAGGCTCCGAACTTCCCACTTTGTTCGGTCTTTCGTATTTGGGCTTTTAGTCTTCGTGGTTTGTCCAAAGATAAAAAAATCAGAATACATTTGTGCGGTATTCGAATAGATTTATGTGGTTGGTATTCGGTATTTGACGGAACACTTTTTGGTCAGTATTCGGTATTCTTTATTCTGAATATAGTTTTTAAATATTCTGATATTCGAATACTGGTCTTCGAATAATGGTATTCGAATACCGATATTCGAATACTGGTATTCGAGGACTGGTATTCAAATACTGGTATTCGAGTACTGGTATTCGAATATCGATATTCGAATACTGGTATTCGAGTACTGGTATTCGAATACCGGTATTCGAATATTGATATTCAAATACCCATATTCTGGTATTCAAATCCTGAATTTAAATACTGTTTGCCTATTTTATGAATATTACGTTAATTTTTATGCATCAAAGCGGGTTATAACATGTTCACGGTGGTTTTGCCGACGACGGGGTAAAATTTGATATAAGTCATATATATCATCATTTGCAAACTAACAGTTTAGGAACTTAGCTTTACAAATTATAAAAAATGTAATTCAATATGTTTTTAAAATCATAATCTGTTGTTTCTATGGTCTTAATAGGTAAGTAATTTAAAGCAGATACAGATTTATTTTTGCAAACAAAAATATATCTAAATTAATTATTTTAACTTCTTTGGGGTTTTGCTATTAAAAAAACAACTAACTTGGTACAACATATAAAAAGTGACATTGCAAACTATGTTTTCTATAGGTTTGTTCCAGTAGAATGTTGGAAACATCATCGCAACAATCGTAAAACGCAGAAATTGTTACAAACATTAGTCAGAAAAGTTGGCAACAGTTTTCTGCTGGAACGAAAAATAAACAAAACGTGCATACTGCTTATACGTTAATACAAGAAAGGTTATGTTAAAAATTGTCAGTAATGTTTGAAGAAAGTTTGCAAACTTTTCAAACAGTTTCCAACATGTTTCCAACATCTTAAACTATTGCTGGAACAACAAACAATTGTATAATGTTACAAACATGGCACTGCTGGAACGAAAAATTTGACTTGTGCAGAATCCGAACGGTTACAAACATTTCTGACAGCCTGCTGGAACAAACCTTATGTATTAGGTTAGACTAATATGTATTTATCTCCATTTTACACAAAAGGAATGTGTATAATAAATTTTATTATGTCAGTTTAAATCATAAATATCTGATAAATCGTAGATAGTATGTACATGTATCCCCATTCCCAAAATGAAGTCAATAGTTTAAAAAAATAGTTTTTAAGCAAGAACAAGGTACGCCACTGCATTTTTGTTATGGAAAAACGTAGAAAAATAAGAATGAGTTGCTTTTTTAAGAGAAAGGAGGTTTTTTTGCTCTTCAGTATTCATGAATACCCAATCGTGGTATTCATGAATACCGAGTATTCGAATACTTTTTTGTAGGTATTCGAAAATATTCGGTATTCGAATACTTTTTTTTACGGTATTCGTATTCGTATTCGAATACCAAATTTCAGTATTCGACCCAACTCTGGTAATAATAGGGTGCTACCACTTTCCGTTACAGAATACCGTTTTGAAATTATGTTTTGCATTTTTAAGATTGTTTTTTATTATTGCTTATTGCAATACAAATTAAATAATAAAGTTAGAAAGTTGTGCAAGCAATCGCATTAATTAAATAATAATTCTTGAACACATGTCATGAAAAACTGGGTATTATACACAATTTATCGGGTAGGAAATCGAGTAAAGAAAAAACAAGAGAAAAATACTTTCCATTTCAGTGTATACGCCTAGCCGCATAAATCAACTTAAGCTGACAATTTATTATTAATTAAGGAAAATATGTGCTAACTTTGTTGTGGGACTTAATTACTAATTACTATTCAAATTAAAGCTCCACTTAAAAATATCGCTTAATCAAAATTAATGTTACGATTAACAAGTGCGAAAATGAATTTTAGACAAAAATCCGTTTATATATAAGACAGTTATTCTAGTAGTGTCATTAATAATATTTTTTTATATTGAAATGTTACCGGTTTATTTTATAATTAGGTTGGTTACAAAAACTTGCACACTCAAATTATTTATAAATTATTTATTAATAACGCTTGTACCGTAGGCACAAATTATCAGAATACCCAGATGCGAAACTAAGCTTGTTCGTTGAAATCTCTCACCACTATCATCCCTCCCACTGCGTGGTGGATATACACCCCACGATTTAGTACGTGACCTAATGCTCATCAAGGTGTCAGTTAGTCCCATACTTTTGCTGGTATAGAACGTGAGCATAAGTTAATTAATTGTGTTTAGTTGCTTGTGAACTTTTATGTTTTTATTATTAAAGTGTTAGTATAGTGTCTTGTTAAATTTTTTTACCGTTTAATATGGGATATAAATGTGCGTATATTTATTCTGTTTCCCCATCACCGGAAGCAGATTCTCAAAGGACCACCATTATTTTAAGACTAGTTAACATAAATACAAAGCTTTTACAAATTACTTAGATTTGTTACTAAAGTTATTGATATTAATCAGTATGTGCCTAAACAGAGAAAAATATTTTTTATTTATAGCCGCACTGCCATTTAAAAGGCTATATTTCAAATTTAAAAAAATGAGGTGTTTTTTCAGTATTTAAAAAAAAATACATACTTCCAAATTTAAAAAAACAGATTAATTTGGTTTGGGTATTACTAAGGCAACATCTCCATTGCTTTAAAAGATTGCGTCGGGGATTCTTTAGAAACTTGTGTTACTCGGCTTTCAATTATTCTGTTTCAAACCCCAGTTACACAAAACTTTTTAATACACAATTAAGCTAAAAAACGGAATACCGTTAATTAATTTAATAAGCAGTTTTTAGGCAAGGTTTTTTTTAATGGCTTTTTGTCAAACATTCTAAACCTCCATTAGTTTAATCGTTTTTTAAAATGTTTTGTGCAACCAACATTTTATTATAGGTTGATCCAAACGTGACATCTACTAACAATATTTTACCGTTCAAAGAATGGGTAAAATTTTTAGTTTGTAAATTCCCAATTAGTGTATTATTCTTTTGTTTCGTTTTCAACACATAAAAACTGCATAATTAGTTACTATAAAAGTCTATCTCTCCTTAGCGCCTTGGTGCGGTTTACCCTTTACAAATTTAAAATATTACGATCCATGCATTGGTGCAGATTTTCCATTTATTCTTTCTCAAGGTCATGGAAACAAGTAAGCGTATTTCGCCGCACTTTCGCATCTGGGTATTTTAATAATTTGTGCCGTAGGGTTAAGCAAAGTATTTGCCTGTTAATTACTTATCCTAAAAATTAAATTTTTAGCACAGACACATCAGTTACGAGTAGGTGATATCATTCCGGGATTCAGCCTCCTTTTACAGTCCCGAAATCTTCGGGATTAAATTCCTTAAGTCCCGGGATTTTCGGTGTCAATAAATAAATTTATTTTTTTGAAAATAATATTGCATGGAACTAAAAGCACTTATGTAGTTTACCTACAAAGTGTTAAACTTTTATAAAACCTAAAAAATTTTAAAACACTCTTTTTATTTAAATTTGTTTGACTGGATATAAACGTTAATTAATCAAGAATTTGCTGTTGGTATTTATAATAATTACTAATAAAAAGTTACTTACGTTAAACATTAATTTTTAAAAGAAAAAAATTACTCAATATTTCTTGGGTGCAGTTTAGCGGATTTTTTTCTAGAAAACAAAGCAAGTTTCTGAAAGATATAAAAATACAAAAATAGTTATTTATTAGATAAGTGAGTTATATTACATATAAGTCACGCAAGAAAAGTTTAACTCTCGAGCCCGAAGGGCGAGAAAGGTAATTTTCTTAAGTGACTTATATGTAATAACTCACGTGTCTAATACAAAATTTTATCCAACACTTTCGTATAAATCGTTTTTAATATCGAAAATAATTTGAAAACGTCATCCATTATTTGTTACTTGTCATTGTCAACACCAGCAGTTTGGTTGTAATGCATTTTGTTAGTAACTACGGGTTTGTTTAGTAAACAACTTTGTAGACAAACATAAAAATGCTTTGCGAAATGGAAAATTGTGAAGTTCCTGCGGAAATTTTGGAAGAAGCTGCGGTAGCGACATGCAGTTTAATTCCAGAGAAGTCAAAACTAACGTACAATAAATAATTTGAAGATTTTGAAGCATGGAGGAAAAGGCGAGGAGTTGGTACTATAAATGAAGATTTTATTATGGCTTACTTTCTGTTTTTATCGAAAAAGTTGCTTCTTCATCAATGTGGACCAAGTATTCAATGATAAAAACGACCTTAAAAGTATATAAGAACGTGGATATAGGGAGGTATGAAAAAGTTGTCGCTTATTTGAAGAGCAATTCAAGAAATTTCAAACCGAAAAAGGCAAAAATTCTGGAGAGGCAATACATCGAAAAATTTTTGTTTCTGGTATTAAATATTTATCTGTTCGGATTTTTATAGGTTGCATTGATATTGGGAATCGCTGGTGCATGCCGTTGTGACGAACTAACTCGCTTAAGTATTGAAGATATAGTAGATAAAGGCCAGTACATATATGTTTCTATACCTAATACCAAGACGAACAAATCGAGAAGCTTTACAATTTTAAAAGAAGGATTTTTGGTAAATGTGCTTGAATTATTTAGAAAATATGTGTCCCTAAGGCCAGAGAACACGCCTCACAAAAGATTTTTTGTCAACTTTCAAAAGGCAAATGCACTAGGCAATGCGTGGGAATAAATAAAATTTGGAAAATTCCGAGAGTAGTTGCTCATTATTTGCAACTACCTGATGAAATCTTATATAGTGGTCATAGCATGCGGCGTTCTTCAGCGACACTTCTAGTCAACGCTGGGGCCGATATCACCAACCTTAAACGCCATGGCGGGTGGAAGTCTTCTACCGTGGCAGAAGGATATTTAGAAGATTGCATCTCTAACAAGTTTAAGATTGCAGGGTGAAGAGCGCACCAAGGCAGTACTAGTGCTGAAAGACTTCCTGAAGAACCCTCCGCACAATGTAACGTTGTCCAAGATAAATCTATATAACAATTACTGTTAATATAAACACGAATAAATTGTAGTATAATATATTAGTTGTTTTATGTTATTTTTTAATTGTGAAATGTTGGAAGTAATAAAGAATTAGTATAAGTCACTAGTGAGCTAAAGTCTATAATTCACTAGTGAGCTAAAGGGTACTTTAGCTCACTAGTGACTTATAGCTACACTTTATATCCTCAAAATCTGATCAATTATGTAGATATTATATGTAAGTGTTGGATTAAAAATATTTTTAGGTGTTTCATCAGGAAAAAATATAAAAAATGCAAAAAAGTCAGTGGCATATACTTTGCCACTAATCTCAGAAATTAAAATTAGTTTAGAGCAAAATTAATTCATATTTTAACAAATACCACACACATGCAAATTTTATTAAAATCGGTTAAGGCATATTTAAGATATTAACAAAATGCCGATTTTCTTTTAGAAGTTTAACACTCTGTATCTTAGAAACAAAGCGTTTCCGGGCTTATGTTTATATATATTTTTTTCATTAAAATTGGAATATGCACTTGGATTTTCTTACCGCAATTAGGAAACACCCTGTGCAGGGTGTTTCATTAAAAATAAACAAGTTGATGCGCACTTTTGGTATACCCGGTAGTTCCAGAAAGATAATTTATTTCAAATATGCACGTCTGGGCACAGAAATTATTAAATTATTAATGTATTTCTGCGATATGCGGTCCCATTCTTCTACGGCGGCTACCGCAAGTTCCTCCTCTGTTCTAGGTGGTGGATTGCGATTGTGGATAGCTCTGGAAACAATATCCCACAGATTCTCAATTGGATTCAAGTCTGGGGAATTAGCTGGCCACTGTTGAATTCTTCAGCATTAAGAAGCTCCTGAACTCCTCTGCCTCGATGTGGTCTGGCGTTATCATCCATGAAAATGAAATTCTCTCCAGTTTCAGGGCGGAGAGGAATGACAATTGGCTTAATAACATTTTTCATGTAAAATTCGCTAGTCATATTTTGTTATATGCAAATTAATTGGGTTCGACGGTTGTACAATATTCCTCCCCAGAACATTACTGTTCCCCCTTGATAGGGAACGACTCACGAGGATAGTTGAGTCTTGACTGACGCCCTCGCTCTCTACATACCCTTTGACGATGGTCATCACTGATTAGACCGAATTTTGATTCGTCAGAGAAAAGGACTCTTTCCCACTGGGCTGTGGCGGGCAGCACGATGTCGAGGCAATAAAAGAGGTACCCTTAAAAATTTTCTGGCCCGTAAATTTGCGCTGTGAAGTCTTCTGCGAATGGTATTGGTGAAAATTACGCGGTTAAACGTTCCTTGAAAATGATCTCTAATGGCTGGGGCCGTTGCGTTCCGATTTCGGCAGGTAAATTGGATAACATATCTGTCCTCCCTTTGGGTAGGTCGTCCACTACGAGGAAATCCTTCCACATTTCCAGTTTCTTGATACCTGTTGATGATTCGACTCACAGAAGATCATGGAATATTTAAACTGGCTGAAATATGGTGATTGGAAAATCCAAATTCATGCAGAGCAATTATTCTTGCTCTGTTATAAACAGAAATTTTGCGTCCTGGCATTTTCAGTTAGAACCAATGTAAACTTAGCGTAATTAAAAATTCAAATAAACTTAATAAAAGTAACTAAACAATTTCAAATCTTCGCAAAAACCACACAAACTCTTATCCCCAAATAAGTATGTGATCTTTTTTATTTCGTATATAAGAGAATATTTTTAGACATATAGGATTCTTTATAACCAAGATATACAGGGGGTCCAAAACTTTTGGCGTTGTGTGTAAATATCAATATTACTTAAACTTAGCGCAAAAAATTAAAAAATGTATCTTTAGAAGTTTTCCAAATCTTTAAATAGGACACTTACCGTGAATTACCATGTATACATAATACCAAATACCTAAGCAGCAAGCTGACGTCGTTTTTAAGCCATTTTCGGTTATTTTTGGTCATGGGACGTCATTTTAATGACGTGTTTTTGACGTCGTTAGCTCATAACAATCTAATGACGTCATGTTTAGAAAACCTTTGTGACATTATATGATTCGTGTCAAAATCCAACCGAAATATCATATGAGAGCAAAATAAGACTTATAATTTTACAAAATTGAAATAGGAAAAAACTTTACCGATAGATGGCGCAATGGACAATAAACTACCACGCTTATTCAACATCTTCGCTTTTTATTGCCTGAACCGTACCGATGGGACTAAAATATTTCGAGACTGGTCTGCGGTTGATGATCTCAATTAGCTTGGAAGGAAATATCTTCGGCTTGTGTAAAAATCTGCATCTCCAGGTTGGACAGTGTGCCCAGAGATGCGACCTTGCAGTGCAAGGAAATTGCAAGCATTTCCTATTTCAATTTTCAAATAAAATGTCGTATCATTTTGGCTTTTAAAAAAGAGTGTATGCGTCAATTTTTCGTCATCTTAAAGACGTCATTATGACGTCATTAACAGGACGTCTTTTGTCTGTGACTTTGGGTTAGTCAATTTAACGTCATATTGTCGTCATCTTATGACGTCTTTGCTGACCAAATGTGACCAAAAATGACTAAAAGAGACGTCAATAAGACGTCAGCTTGCTGCTTGGGTAATGGTCAGGTCATAATTCGCATTTAACCAAAAATAGAATTTTAACGTCCATACCACATCCAAAATTATAATGATTTATTACCGATAAACAATAACTCTCTATAGGGAACCGCGGTAATAAACCACCGTCTCTTCAAATTAGTAAATTATCCTGTTAAAAATGTAAAACAATTCATGTCATACTTCAGACTGTATTGATTTAAAACTCATTGCACATACGTATTGAGCCATCATCCATCAATCATTAAATCTAATTAAAATTGTTTTAAGATATGCATATAATGTACTTATAATAATAAGCCAATTACCAAGTAATATTCAATGCTAATTTAAGCTAAATCATAATATCTCATAATTAGTTTGATACAGGGGTATATCACTTAGTAATATTCAGCAATGTGCAATTATTAGTAGTAAACAGTATTTTTTTAACTAAGCTTCTTCTGCCAAAACCAAGACAACAATGAGACGAGTAACTGGTCCTAACAATTTTTCCATTGTATTTATTTCTTTCTGGTTTAACGCAAGTTCCAATAAATATGTCTTTGTCTTTTATCATGGCAGGCTATCGTAGATGGAGCAATCATCGCTTTGCCCTGGTTGCCAAGTTGTTTACAATTTCTGCATGTAAACTTTAATGTCCTTTTTGGCTCTAATTATGAGAAAGAAAATATACCATGAATCGAATATTTTTAACTTGACAACGTTGCCGCAGGCAGTCACGCCGAAATGTTATTTAATATTTGTGTTTAATATTTTGCAATGGCCGATTTGTTTGGACAGTTTGTTTACATTTTCTGTGATTTATTGTGTGTTTCGTGGTTTTTTACCTTTAATTGGACTTTGAATATTGACTTTTATTAGTGATCACAGTGTATATATTAAATTTGTGCTTTTCAACAGATAATTTAAGGTAATATTGACATGGTTATCTGTAAGAAAAAATCTTTATAAAAACCAAATAAATGACATTTTTAATTGGGTGTGTGTAATTATTGAACTAAACCCCAATATTTTATATTAATAGGAAACAAAAACAAGTACCTAACATTAAGGGTAAAAATAGCACAGCTATATAATTTGAATTTGGCGGGCAAACGATAAAGTCGACTCACGCGCCATCTGCGTTTACCTTCCTTGAAGACAGACAAGGAAGGCCCAGCAGCTATCTCTCTCTCGGATAATTTATTTACATTAAGTTGCTCGTCTCATTGTTGTCTCTGGCCAAAAAACAAGAGTTGTTTGATGTACGATAGTTAGAACCACATTTAATTCATTCTTAAGCGATGCCGCCAAGTACACAAAAAATGATAAAGCAAACAAACCTTTTCGAAAGCATATAGCCTCTAACAGAGCCTGATTACATATTTTTTAGATAAATAAATAAAAACATTGATTTAACACGTATCACGCACTTAAAAACATCCTTTTTTTCGTCTCTGGCCTGCTATAGAAACTGTGGCGTACTCGTCGGGTTGAATATTTTTACTGCAATAAAACATTGTTTACAAAAGGGTGTGTTAACTTTATCATTTTTTGTGTACTTGGCGGCACCTCTTTCAGAATGAATCAAATCTGGTTCTAACTTTAGCAGGCATATTTTTGTTGAAAAACTTTTAGAAATCTTCATACACTGTAAAAAGTGGGGTAAATTAACAATTTAAATGCAATAATGATACATTTGAGTGTAAATTTTCATTGATTCTTTTGCAAAGACCAAGGGAAAATTGTCGCTATAACGTCTTCGTTTTTAAGGACGGAAAAATGTCAAGTTTTCATTTAGTGCAATTTCTGTCTGGTAATGTGAAACACCACCAAGCAGACTACCATATTTTGTGTCAATTTTGTTTAATTACCTCAAGAATTCAAACATGGGTATAGTTTGTTAAACGTGTTTCATATTGTAGGTACGTGAAACAAAAAATAAAAGTTTGCTTAGAATACATAATTTTTAGAGTTAAGTAGTTATCTGCATTTCTTTAGCTTAACTATGTTTGATACATGTACGTTCTATAAAATAATTAAGCTATTTTATTAATTATTGCTGAGCTTTCGTGTTTTAGCAATTCAGTAACAAAAATAGATACATATTACCATTATTACTACAAGCAACAACATATTATGTTATTATAACCTAAATATTACACGTATCTGATTTTAAAATTACCATACCCAATTTTAAGTTCTAAATAAACATATCGATCCGTAATTCGTAAATCGGCTAACTCCATATTAGAGACATTTTGCACCTTTTAAAATAACAGACGTTTTTTGGCCTCCTTATGGTTATCGTTATTAAACGTAACGATTACGGCAGCAGTTTTAGACAGAGATTTTGCAGCCTCTTTTAAAAAATTTATCTTGCGTCTGCGCTTTCGACACATAACCTAATTTTTACCTGTGGTTGACCGATTTTAAAGTTTACGAAAAATCAGTACTTAAACTTTTATTCTCCATAAGTTATATATTGATATTTAAATATATACAAATAGTTTTCTTGATTTTGTTTTTTAAAGTAGATGTAAACAATACAGTATAAGCAAAACACAAAAAGTAAGGTTAGGTTTGGTAGTAGAATAAGAAGCAAGTGTGCCAGATTGTAACATGTAAATTAATTACTGAATTAAAACATCCTTAAAAATGCAAGTCCGTTTTAATTTCTTTAAACTATTTTATTTTTCTTACTGCTATGGATTTTTCGCTAATTAGAGCCTATGTATCAATGATATTTTAATTAATACGGCATTAAAATGTCAACCTTCTTAAATAATTGATATTAAAAGTTCTACAATCCGGCAACCACGCAGTTTAACAATAACGATAACGATAAGCTCTTCGGTATTCATCCGTAATTAAAGGAGTCCGGTATGGTTAATAACGATAACGGATCATGTTTGCGTTACTGCGCAGACTAGGAATAACGTTAACCACAACGGAATTGTAAAATAAGGGTGCAAAATGTCTCTATTCACAAAATTTTATAGCAGAGGCAAAAATATTTGAAAATAATATAACAATAATTTAAATTAAGGTTTTATAACATTTGTTAAGTACGAGATATGCTCTATATTGGTTAGGCGGATTCATTTATTGGATGGTCTTTTATTGGGTACACGCCTGGAAAGAATGGGACCGCTTCGGTCCTGGTCCCGGGGTATACCAACTGACCTTGTTCAGCCCTATTGACCCCTATGAACTGGCCGGTCGCCTAAAACAAAATTAAAGAATAACCCCCAAAAAATTCTAAATAAATACGACGTTTCGGTGGCAAGTCTGCCACCGTTGTCAAGTTATAAATAAAGTTAAAAAATAAAAAATAAAAAAATTAACTAATTTTTAAATTAAAAATGATTAAAATTTTAGATTATTTTAGTATCGCAAACTGAAAATAGTTTGACATATATTTTGGGGGTTTAATCTTTTATTTTGTCTCAGGCGACCGGCTAGTTTATAGGGGTCAATAGGGCTGAACAGGGTCAGCTCGTATACTCTGGGACTAGGACCGAAGCGGTCCTATTCTTTCCAGGTGTGTACCCAACAAGAAGACCACCTAATATTTGTTAAGTAGATTATTGTTTTTGAAGGTATTTTAAATACAGAAACCATATAAAAACTTTCATGTATATATTTTATATTAGTCCAAGTAACTACCTTTTGTTTTGAAGAAAAATGGACTTAGCCGATTTGCTAATTACGGTATCGATATGCAATGTATTATTACATATCACATCAATGGCCCCAAATAACCCATAATTGTCACTGTAAATTAATTGTAACACTCTTTACAATGTAAAATACAAGGTTCTTCCAATTTCTATCAGTCACTAGTAATTTATTTTTTTAATATTTATGTATTTTTAAATTTAAAAAAGCATTTTTTAATACAACTTCCTTTAAATTATATCAGCATTAAAAAGACCATTTAAATTAATAAAAATACAGGGTGGCCCACCATATTCGACGCGGTCTGTAGCTGGATAACCATGAGATTTAAAAAAAAGTAAATACTCAAACATATACAGATCGGATAAGGCCACAGTATAAAATTATTTTACTCTATACAGGATGTCTCAAAAAGTGTGACGTATCAAAGGTATATTTTTTTAAATGGAACACCCTATATTTTATGACGGTTTTAGATTCTACATAAAAAATAATTTAAGTTTGTTAATAGTAACAAGTGTTTAAAATTTGTTACAAGATTAGGAAAAGTCTGCCTTATCATACGTAGGTCATATCGAGATCATAGATTATACAGGGTAATCAAAAAATAAGTTCAATATTTTAGAAAGTCAAAAAGCAATATCTCCCTTATTTTAAATGGAACACCCTGAATTTTTTACACCGCATGATGACAAACCAAATGCTCTTTCAAATGGTGTATAGGTTGCCTATACCTATCTTTTATACTTTTAGGTAAATTCCGTTTTAACATATTTTTATTCCAAATGTCTCTTTAAATGTAAGTAGGCTGTGATATAGCTATGCCTATTTACTAAGCCGTTATTGCAAAATGTAAATTTGTTGGAAAAAAGCACAAAATTAAAAGATTTTTGTATTATCTGCCACTATTTTTAAAAATTCACAGAAAAAAATGATTAGTTGCTTATAATGCTACTTCCAATAACACTTATTTCAGCTGAATGTGGTAATGATAAAATTTGTGTTTTCAAACAATCCTAATAACGCCTCTGGTCAGTTATGACGACATTCTGTGACCTATAACTCGTTTCTTCTATTATCCATAATCACTGTGTCAAATTTTTTAAAGCCACTATTAAGGTTATCAGATGGTTTCTCCTGGAATATTTTTCAGGATTAACTCTAGACTAAAGTAAACCATTTTTTCACATCCTACCTGTATAATATCATCTTGTTGTTGTAGAAGAAGGGTTTTTATTTAAAATCATTGAAATTTCTTTTAAACTGACTAAAACACTAGTAATAAATAAATGGTCGTTGTTATTTTCTTAAGAAAAATATTAATGGCGGCTATGTCACAGCCAACTTTAATTTAAATAAACATTTGGACTAAAAATTTGTAAAAACAGATTTTATTACAAAAGCACAAAAGACAGGTATAGGCAACCTATACACCATTTTAAAAGAGAGTTTTATTTGTCATCATGTAACGTAAAATAATACAGGGTATTCCATTTAAAATAAGGGAGATATGGCTATTTGATTTTCTGAAAAGTTGAAATTATTTTTTGATCACCCTGTAAAATATTTGATCTTGATTTGACCTACGTATGATATGGCCGACTTTTTCTAATCTTGTTACCCATTTTAAAGTTTAAAGTGTTAAAAGTGTTAAAGTAAAATCAATTTAATTTTACCTCTGCATTTAAAAAAAAAATCAAATATCACAAAAACGAATAAAATTAGACACTTGGTACTATTAAGAAACTTAAATTATTTTTTTATGTAGAATCTAAAACCGTCATAAAATATAGGGTGTTCTATTTAAAAAATATAACTTTGATACGTCACACTTTTTGAGACATCCTGTATAGAGTAAAATAATTTTATACTGTGGTCTTATCCGACCTGTATATGTTCCAGTATTTACTTTTTTAAAAACCTCATGGTTATCCAGCTACAGACTGTGTCGAATATGGTGGGCCACCTTGTATGTTATTTTAAAAATTTTTCGCAAATAGGAGACTTTTATTAATTTTTACTTTAACTATAGGTCTAGCTGTAAGCAGTAAGCTTAGTGCCATGGATAAATAAAATGTTACCCGTATTTTTAAGGTTGAAATGACCATTTTTTCACTACAGCACATAATGTCCACTAAAATTTAAGAATAAAAATATGAAAGGTCAATATTAAAGCTAATCGATTTGGTTTATTAACTGTACAACCCTCGTAAAAAATATTTAAAAACAATTTGTTATTGTAAGGTGGACTGAATTATTGTTGAATTATTGATGGAGGCACATCTATTCCACATTTTATGTAAATAATTTTAATATATTTTAATAGTAACACCATCGGCAAGGTCGAATTAAATAATTATGTTTGTGATGATTGAGATAATTTGTAGGACTGAATAAGCAAACAAATTAACAGTCAATTATTTTTTCACGTCTTTAAGTTAAGAAGTGTCTTAAAAGTAATATTATAATTAGATCCCATTTAATTATAAACCAGTAGTATCTTGAGTGTGGTAAGAGGCAATTTATTAATATAAAATCTAATAATTTAAAGGTTTTCGAAGGAATAGATCAAGTAGACAACAGATTTTATAGATTAAATATTCTAGAGAAATAGAAAAACTGTAAAAAGTATAAAAAAATACATAAAAGAAGTATTAGCTTTGTTCGCGGTTTGTAAAATCCTGAATTTTTAGTTACAGTTCTGTGTTCGCGGGTTACAATGGAATCAGTTCGTTACCGGTTCGTAACCTGATTAGCAGTCCCGGGATTTTTGTTATAACTAAAAGTTCAGTTCGGAATTTCATGCGCATTGTCGACATGGTCAGCTGTTTTCTGTTTTTGTGGTACAGAAATAAACCGTTGTATTACAGTTTATTTGTTTCTGCCACTTTTTATTCGGGTTAATATACTTGTTGAATTTTTTTTTGTGATTCTGAGCGTATATAAACAAAGGATTTTTAATTGTATTCCATATGAATGGATGTATGCAATAAAATAAATAAAGATTTAATTAAAAAATATAGACGATATTAGTAGATTTTACCATTTCTTGTTGTTTGAATTTTATCCTTAGTTAAATACACATAGTTATGTTAAAAACGAGAGGACGGTAATTCCCACCCTATTTGTTTGAATTTAATTTTTTTGTGTAGTATCCAATTTAACCATGAAAAATCCTAACAAAAGGCTAGGTTAGAATACATCCTCAGCTGTATAGAAAATCGTTCGCGGTAAATAAAACTGAACTAATAAATAACTAGACATGCGCTTTAAAACAATTCTAAACCAGTTCGGTTCTGGTTCAGAATCGGTTCATTACTAGACCCGCGAACAAAGCTATTATACTAGGTAAATCTTAAAATTACCAGTTAAAATATCTATTTAAATAAACCAGTTTCACAAATCTTTCTGGCGTGTAAGAGCATGAAGCACAGGTTGCACATTGACGTCTCTTCAAATATATGGATACTCGTAAAAAGCGAGTCGGAAGGAGTGAAACTGTAAGGCCGGATTATCACTTTTGGAGCCCATAGGCAATTTTTCTGTCTTTATTATTAAAAATGGAAAATAAAGTTGAGGAGCAAAAAAAAAGTCACCACCTTTTTTGGGGCTCCTGCCTAATAAAGTTAAAGATAAAGATAAAACGATTTTTTTTCGGGCCGCCTGTTGAATAGCAAAAATATGAGGTCATTGTATACCTTTCTTGGGGGCCCCTTTTCGATAAAAACAAAACAACAGAACAAATGTTTGGATTCGATACCAAAATTTATAAAAAGTCACCTTTCCCATTTCATTCAATAACTTCGCACTTTACAATCTCGGGGCCCTTATTTTAGACGGGCCCTTAGGCAGTTGTCTACTTTGCCTAATGGATAATACGGCACTGAGTGAAAGTTTAGGTGCACATTAAAACAAAAAACTTCTTGATACTTATTAAAAAATTATGTGTTCTAATGTGTTTATCTTTAAAGTGAAAAGCAACTGCAAAAAGTAAAAGAGTAAATTGAGTAAAGCGCTGAAAGTAAATAAAAATAGATTACTTTTTAAAATTTTTAAGTCGAGACAAAAATTTTAAATAAATTTAATGTATTGAATACTATTTTTACAAAATATTAATTTTTATTTAATTATAATTAAAAAGGTTTTTTTTCTCTTTTTTTACTACTTATTTTTTCTTCACTCACATAGATTTTTATTGTATGTACTAAGGGTTTTCTTAAAGAATCACTTTAGATTGGTTAAAAGGTATTCTCCAAGTTTACACTAAGTCAGAGTTTACCTCTATAGTGTCCCTTTCAAATCCCCTTTTGTTATCTGGTAATCTTTGTTGGTAAGAGCTTGGGAAGGGACAGACTACAATAAGAATAGGTTTAAAGAAATCATATGTGGGTTACAAATTACAAAAAACATGTTTAAAATATTTTCTGTGTCTATGTTTATGGTGCACTAATTGTTTAAAAAGGAATAAGTTATTTTAATATGTTTTATTCTGACAGGTGCCAATTTTGACAGGAAACATTTTCACAAAATTTTTTTTTCATGACGGAATAATTTTTGCAAAGATTCACAATTGTATAAAGGTGATTTGGTATTAAATTTTTTATTTTAGATAATTTGGTCACATATTTTTGCTTTACTCTTTACTGATTAAAATTATTTACAGTACGAAACATTGATAGCTATTTATTTGAAAAAAGTTAACTTAATCTTTAGAAAAAATTAATTTTATAAAAGGAGGGATTATCTGATAGACATAATAACTGCTAATCACAAAATACAAAAGGTGCTGCTAATGCCATAGTCCAAAATTGACTTCAAGAGTAAAAAAAATTAAATAAAAATCGATTTAAAACCTAACACTTTTTTGTTCCGTGTTTAAAACAATAATTAAAAACTCAATTGCTCACTAATGATATTCCGTAAATCTAATTCGCAATAGCTGTATGTGTGTCCTTTTTTATCTTGCACAGTTAAACAAAGAAGTATAAGTACACATATAGACATTTTACGAACATTTCCGATGTTTAATCTATTGTGACACAGAGTACCAAAAAGTGCAACTATCGACTTCTCGAGTAGAAATTTACGATAGAATGCGAGGTGTAGAATTCTATAGAGCACGGACTCCGGAGTCCCGTTGCAAATCTAATTTTTGTTTTACATACGATTAGTTTAAAACTTTAAATTTTACATTCGTAATTTTCTACCTTTAATATATTGTAATAATATAGTAGGGGAGGTAGCGCTAGATTTGTAAACTCATTTTATACAAGGTGAAAATTTCATAAATTACAATGTTTTCCTTATATTTAACAGTGGCGAGCGTCAGCTGCCCAAGTAGTGGTGGATTCAACGATGGCAGCATCTGAAAGTCGGAAAAAAAATACAAAAAGTAATTTTATACCATGGCAAAATATTTGAGACAGTTCTTTAGATGATTTTAAACTAAAAAATAATAGTCAGCTGTATTAAAAAGGGAGGATCATACGTCAGTCACGTATAAAAAGATGTAAACAAAAAATTTATTACAAACCTATTTTATACATCATGAAATTTATATAGTGGATTATTTATATTTATATATATATAGGATTCTTTTTTTTATTTCCTATATGTATAAAGTGACCACACGTCCTGGGCGGGACAGCCCTGCTTTTTGGAGGACTGTCCCGCGTCCCTACGGTTTTAGAAAATATCCCTATTTTTGATGGGACTGAGTGTAAACAAAGAAGATAAAAAGTTTCCGCGGAGGGGAGGATTTTTTTTGTGATTTAAAAAAAATTGGTAGATAAAAAATAAACTTTATCAATGAGTTGATTTTATTTTTTCCTGTTGAAACATTAAAAATGTGAGGTCTTTTTTATTGCTCTTTAAAAAAAATTTGGAGGGACGAAAATCTATTTTATGTCATTTTTTATCATTTGTCCCGATTTTTATGATTGAAAATGTTGTCAGTTCAAACATGTATGTTTTGTATCTTTTATTTAATCAAGGATAAAAGCTAAAATACTAACGTATCTAGGTGTCTTAAGCAAGGTAAGAGAAAGTTTATTAGCAGGGACTTAAATACTTAATAATTTGGCGAAGAGGGGAAGAGGGGGAGACCTCCGTTCCCCATTCTACAAAGTCTTGTGATTAAAGAACAGACAAAGTGGAAAGTTCAAAGCGTGTGTAGTAGACTGTATAGGGATGCTTACGTGTAGTACTACAAGTTTATCTTTTGGGAGCTACAAGAAGAAGAAATTAGATTTAAATGACGGTATGGATTGTTTACTTTTCCGCTTTCCATGTGGTTTGTCCCAGCCCCAATAATGCTCACTCATTTAGGAGTGCCCCAGCATCTCACCTGGACCTGAATGACACGGTGTTTCCGATCAAGCGTGGGCACACACGTAGAATGTGCACAAAAAACTCTTGGTTAATCCTTCCTACTGATAATATACTATTATACCCAAGTACGAGTATTATACCCGCATTTTTGACGGACACATAAATTCTCAATCGGATTATAATTTTCTTTCGATTGTTGACAGCCGATTTATTTTTAAAATCAATTGCTAAGCATTTAGTAATATTTTGTCTTAGTGGTAAACTACAGTGGCGGGTCTCAAGCCAAACAGTAAATCCTATTACAAAAAGTTAAATGTAAAAGTTGTCAACATGAAAAAAACCAAAAACTTTTGTTATAACTATTAACTATTTTTTACCCTAACCTTGAAAATTTTCGAGAAGAGTAAAAAAATCTGTTTTTTTCGGTTTTTAATTTTTATCTTTTACAAAAATATTTCGATTAAGCTGAAATTTGAAGCAGATATACTTTTTACCATTCCTAATTTACTGTATTTTTTCAATAATAAATATTTAGCCCTTATTATAAAAACTTACTTTAAAACAAACGAAAATTTTCAATCGCCATTTTGATTAATTTTTTCATCAAAAATGGTTCGCTAAAGGCTAATTTTTTTTTGTTTTTTTTTTGTTAACTTTTATTAAATGCAAAAAAATATACTTCAATTGAAAGAAGTTAAAACAAAAAATATAAATAAATAATAGTTTAAAAAAACTAAAAATACACGCTTTTATATGCAACCGAACTAAAAATTAGAAAATAATTTTTCATTACCAAGAGTTTGTATTACAGTAATAAAAGGTCAAACAATGAATCATAATTATATACCTCAAAATATAATTATAATAAAATTTAAGATAATAACAGAATAATTCACTTCAGAGTAAAAAGCGTGGGGTGTATTTTACTATTTTTTCATAACTTTTCCCTCATAGATATTTTTAAATGAAATAATTATAACATTTAATATATTAAGCACCCCACGCTTTTATTCTGAAGTGAATTATTCTGTTATTATCTTAAATTTTATTATAATTCTATTTTGAGGTATATAATTATGATTCATTGTTTGACCTTTTATTACTCTAATAAAAACTCTTTGTAATGAAAAATTATTATTTTCTAATTTTTAGTTCGGTTGCATATAAAAGCGTGTTTTTTTAGTTTATTTAAAACTATTATTTATTTTTCATTTTTTAGTTCGATATATCAATTAGTTTTTTGCGGACATGTGATATTGAAATGTTTCACGAACTATTTCGTAATCTAATCATTTCATTTAAAGCTTCACTGTTGCATGGGGTTTCAGAACGCAACTACTCCGAACAAGTTTCTGTCAGCCTTATGCTGAGAGTACGACCGAAACTGCACGCATGCGCAGATCGCGCACTAGCCCTTTCTCTGTTACTCTCCTACAGAAAATCTATAAAGGAATTTATTTATCCTGGCGATCCTCATTAGGATAACGGAATACTGTTTGCAGATTATTGCATTGTCATGGGTCCTTGATACATGTCTACGTGTGCAAAGTTTCAAAGAAATCGAATCGCCGGAAGTTGGTGAAAATTAAGCTTAAAGATTCCGTTACATACATACATACAACCCAAGCTAATAAAAGCGTGTGAAAAACACAAAATATTGACATTTTTCATTACACTCGTATATTGTGTTATATTCATCAAAAAATTAGTACTATTTATTTAAATTGTATTTTTTTTAAATATTTTAAAAGTTTGGAAACATTTTTAAATGTGAAGGTGAATTTACAGGTATACAGTGTGACCCAGAATTGGTGTTACAAGAGGATACATGGAACAAAAGTTTTAAATTTTAAATCGGAATTTTGGGAAAACTGGTCGCATGATCTAAAACAAAGAATTACAAAATTTTGCTTCCATTGGTAATATACAGGGCAAGTTATAACTAAAAATATAAAAAATGACCTAGTGTAACGTATTTTTATTTTTGAAAATGGAACAAAATAGTGTAAGTAAATATTGTAGTGAATTGAATTTTACACTCAAATTTGTAGTTAAAACATTAAAGAAAAAAATGTTTATTGTCAATTTATTTACATGTTATACACTTGAATAGGCAGGCAGCACACTATCGCGGAACGAAACGGAATGGAAATTTTAAAAGCATATAACTCAATGGAAGTTCCTCGGTATTCCGATCCGCGATAATGTGCAGACTCCCATTTAGTTATATGCTAAAATTTCCGTTCGCTTTCATTCCGTTCCGTTTCGCGATAGTGTGCTGTCTGCTTATTTAAGTGTAAACATGTAACATGTAAAAAAATTGATAATAAACATTTTTTTCTTTAATGCTACAAATTTAAATGTAAAATTTAATTCTCTACAACATTTACTTATACTATTTTGTTCTATTTTTAAAAATAAAAGTACTTTACACTAGGTCATTTTTGATATTTTAGGTTATAACCTGCCCTGCATATTACCTATAGAAGCAACAATTCTGGGTCACACTGTATACCTGTTAATCAACTGTTACATTTAAAAATGTTTCTTATCTTATAATTTTGTGTTTTTTAATATTTTGTTTTTTTAACTTGTTTTAATTAAAGTATTTATTTTTTTTGCATTTATTAAAATTTGACCATTCTGGATGAAAAAATTATAATAATTAAAAATGGCGGTTAAAAATGTTCATTTTTTTAAAGTAAGTTTTTATAATAACTGCTAAATATTTATTGATGAAAAAAATAGTATATTAGAAATGGTTAAGAGTATATCTGCTTCAAATTTCAGCTTAATCAAACTATTTTTGTAAAAGATAAAAATTAAGAACCAAAAAACAGTTTTTCTACTTTTCTCGAAAATTTTTGAGGTTAGGGTAAAAATGGTTTAGCCATATGTTGTAGGTTTTATTAATGTTAACAACTTTTATATATAACTTTTGTAATAGGATTTACTGTTAAGCTTAAAATTGTAAAAAAATTTTACCCCTAAAAAGCACCCTCCTTCACCCCCTAACGCATTATTTTGGTTCGAAGGTGTTTTTCTTACAAAGTTATGATACACTTAACAAAACTATTCCAACAGTTTCCTTTAAGGCAAATATTTTTCTTATTGCTTTTTCTACTGCTATTCTGCCTGAGTTATAACTATTTAGTTGGATCAAGGAAGCCTTTCAAAGTACCCAAATACCTAATACAACATTTGATACCAAAAAATTCCACACCGTACACATATAGCCTCTTTACATACCAAGATTAATACCCATGGACTAACTTTTGATCTAATCATCCTTAATTGTAACCCAATCACCAAAAAAGTATTTAATTGCAGTTAGGTTGACGCGGGATCTAAAAAAACCAAAAGAAACTTAAAACCTAAAGTGAAAAATGTAATTTAATGAGTTGGAATGTACGATTAGGTACCCGATCTTTTACGGGCGGCTTGTTTGGACAATGGTACTATCAGAGTTTAGATCACACCGGTCTTTGTTTTTAAATCGACACCCTTGTTATTTATGATGTAAGAGAATTTGATGATATTAATAGTAACTAATGTGCAGTGTACTGTAAAGTTTAAACAGGGGTGATTATCTTACAAAAAAAACAAAAAAATTATTTACAGGGTGTCCGAAAAGTCAACGATTATATTAAAAGGCAGATAGAACAACTTATAAGCATTTAAAAGATATACAGTGTGTTAAAGATAAGGATCCTAAGCATGGGAGTCTCAGTACCTATTGGAGATACAGCTTAGGTTAAATTAGAAAAAAGTTGTATTTTTAAAGCCTATTTACATGCCGTTTAGAAACTTGAAAAATTTTTATGGCCTGCTGAGATATTTGGCAAAAACGAAAATTTGACTATATCGATTTTATTCTTTTCTGACTTTATTTGAAGAGATATAGAAAAACTAATAACACTTTTTCATTGGCACATTTTACCTACTACATGATGGTATTTTTAGATTTTATACCCAACGTTTCGTTTTCAAGAAACCATCATCAACTTTATTTTTTTATATGGCTCGAAAAAAGTACCCCCTGTATCTGATCCCATTTTTTATTACAAATTCAACGATGTATCACATGTCATATTTTAAGTTTTAGTTAAAAGAAAAATAGCGTTTTTTCTGTATCTGCAACATAATTTAATATCATTATAAAATAGTATTTGTCCTTATTACCTTGCTTGTCGAGTTGTTGTTTTTAGAATAATTGTTCTTATTGTCACTGTTGTCTCTATTATTGTTTACTGTTGATAGCTAATATCTTATTGTATTATTATGGTCGAATATGCATGATGGCCATTAAAGCCATGAAGATAAGTTTGACATGCTAACATGATACATTTTGTGCTGCAAAAATAAATGACGGTATAATTTCTGCAGTTAATGAATTATGGTAAACACATGGACCTGGTATTTTAGTTCATAAAATTCCACACCACATATTAAACCCAAAACGTTCTTGATGTTTTAGATATTTTCTTAACACGCGGATTTTGTTGAGATTAGTAACGTGTATTGCGTATAAAGACAACAGTAACAATAAGAACAATTGCTCTAAAAACAACAACTGGACAAACTGGGTAATAACGACAAATACTATTTTATAATGATAATTAATTATGTTTCAGATACGTTAACAGGTATTAACGTCCAAGCATTTGTTTGCAAGGCATACTTAAAAATAACTTTAAAAAAATAGAAAAAACGCAATTTTTCTTTTAACTAAAAATTAAAATATGACATGTGATACATCGTTGAATTTGTAATAAAAAATGGGATCAGATACTGGGTGTACTTTTCTTTCGAGCCATATAAAAAAATTAAGATGATGATGGTTTCTTGAAAACGAAACGTCGGGTATGAAATCTAAAAATACCTTCATGTAATAGCTAAAAAGTGTCAATGAAAAAGTGTTATTAGTTTTTTTTTATATCTTTTCAAAAAAGTCAGAAAAAAATAAAATCGATATAATCAAATTTTCGTTTTTGCCAAATATCTCAGCAGCCATGAAAATTTTTCAAGTTTTTAAACGACATGTAAATAAGCTTTAAAAACACAACTTTTTCCTAATTTACCCTTAGCTGTATCTCCAACAGGTACTGAGATTCCCATGCTTAGGATCCTTATCTTGGACACACTGTATAATGAAATTGATGCTTTTCGATATATTCGTACATAAAATTTTTACAATTTTAAATCACCCTGTATATTATATGGCGATTCTTATTACAGTTTTGATATTTTAAATAAAGAAAAATGTTTGAACGAAATATACCTTTTTTTAATATTAAAAAGAAAAAGTTACAGGTTTAATTGAGTCCATCTGTAGACACTACTTAGATTTTTCATAGAAAACTTTAAGATTAATGTTGGTCTAAAAAATAAAATGGCTATTTGAAGCAGTAAAACTAAAATTTAAATTTCAAAATATTACTTCCTTTAGGTGTCGCAATTAAAAACCTGATGCAGTAGTATGAGTTTGATAAATTTGAAGTGCCAATATCTGGAAAACCAACGATTTTTTACAAAAGTAATTTTATGTTTTTCGGGATGCTTATAAATTGTTTCATCAACTCTTTTAGTAATATCGTCGACTTACTGGATACCTTGTATGTTTTTAACGTCTTACTTTTTAAATTACATGGTTTTAAAATTTTGAAAAAAAAATCTGCACTGTGTTAGAAAATTATGTTCGTAACTTCAAGAGGAGATTCCTTGCATTATTCTAACCAAAAAGTTCTTTATAACATATGTCCGAAAATCAGCTATTTTGGAGAAAACAAAATGCTGAACCCATTTCTTTTAGTCATGCAATCCATTAATTTTGCACCTTATTTATTTAAAATCGTATGCCCCAATACATCATATTTATTAATTATCTGCCTTTAAAAAAAACTTTCTTTTGCTAATTGGATACAATTTTTCGAAGAAAAATGGACAAACAAAATTCCTTACACAATTGGCTACGTCGCACGCGACATGGTGTTGATAGGCAAAAATAAATACCTACGTCGCGTCGAGAAAACTTTTTTTGATAGTTTCTTTCATACATTAATGCAAGTTATGTTTACTCGAATTGAAATCACATTTTATTTTTACTTAAATTTTATTTTACTGTATCAGTAATTGCATTTTGATACGTGAGAAATATTTTTGGTACACGAGTTTCACGATATGCTTTTTATTTAGGAAGATGCTCATTAAGAGGCGAGATTGTTGTGTTGCAACGTTGCTAAATGTTTGGAAAAATATAATTATTTACGATTCAATTTTTTCAAAAACAATTGATTTTCGGACATAAGTTATGTTAAACTTTTTGCTTACAATAATGCAAGGAATCACCTTCTGAAGTTATGAACATTATTTCCCTAACTCCCTGTATTGTAACTTTTAGGCCTGTTTAATTATTAAAAAAAAACGCAGTTGCTTTTAAACCTTTTAAGATAAGTACATATTGTTTTCTAACTCTGGTGCCAAACTGCTATAAGATAAAATCCTTTTAAATAAGAAAAAAGTTTACCTTTTTATATAAACATAATTCAGTAAATTTTTGATTTCCAGGATACAGGGTGTTGTAACAAATTACATTTTTGTAAATATCTTAAATATTATACTGTGTAAGGCTTTCGCGGCCATCTTCTGCTAAACATAATTTTTTGGGCTAATCGGCCGTCAATGTAGATTTTGTATCCGTAACGTACACCACACAGTAGTACGCAAGTAGTCTACTAGAAACCTTTTGAGGATGCCAACCACTCGCGCTGGCGAAACGTCAAGGATACAACATCTACAACGACGGCCGAATAGCCCAAAATCTTAAGTTTAGCAGATCTTAAATAATATTTACCCCCTTTTTGTTGTAATTAGCCAATGATATCTATAACATAAAGGGGTTAACTTGGCACTAACTTAATTAAATTTAATCTCAAACGGTACCAGAAAGAATATTTCTAACAAAAAAGATACGTGACTAACTGTGAAAATGTGTGTGAAATCTATGTGAAGATCACACAGGAAAAACGACGAATGTACAAAAATAAAAAATGGTTAAAAGCGTGCTTTTTAACATTTAATATTGAATTGTTTTGTATAGTTTGCGATATTTTTAAGGGCATGATTCTTATTAATATTTTCGTTTCTTTTAGTACCAAAATATCATCAACTTACGGGGTAGAATAATTTACAAAGCAAATTAAAAAAAAAGAGCTTTTATGTTTTATTTTTTTATCTTACCTTGTTAAAATAAATAAAATCCATTTAATTGCATATTCCCGGGCCATGCAAGAGACATTAAAGAACTCTTTTATTTTAAAAATTAGGATTTGTACTTTCTTATTAACAGTTATGTATTAGAAACAACAAATAAGTAAATGACGATTATTTTTAGTCTTACAAATGTTACTAAAATAAATGTTTTAAAAGATATTTGAAAAGTTGAAAATTATAATCAAAGAAATAATCAAATCAGCTTATTTTTTAACAGGAAAATCCCAATACAGAGACCATATTAAAAACGATACACGATAAAAAAATATATTTAAATTGTAACAAAAAAATTATAAAATATTATAATAAATTACAGAAAAACAACACAGAAGAGGGTATAATGGCAATCTTAGAAATTGACAACGTACATATGAGCTGCTAAATTTCATTTAAACTTAATTTTTTTTTTCTTTGGACAAACCACGAAGGCTAAAAGCCTAAATACTAACGTACCGTGGGTGTCTTAAGCGATGTAAGAGGGAGTTTATTGACACGGGACTTAAATACTTGAAGATTTGGGGGAGAAGGAAAGACCTCCGCGGGCAGCAGGTTCCACAACCTAGAAACTCTAGGGATAAAAGAACGAACAAAGTGGGAAGTTCGGGGCCTGTCCAGTTGGACCGTATAGGGATGCATACGCGCGGAACCGCGGGTTTCTCTGTTGGAAACCGTAACTTGAGGAACAATACTGGACAACTCTTCAGAGCAGAAGCCATGGAAGTACCTATAAAAAGCGATAAATCCCCCACAGCCCGACGATGTGCAAGAGAGGGAAGCCTTTCTGTAAGTGAAGGATCATTAATAAGACGAACAGCTCTTCTTTGAATAGAATCAAGAATGCTTAGGGTTGTGGGGGACGCCATGCCCCAGATATGAGAACAATACTCCAAGGGAGGTCGGATTTGGGACACATACAAAGTGTATAAATTAGAAGGGGAAAAATATTTTCTGGCTCAAAAGAGAAATCCAAGCTTTTTTGAAGCTGCCGTGGCTATAGATACAATGTGTTTATGCCAGTTAAGGTTACTTTCAAATGTGACGCCAACAAGATTAAAGGTGTCTTTGCTCTGTAAAACTTGGCTGCTCATAAGTAGAGGATGAGTATTTGATGACTCTTTTCGCGACAAGGAACATGATTGTGTTTTGGATGCATTAAAATGGACGAGATTTTTAGCGCCCCAATCCAATATTAAATTAAGTTCCTGCGAAAGAGATATCTGCATCGCTCTGCGTTTGTTTTCCAAGTCAGGTTTAGTAATGGGTTTAGGAACCTGAAAACTGGAGTGAAGGGTACTATCGTCGGCGAAACTATGAATGGAATTAGTTGTGGACGAATACCTTAATATCTCCTTTTTAAAGCTATTATTTAATAATATATTGATCATGTATCTTAGGAAAAAAATCGGAATTAATCAATTACAAAATTACCTCAAAAACTGGTATTATGGTTTACTTTGTAAAGTAAGAAATAAAAAAATTAAGGGAGGTGTAAATTTATCACTTGACACCCTGTACACTGTAAAAAGTACCTTCAAATAAATCAGTGTTATCTAATACTATAATAAAAAATCCACTATAAAAATAAACAAAATTAGGTTGGTTCTTATTCGATCGTAAACCGAAAATCGAATGAACCCAATTACGTAAGAACCAATTTCGAAACCGTTAAGTCCAAAAATGAGCCATAAAATAACACGCCTCTGTAGTAAAAAAGACGCGGCATGAAAAAAAAGCCCATAAAAACACTGAAATGGTCTTTTAGTGCCCTGAGGATTATGGTGTTACTGAAGACTAAACTAGATAAAAATAGATAAAATGGTATATTATTTTTTAATAGGTAGGTCGATCTAGGTGCTGTGAGGAATGTAGATTAGACTGAGCTAAAAAAATCTTTTTTTTAATTATATTCAAAATTATATACCTGTTGTTTAAAGTCAATAAAATGCCTTGATTTCGACAAGATACTATGAGGGCAACGTGAATTATAAATAAAAATCGGCACGAGACCTAGCTGCAAAATTAATAAGTGATAATTTCCCTGGCTGGACAGCTGTCATGTGCAAATGTCAAAATACCAGAATTTAAATGTTTTTAAAAATAATTCTCTACCTTTACAACTGATTTCTTATAGTCCTGTATGTTTTTCCTTTTCACGTTAAATCCTCAATCCTCTAAAACTTCAGCGATCTCTACTACAGAGGTTTGTTCTTTACTTTAGTATTTCTTAGTTTTCATATAGTTGACTTGAATTTCTTGGTATTATGACGATTCTCTGTACTGTATTTTTAAAGAAATAAAATCTATTTATCAATCTATTTCTCTATCTAATAAATTATCCACCTAAGCTTTTTACGTAGGGTGTTCAGTAAGTTTTGAGATACTTTGTAACTAAACGGTGCAGGAAAGTAACATTGATGTTTTTTGTTTGTACATGTCATGACATGTCGTAGTCCTACATAGTTATTAGAAAACTATCAGTTTTGCGCCAGTTCGTGTCCAGAGATTTAGCGCAATGGCGTCGTGGACGACTATCGAGTGCCGTGCAATTTGAAATACAACTTTTCACGTGGGTTATCTCAAGCACAGTGTTTAGAAGAAATGAAGCCTATACTTGGTGATGACTGTCCATCTCGTGTGACCATATACAGATGGTACAAACAATTTCAGCGGGGCTCATTTTCGCTTGAAGACGCCTCACGCTCAGGTCGACCATGTGAAGTACTTACCCCAAAAACATATCTGTAGTCGAAAAAGCTACAGAAACAAACCGACGAATTACCTATCGACAGTTAGAAGAGACACTGAACATTAGTTTAACAACATTACTCACGATCATACATGAGCACTTGAGTTTTAGAAAAATTTGTACTCTTTGGGTTCCACACAAGTTAACTTCCGAGCAGCAGACACAAAGAGTGAATTGGTGTAAAAAATGATGTCCAAATTCCAGGAGGGTAAATCTAAAGACATAGTGTCGATCGTCACGGGAGATGAAACTTATCTTTATTATTAATATGTCCCAACTAAACAACAAAATAAGATATGGGTTCTTGAAGGTGAAGAAACTCCGACCGAAGTTCGCAAATCAAGATCTGTAAAAAAAATAATGATAGTTGTTTTCTTTGGTTCAAAAAGAATAATTGAACGTATTGTATTCCTAAACAGAAGACCGTCAATGCTCTCTGGTACACTACAGTATGCCTTTCAAAAATTATAGAAAAGTTAAGAGTGAATCGCCCAAACTCGCAACTCGCTGGCTGGTACCTTCATCATGACAATGCCCCACCTCATCGAGCTGAACTTACCAGTCAATTTTTGACAGATGCAGGCTTGAGACTTTTGGAACATCCGCCTTATAGCCCCGACTTGGTGCCGTGTAACTTTGGGTTGTTTCCTTTTGTCAAGAGCCAACTGAAATGACAAAAGTTTTGAACTGAAGACGCGCTACTGGAGGCCTGGGATAAATATGCGCTAAAATTTCAAATGAAAAGTGGAAAGCTATTTTCAGTGACTGGTTGGTTATAACGGAGAAGTGTATGCAATATGGTGGAAATTATTTTGAAAAAATCAAATAAATGTACGTATATCTCAAAACTTTTCGAACACCCTACGTATTTATTGACTATCTTGACCAAAGCGAAGAAAAATTTTACCGACACATGTTGTCAAAGAAAATTAAATTCCCTACAAAAAGCTTTCTTCGTAAATTGTCGCCAAATAAGTCGTTTTCATGTAATAGGGCTTTAAACATTGTAACAACACAAACAAGTAGTTTTTAAATTTTGTTTCTTGAGTTTGGATTTTTGTTACTCCTACGAATATCAATATTTATGTAATTCCAATACCTATTTTAAAAGAAAATTTTATTTGCTACAAAAAGGGTCCCTATTTTCCAATTAATTCACTACCTCAAAAGTTATCCGATATTGAATTTGAATCCAAAATTAATTTTCTTTGAATACTTTGTTTGTTTCTAATACATTGACTAAGGGTACATCCACTACGTTTATATCGAATAGTTGAAGCTAGCTTGAGTTAAAGCGGCTTTTAACCTTCCAGTACTCGCGCGGGGTAAAATCACGTGAGTACTCGCGTGGGGTATTAAGGTACCCCAACTTGTTTTTGTGTTTTTGAATAAAAAAAAACAATATATTGCAACTTTTCCATCAAAAATATATTCAAACAATTTTCCTAATGCTTTTATAACAAAACAAAAAATATTTTCTTATAGAAAAACGCTAACAAAATATTTATATAAAAACTAAGTACATTATCAGGTTTCTGAAGTTATAATCTACCAAAAGCATTTAATCACTGTCACAATCAGTTTCTAATTCTCTGCCAAGGCAATTATTGCATACAAAGTTTTGGTGAATTTTACATATCCACTTATCGCATTTTACGCAAGTAATTGGCGTTTTTCTATCAGCTGATCTAGGACATATATCGCACCTACCCTTTCCAAGTTTTGGTTTCTTTGTAGTAGTCTTGTCTGGTGCTAGAGTAGATTCCTCAACATTAAGTAGAATCATAGCCCTTTTCTTTATGTTTCTTGGAATATTATGCATATATATTCTTTTCATTATTTGTG
This sequence comes from Listronotus bonariensis, assembly GCA_014170235.1. Taxonomy (NCBI): domain Eukaryota; kingdom Metazoa; phylum Arthropoda; class Insecta; order Coleoptera; family Curculionidae; genus Listronotus; species Listronotus bonariensis. Next base: position 123,993 of record JACEGR010000745.1, on the reverse strand, counting down.
GTCGCACTAACTCTGCAGCTAATTCTTGCAAGAAATGTTCTCTGTTTGGTTTTTCAAAATTATTATTCATAGCAAATACAAAAAGTGCGTTAATACCGGCAATATTCAGGATGTCAAAAAATTGTCAGAGGCCAACGTCGACTATTTCTAGCCACGTCATACTGGGCACAAAGTTTGTCTACGACATCCACTCCAGATTTAGTTCTGTTATATTCTAGTATTATTTCCGGCTTCAAGCATTCCCTATCGACCTCGTCATCGTGGTGCATTGATGAAATTAGTAATACATTTTTACCCTTTTTTGGGACGTAAGACACCAAGGTAATGTTTGATTGGAAAGCAAACATACTACTTTGCTCTGGTCTAGAAGCAGTCTGTGTGAATTGTAATGGAATTTCTTTTTGTTTTTCCTGAGCGTGCCAACCATAGTCAACTTATCTTTCAATAAGTCCCTAGCAAGAGGTAAACTGGAAAACCAATTATCCATCGTAATATTACGACCTGTACCTTTTAGAGGCTCAACTAATCTTTTTACAACATCTCCTGGACTGTTACTCAAACAATATGGTCCGTTGGGTTGTTTACCTGCATATATTTCTAGCTTGCATGTATAAATTGTTTTTACATCGACTAATGCAAATATTTTAATTCCATATTTGCTGGGCTTATTAGGGATATATTGCCTGAAGGCGCATCTTCCTCGAAAGGCCACCAGTTGTTCATCGATTGTTAGAAAAGCACTTGGTATCACTGAAGACTGGCAATTGTTCACAAATCGTTCAAAGATGTCCCTAATTGCTGCCAGCTTGTCATAAATACGTCGATCCTCCCTAGTATTTACATCATCAAACCTGATACATCTACACAGGAATCTAAAGCCATTATAACTTATTGTTATATATATGTTTTCAATTCCATTACCCTTTGTGTTCCATAATGTTCGAATATTCTGCCTCCCGGATTTCAAAGATCCCGCCAAATAAAGTATTCCTATAAAAGATCTTAGCTCACATACGTCAGTCACTCGAGCATCACGTTCTCTATCGAAATTTGCTTGAACCTTTGCAATGTATAAATTAGTACATTCCACAACGATTTCAATAATTGAGTCATCAATGAATTGGCTAAAACAGTCTACAGATGATTTAGCATTTTTTGCGTTGCCTACTGGCCCTGGAACTTTCAATATAAGATTTTGAGCCTTTGTTCTCGATGTGGGTGGTATCATCTTATTCCATTTAGTTTCTTTGTCTTTTCCCAAGAAATATGGACCAATATTTTTTACAGAATCTACTACACTTACATTGGAAACATCAGCTTCATCTTCGGACTCTGCTTCTTGCTCTGTATCTGAATATTCATCTTGTACTTCCAAGTTATCTGCTTCTTGCTCCGATGGATCATCTTCACCATAAACTTCTTCGTCTTCATTCTCTGTAATTTCATCATACCATTTCAGCCATTGCTGAGGGTCTTTACTTGGTTTTGCCATAATTTTACCTGTAATAAAACCTATAAATTGCAACAAACTTCAAAAATCAAACAAAAATACACTTACTTTTTTGTTACTCCGATACTCGCGAGGGGTATCTAAATACCCCAATCAAGTTTCGACTAGTATTTTACGCGCACCGTAAACTCGACCGCAGCCTACTCTTAACACAAGCTTGTGCGTACTACACTCGAAGAATAGATGAAGCTGTGTGCTGATTGTCATTTCCCCACTCCACTATACCCAGAAATATTCCTAGTGGGGTATTTAGATACCCCGCGCGAGTACTGGAAGGTTAAAAGTGGCTTGAAAATAGCGATATAACCGCGCTTGAAACTGACTTGAATTGTTCAAGTCAAGTCTGAAAATAAGTAGGGTTGACTTCACTGAAGCCGATTAGAAACACGATATAAACGATTCAAGCGGGCTTAATAACTGCCTAATTTCAGATGAATGCTTCCTCGAACGTCATCAGTGTCAATTTCATATATGATATTGACATTTTTATACAAAATATGAGTGGAAAAACAAGTGAAAAAACTTTAAAACACGCTCATACCAACAACAGCACACGAAACGGGACAAATTAAAAAGTGTGGTTTGTTTTTCATGTCTACTGTGAATTTGGATGCAATGCGTACGAAGATGGCCTGAAATGTGCTTGACCTCGATTTTCAATCGACTTTCAAGCCACCGAAATAAACACGTAGACTTGGAAATCGCTTCAATGCCGCTTTGTTTTCAAGCCAGCTTGAACTATTTGATATAAACGTAGTAATAGTAAAATTCTATTCCGATTGAATGGATCGCATTGAACCTAATACTGTGGCCTTCGTCGTAGAATTTATGGGATGCAGATAATCCGGTTCTAAATTGTTTTAAATTTGACAAGGAAAAGTATATATAGTGTCTAAGAGAGCAAACAAATTAATAAAAATAAACTTCTAACCTGACTCTTGTGGTATTTTTTTAATTAATTTCAGAAAACAAGACAAAATCATAACGTAAACCACTAATGGAACATTATCACAATATTTTAGCAAATGTTTAAGCTTATTTTTTCCATTATTTCGTTTCTACACTTATCAGCTGTTTTACCTAACTATCATTTTTTAAACCTTTTTCAAAACCGTGAACATCGTTCAAATAAAACCTTCGATCGGACTGAATTAAATTCAAATTGCTTGAAAAACAGGATTGACTTATGGCGTTCAATCCAATCCCTTACTCAATTTGAAATGTGTATATCGCAATTTTTTGTCGGATTAAGTTTTATCCGATCGGTTGAATCGGATTCAGTATAACGATGTACCCTTAGTCAGTGGTCATGCTTCTTAAGGTGGAAGTCCATGTCAAATTTTCGGAAAATCAATACATTTTTTTTTGATAATCTGAAAATATGGTATGTTGAGAGTTTACAAAAGGGCAAAGAAAACCTCGAATATTCACGAAGATATAGCAAAAATTATAATGGAGCAGGCTGGAATGCGTACTGTAAAGTAGCGGGCCAGGTAGTCGGAGCGCTTCATATAAAAGACTTCTTTTATTATTATTTTTACGGAAGGTTTTGCATGGTGTAAAATCTAAAGTACAATTGTCAGATATTTATTTTTTTAGTGGTATACGAAGTTACTTAAAAAATATGAAATTTGTTTGGGTGGAAAGTACACTTGTTTTTAAAAATATCGATTTTTTTTTTAAAGGAAAAATGTTAAGAAAAAAACTCTCAAGTATGGAAATTCGTTTATTTACAAGAAAAAGTTTTTTTTTATTTTTCATGATAATACCATAAAAATTTTAATTTGTTTATTAGAAAATACTTATTTCGAAATGTAATATCTCAATAAAGCTAAAGAACTGTCAAAACAGGGAAAAGTCACAGAAACGCTCATTATCGCATAAAAAATTAACGAACACTTTTTTCTGGTAAATAAACGAGTTTGCATATTTGAAAGTTATTTTAATATTTTAACATGTTTTCTTTATAATAATTTTCGATATTTTCGAAAATAAGGGTACTTTCATCTTGAACAAAATTCATATTTTTGAGATACCTCGTATACCACTGAAAAAAAATGAATACCTACAGCTTACAAACAAGATCTATTGAATGAAAATCAGCTTTCTGAAGAGACGAAATATGAACCTGGCATTGCTGATTAATCGGTAAGTAACTAATATTGATCATTTTCTTGTACTAAAACTTAAAACGCGATAATTTCGAAACTGGATTTTTAAAAACTGCTCGTCTTATAACTTAAAAAGTTATCGACCGATTTCTTTGAATTTTAGTGTTGCCTTCCTCTACATTACTATTGAAAGGGTACACCTAAAATTGCAGATGTTTCGCATTGATAAATTACTTTTTAGGGGTTAAAAATGTCAATAAAATAGCCCCAAATTCTTTTTTCAAAGGTTTGTTTAATAATACATTTTATAGGTAGGGCGGGGCTAGTTGAGCATAGAGGTAAGTTGGGCAATCAAAATATGTCAAAAACTATCGACCGCACGCGAAAGCATTAAATAGCGCAAAGAAGGGGTTGCGCGAGAGGAACTGATTGTGCAACCACTAGTTGTGACGGTGCGATCGAGAAAAGTATTCGTGCGCATTGTTTATTTTGTGATTAAAAAGTAAAATAATTGCAAGCCGGAAAATTTTATCTGTAATAGTTAAATGTATTCCGTTCTCAATCAGGTAAGTGTTAATCTTAAGTAAATTTATTGCAGTTTTAATATGTATAAAGATTTTGCACACAATTCTAACCGGTTTTTTAATAAATTCACTTTTTTTTTAAATTTCAGGTTGGGGTTAGTTGAGCTACAGTTGCCCAACTAACTCCACGGTTTTAAGTATAAAATGTTTTTTTTTTTTTTTTAGGATACGGACTTATAACAGTAAAACACTAAAGTCTTCTCAAGATTTAAAAGAGGCTGCAACCCAAACTTTATACAAGCAACAAAGAAAACGAGCGACCTATCTAACTTATAAATTTTCTCGACCATACCCAAAGGCTGGTAAAAAAAAAACGGAAATTTTAACAGATACAGAAGGCATTACAAGAGAAGCAAAATAAAACTGCTTCAAAAGTTTAAAAAACGAAGATGAATTGATAGATATTAAATCCAATAGTTAAGCTAAGCTAGGTACGTTGCTGTTTTATTAATAAGATTTGTTGTTTTGTTACTATAAGATTATAAATATAAAAAGCAAATTGTCAAAATGTATTTTTATTGTAAAGGTATCTAACATTCAAGCCATGATTTGACTATACTTTCTAAGTGCTCCACTAGCCCCATACCCTTGCTCCACCTACCCCACCCATGAGGTACGTTGGGCATACTTGACTATCTATATTAAAATAGATGTAGCTCCTAAATTCGACTTATTAGAAAGAAACTACTATGGACACTATTAATAAGGAATAAATTGCTAATCCATCAGTATGCGTTATAGGCCATTAAGAGTTATTTTTGAGTAGCTATAACCGATCAAGTGAAAAATTGATCAACTAGCCGCGCCCTACCCTATATTTTTTTATTTGCTTTTTAAATAGAATGACACATATTTTATATATACCTTCCAAATACCAAATTTGGTATAGGTAGTTTTAGCGGTTTTAAAGATATTTAACTTTTACTAACCCAGTATATGGTAGGACAATATTGTCCAAAGGTTCAACAATATCATTACTGGTACTAGTCGTGGGAATAGGATTATTAAATCGACGAATAGAACCTTAGCGCAATATCTATTGCCTCTTAATGCTTTAGTCAGTTTTTCAGTTTCCGACGGCAATGATTCTTTGTGACAAATAAAAGGTGCGCTGTAAACAAATGAATTGATCAAGGATTGTTTTTGTGACGAGTGGTGATGAGAATTGGCATTTATCTCTGTTCACTATAAATTGAGAAAACACCTGAACAAAAAATTTATTTTATTGGTTCAAAAAGTCAGTAACCCTAGTTACCACATTAAAATATGGATTTTATTGGTTTAAAACTACAGTAACCGGAGTAACTTACTAGGTATTCATTATCAATTTATAGTGGCCAAAGTAGAGATATCTGTTGGTATGGGTAGGTTTTTTCTACACAGTAGGCGCCATGGTGCCGTCTCCTTTTCTGCTTACAAGGACGTCTTAAAAGGGTATGGCTCCATCCGCTTCAATTTCCATTGTAAATTTTATATTGGATGCTGGTTATTTAAATAATCTAAAAAGGATAGGAAAGTTTTAAAACCATGTTTCACCTGCAATCGATGGCAAAAGGTGGGTAAATAATTTCAAGAACCAAGATTCCTTAGTTGACAAAGGCCGTTCTATGTTAGAACACCGGTAAAAAAAATTGTAATAAATATACACAATCTTTTTTGCACAATATGGATTACTAATATTATGGATTTTTTAGATTTTTTAACAAACGAATTAAAAAAAGTACAGACGTACGTATATTTTTGACTGTTATTTCACCAATCCCCTTATTAAGGTCACAACCAAATTTACTTAATTTAACACATAATCCGATAGTTTGCTAAATAATACCAGTTTTAACACCATTTAAAAAGTATCATCTTCCTACAACAGGTTACAAGATGATTGCGTTGCGTCACCGATCCACCTATAAGTTATTTCATTTTATCGAAGCAGTCGACGTTTAACTAAATTCCTATTACCATAAAAGTCTCGTAAAAAAGGCAAATTAATATGGTCGATAATGAAGAAATGCTATTTTATTTTATAAAACTAACTGTTGTTTTTTTCTGTTTTCAGAGCTGTGTTCTCTTATTTTGATAAACTCTTATTTCATTTTATTTTATTTATGTTTTACCCATCTATTATTGATCTGTAATACCTTAGAAACGGAATATGTTATGGTAGCAATAATGCCTACTATCACACCTAGGGCATTATAAGCAAGCATTATGATAATGCCCGCTTATAATGCCCTAATGCGCTAATATGGAAATTTTATTGCTTATCCAATTTTATTTCTCTCACAATAAAGATCAAGTTTATACAAAAAATAATTTTTCTTTAAACAATACTAAAAATTAAACTTTATTTCCAAAATAAAAATTACAATTTGGAAATGTCCCGGAAAATGTGGCTGATCCCACTATAGACTGGTCGGTGTTTTTGTGATGGTAGCAGCGGTGGTAGCACTACGCTATTTTGTATAGAAGAGCAGTCCATTAAAGAATTTTCAATAGTCGATACGGAATTAACCTCGGAATTAACTGAATTGGCAATCATTTTGGCTACTTTGTTTTTGGATGAAATACTTTCTTCTATATATCCTTCAGCTACTGAAGAGCTTTTCCATTTCCCATGTTGTTTTAGCGTTTCAAACGAAGCACCTGCCTCAACAAGTAAAGTTGACGATGTGCAACGCAAACAGTGGCCGGTGTAAGCTTCTGCATTATCCAATTTTAAAAATTTTGCGATCAATGTTGGGACGCTTCCTATGGTATTTTTTCCAGTGGGTTGTACTGTACATCGACCTTTTCTATAGGTAAGAAAGAATCTTCGCTCCTTTATTCCAGCTGGTCTTAATGTTGTGTACTTTTTTATTAAATTTAAAGCGCCTAAATCTTCTTCAATGATAGTAAAACTTTTTGAAGTTGAAGTTTTAGTTTCTGCTACCTTTATAACCAAGACTGTTCCTCTATCTTCAATGTCATCAATAGTCATTTTGACCAACTCATCTCGTCTTAAACCTCCAAAAACACCCATTACCAATATGACTTTGTGTACCAAGTAGATATCATTAGGATCCTTCTTAATAAATTTTAATATTTGTTTTCCTTCCAAAACTTTAGACTTCTTCGGGACGTATCCTTTCGATTTAACTTTTAAAAAAGATTTTAGACGATGGTATTGCAAAATGTCGATATTTTCATAGACCATCAACGTAGACCTTAGGGTGGAATACTTGGTCCAGAGAGAGTTCGGACTGTATTTTTCCGACCAAAAATAATAAAGTTTGTTAAACATATGTATTAAAATAAAATCAATAACTTACCAGTTCCTGAAAATATGCCATTAAAACGGTTTCGGTTATTTGAAGAATTGCGTTCGCATCTTTCCAAATACCAAATATGCCATACTCCCGATCATACTGTTGCCTTGATTTAACTGGCAAAAGATTTTCGGTCGCTTTTATGGCCTTTTCTCCTATATTTTGTGGAATTTCTTTCATTTTGAGCAAATCGTTAAATAAAAAATGCCAACTGACTAACTGATAGAAACATCAAAGTCAAACTTAATACCTGTCATTATCTACTTACATATACAGGTACAGATTTCAATTAGTCATTGAAAAACTCTTTTTTGGGTAAAACATAAAGCATTGTATGCACCACGGGCTTTACTGGACTATAATGCCCATCAGGTCGAAATCTAGCCCTCGGGCTATTTCGACCTTCAGGGCATTACAGTCCTAGTAACGCCCTTGATACATAAATAGCTATTATTTGTCAATTAGTAGGGCCTAAAATAATTTTTGCCTCCTAAAAACGAATTCTTGTTTGAGTTTGGCAATCAGGTCATAATTTTGTACTTATCTCAAAAACACTAAAATGAAAATCTGCAATTTTGACGTTTTTTTAGCAAACTTGTGAAGACTAAAGGGTGTTTGCCAGACTTGGGTCGAATATTGAAATCCTGAATTTGAATACAAATCCTAAATACCCTATTTTAAAAAGTATTTAAATATCTCTGAATTTAAAAACCTAGATATAGTATACATGAATATTTGTTGAAGACATAAAAAGTTCTTCACCCAAAGAAAAACAGACATTTCTTTGTGGTTCCTTTTAATATTAAAAAACTAGATCTGAATACCGGGATTTCAATACCAGTTACAAAACACTTTTTTAGTAAAATTTGTTTGACTAGCTATACACATTATTTAATGGACTATCTTGTTGTTGCCGTTACATAATTGCTAATAAGAAGTTATAACACTTAATTAAAAAAAAATGTTTTTATATTTCTTGTATGAACCAGAATTGTGCAGTTTGGGGAAACTAAGCAAGCTACAAAAAAATATGAAATAACCAAAATGTTGTATTTTGAGGTGCTTCATCGGAGAAAAATATAAAAGTTACAAAATAGTCAGCGGCGTACATTTTTTAAAATTAATAATCCCATTACCACTGGACTTAATAATTCAAATTAGTTTAGGGCTAAATTAACCTCCTATTTCAAAAATACCACAGCCTAATTTTATTTTATTCGGATAAGGCATATTTAAGGTATTATTATAAATCCGATTTTCTTTTTAAAGTTTAACACCCTGTATCTTAATAACAAAGCTTTTGTAGACCTATTTTTCTATGAATTTTTTTCCATTAAATTAGCTCAGTAATATGCCCTTAAATTTTCAGTAACAGCCAGATAAGGTTATTCTGTGTGCGACGACGACAAAATTTAATGTGTCTTGTCTCTGCAAAACTTGACCAGTAATCAAAGTAGGTCTATATAGGGTCGCGACATTCGGCCATATTGCTTTGACGTGATATGACGTCACATCTCCCATTTTTCGGCCATGTTATTCAGTGCCCGAGATATACAGTTTATTGTATTAGTAGAACAACCGTTTACACAACAGTTTTAATTATTATTAAGTTGTAAATTCTTTGATTTTAAATAAAAAACATTTAGAATTACATCTTTCAACAAATATCACTTCCAAAACAATGCAAAATGAAATGCGCAAATTCTAGGCGCCACTGGATTGATCATCAGCTTTGAATTTACCCAGTCTTGCCAACTTTTCTCCGTGGAGTGCCCTTCCTTGCGTCCCCGACGTCGAACCGCCTAAAACTTGAGGATATGTCGCAACCTTATAAATATAAACTAACCTAGACCAGTAATAAGTAAAGAAGAAGTATTTGACTACCTTTTTCGCGACAAGAAACATGATTGTGTTTTGAATGCATTAAATTAGACGTAATTTTTGGCGCTTTAATCCAATATTGGATTAAGAATCTGCGTTTGATTTCCAACTCAGGTTTAGAGATTGGTTTAGGAACCCGAGCGCTGGAGTGAAAAGTACCATCGTAAGCAAAACTATGTATGAAATTTGTTATGAAGGAGAGAAGGTGGGTAATGTAAAGCCGGCTACAGACGACATGCCAAGGCTTGGCAAATGTCTGTTCGTTTAAACGTTCTCGCATCCCAACGTTGGCTTTGCTTTGCCATATGTTTTGCATACACACGATGCTGGAACGTTTGAACGGGACATTTGCCAAGCCTTGGCATGTCGTCTGTAGCTGGCTTAAAGAAGTGCTTGTACCATAGCCTGACACGGCTCTCGGCGGTCCTGCCTATGAGTAGAGGGACATAAAAGAGTTGGAAAGGGGCCCACATCCAGGAGTGGATGGATACAGGCTAAAGAAGAAGAGGAAGAAAGAAGCAGGTGTTATTAACTAAATGGCATGGTTAATAATATAAATATCCTAAAATTTATTAATGTTATTTTTATGTTTACTTAAAACAAGTTTTCTTTAGCCGTAATCCGATAACGCAGTCGGCAACAATGTCACAGATGTAACCAAAACTGATATTACCAAAACGAGAAATAAGATGAGCCTGTTACATTTTTTTAATCTCCGCAGCAAGACTGTCGTGAACCTGTTTGTTTCGAAATTGAGACGATGTTTGTCGCAATTCAAGATCTAAATTTCTGGCCTGGTCGTCATAAACTTAGTAAAATTATGAATATGGGCTTAAAACTCTCAGCCTAAAAATGGTATTTAGCGTTATTTTGAAAGCAGTTGCGCTCTGATTAAACTAAGGTTCTTTCTTTTTAAATTGTTGAGTGTGGAAAGGCAAATGTGAAATATACTCGAATAAACAGCAGCTCTAGCTATTTAAGTGGATAATAATAAGAGGCGATTAATTAAATCCGGCTATATAAACGGACCCCTTATCCTTTTTTCTAAGGAAATATTTTTTTAACAATAAAAGTTATTAATAAATAAATTTTTGGGGGATGGAAAACCATATCCTGGCCTGATATAGTATAATTAAAAAATAAGGAGTAAAATGACATAAAAACCGTCACAATTTTTATTATTTTTTTAATTTATATAAATGAAAAGTTTATAGTATGTAGATAATGCCACAAAAGGGTTGACGTCCTTTTTCTTGGCCTAATACCTGCCAACCGGGTATAAACAGCTACCGTAAGGGTATGTATTTACCGTCATTCTTTTTCAAAAAAATCAAGCACGTAAATATAGATTTTCTTATTACGAATCCAATCGTATAGGGTTGGCTTTTAAAATCCTGGGATAAGTTAGGGTTGACGCGATTTAAAGTTTCAAGGCTCCATAAGGGGTTTAGGGTAAATATTTTTTAGGAACAAAATGGTACGCCACGGAATTTTACAAAAATAAGAATTATTTTCAAATCCTCGTTTAGTTTAAAAAATATATATATCTTGACTTTTTTTTTGTTTGATGTACGGTTTTTTGCGTAAATTGTATTTATTCTTTAATTGGTTAGGGTTTTTGTTAGGTAAATTTTTTATACTGTATAAGCAATACCCATGTTTACATGTCGGTATTAACCTTAGACTGTCTCTTTTCTTTTCATTTCGTCAGATTGCCTATGTGTATCATTATTTGGCTGAACCTGTATAACCTAAATTAAAATCATTATTTTATATTAAATATTTTATTAATTTAGGTAATCTTAACTTTTATTGTATTATGCAAGGACAGAATAGTTCTTCATAGCATAAAAAGTTTAATTTTCTGAAAATATTTATTAAACATCTTTATTTTAGAAAAAAGCTAAATACTATTTTGTTTAAATTTAAACTCCCAAAAAACAAACGAACTTTAAAATATTTAGAGAAGGTGGTTGATGTGAAGAACAATACAAAGTTGGTGTCAGTTTAAAATATTAATAATATCGGCAACAACCGCATTTTTGCAATTAAAAAATAGCACCATTGCTTTTTTCTTGTTTATACAGGGTGATTCAAAAATCGATCACGAAACTTAAGGGGGTGATTCTACTTGACAGAATAAAGGTAGAGCTTCATATAATTTTTTTCAAAATGTCATTAGTTTTCGAGTTACAAGCCGCCAAAGTTTAATTTTAATTTTGGTTTTTCGCCATATTGCATTTATTTTTTACCCAATTTGGTTGATATTTGGCACACAAATCGAGCTTTGCAGATTTTAAAATTTTAAGACAAAAGTACTTTTGTTAAATACCGCCAGAGGGCACTTTACCTAAAACTTAAAACTTATTTACATCATAACTTTTTATTTTGACAGATATCGCAAAGCTGGGGGCGCTATTTTATAGACAATCAAAAACTTAAGAAAATAAGGGACTCTTTATTAAAGTCGATAAACCCCAGCGTTTGGGCACCAATAAACATCAAAATTTTCATCAATTTCAATCAAATTACCTACATACATACAGGGTGTCCAGTTACTCAACCGACAAACTTAACAAAACGATTCTAAAAAAACAAATAAGAAAAAAACTTCATATAAACATATATCCTAAACGTCTTAATTTTTTGAACTACGGGGTGGTAAAAATTAAAAAAAAAAGAGTTTTTTTTTAAATCTTTCACACACCGTAGTTTATGAACTAAGACGTTTAGAACATATGTTTAAATAAAGATTTTTTCTTATTTTCTGTTGTAAAATGACCCAGTAAAGTTTGCCGGTTAAGTTACTGGACACCCTGTATGTATGTAGGTAATTCGATTGAAATTGATAAAAACTTTGATGTCTATTGGTGCCTAAATGGTGAGGTTTATCGACTTTAATAAAGAGTACCTTATTTTTAAAGTTTTTGATTGTCTATAAAATGGCGCCCCAGCTTTACGATATCTGTCAAAATAAAAAAGTTATGATGTAAATAAATTTTAAGTTTTAAGTGCCCTCGGGCGGTATTTAAGAAAAGTACTTTTGTCTTAAAATTTTAAAATTTGCAAAGCTCGATTTGTGTGCCAAATATCAACTGGATTGGTTAAAAAATAAATGCAATATGGCGAAAATACCAAAATAAAACTTGAACTTTGACGGCTTGTAACTCGAAAACGAATGACATTTTGAGAAAAATATATGAAGCTCTACCCTTATTTTGTCAAGTAGAATCACCCCCTTAAGTTTCGTGATCGATTTTTAAATCACCCTGTAATTTTTTTTCTTTTATTGACCACCTAAAATTAAATTTTATTTAAATATCTGTACAAACATTGATTTTTACTACACCATTATCCTTGTACACACTGATCCCATTTGCCATTCATATCCAGATACTGATGGCAGGAGTAGCAGGATTAAAAGGACTAAAGGACCGTCAGGAGTCGTTTGGATCGCACGTGCGTCTCGCGGATCGCGGGGCACCAATGGCCCCCAGGGGGTTGTCACTTCCGGGCGCGACACGAATTTTGATCGTTTTAATCTCGGGTTTATGTCCGCGACGATAATTGCACCCTGGAAAAGGTTTTATTTGGTCGGTTATCCCGGTAAGTTACAGAGGTAAAAGGGTGTAATTTTTCCGGAAACGGATTATTTCTAGGGTAATGTGATTTTAAATTGGTTTCTATTCAAAGGAAGTGTAAGTTTGACTTGGCTATAAACGTTTAATATCAAATGTACAAGGTGTTACACATTCTTGGCGTGCAATTTGGATTTAGAAATCTAGCGTGGGTTGGTTAAATTAAAGCGAACTCGTGCATTTTATATTTTAACCAAAGTTGGTCTATATAGGGTCGCGACATTCGGCCATATTGCTTTGACATGTTATGACGTCACTATCTTCCATTTTTCAGCCATGTTGTTCAGTGCCGGAGATATACAGTTTATTGTATTAGTAGAACAACCGTTTACACAACAGTTTTTAATTATTATTAAGTTATAAATTCTTTTGCTTTAAATAAAAAACATTTAGAATTACATCTTTCAACAAATATCACTTCCATAACGAATGCAAAATGAAATACGCAAATTCTAGACGCCACTGGATCGATTATCAGCTTTGATTTTACCCAGTCTTGACAACTTTTCTCCGTGGAGTGCCCTTCCTTGCGTCCCCGACCTCGAACCGCCTAAAAGTTGAGGATATGTCGCAACCTTATAAATATAAACTAACCTTGATTTTAACAATAATTTTATTAGTGGTGTACCAATATGGTTCAAATCAAATGTAATTAAATAATTTGATTTTTTAAATTATTTGAAAATATTAAATATTTTGAAAAAATCAATAAATTTCGTATAATTTGAAAAATTTCCAACATTTCGACTATTTTATTTTTTCCAAATTTTTAAGTGTTTTTAAATTCACAGTTTTTTATGTTAAATATGCAATATAAAATTATCAGTTAACATACATTTTATTTGAGTTATTTATTTAATAAGTAAAAAAAAATAAATGTTCGGAATTTCTCGAATTATTCGAAAACCCTCAATTAATTCAAAAATTTGAATTACCTAATTTGAGTTTCAAAACGAATATTCATATTCGATACAGACCGAAATTTTTTTAGAAAATACAGCTGTTCCAGCGTTGGCGCCCAGCTGTGACCTTGACATTTAGAGCTGTCACTGATATGTCAAAAAATGCAGACCTTTGGTCCCTATATTATCCTTCCAAGTTATATTAAAATGTACCAAATGGTTCAGAAGTTAGAAGGGGGACAACTGTATAATTAGCAATGATGAAATTGTCTGGAAATAAAAAAATATATTTGGGAAACCTGTCTAAAGACAAGAAATTAAAAATTAGGTGTTTTAAATGTTTTCAAAACCTTGAATTATTACTCGTGTAGGATGCGATCTAATAAACGCAACCATTACTGCTAGCCAGATAGCCCGGGGTCTATCTAAAAGAGGAAGAAGAAAAAAATTAATCAGCTCACCTATACCGCTAGCCAGATAGCCCGGGGCCTATCTAGAAGAGGAAGAAGAACAAAAAAGCAGCTGACCAAATAATTTTTTTTCCTACGACCACTTGTGAAAATAGCAAATAGCACACTGGTTTCATGCATAGAAAATGCGTTATATCACACTAGTGGTGCAAAGTACTTTACAGCACTAGTGTTGCAAAGTACCTACTTCACAACACTCGTCTGATATATATTATGATGTCATTCTAAAAACTGCTATTGGTTTTGCAAGTGACATATTTATTGTAGTGACAGTAAAAAACTTTTACTTACCTTAAACAGTAGAACCCAAATTAGCGAAAATCATCTTATAAACGTTAAGTTACTACACATTATAAGCTTTCTTCTAATATTAAAAAGAGTAATAATAAAATTTCCGAAAAAATAAAAACATAAACAAAAATAGACATAACCACAAAAACAACTTTCATTGACTGGTCGCTCAGTGGCACAGTGTTGTCAGGTAAGTAGATCAATTTAAAAATCTCCCTTCTACCTTTGAGCACGCACTTTATAGAGGCAGCCTTGTCGCTTGACCGTTCGACCCAAAGCGCCAGAGAAAAAACTCCTATAGATCAAATTCCTTTCTCTCTGTCTTCGTGTACTCAAACAACTAGCTAAATCTTTTTTTAATCCCTTAATTAAACCTGAGGCTAATACACACTTTATGAATCCACTTTCTTTTATCCATTCATAAATAGAATCAGACCCTTCCGACGTTGCCAAATGCTTTCCATATTTTGCATGGTATAACTGACGTTTAGTTGTCGTTTTTTTCTTACTTTTAGGACTTTAGGTTATGCATTTATAATTTTCATATTATTTATATTTTTTCTCAAAAATATGCAGAAAAAATGTAATTTTTACTTAATTTTACATGTGATGTTCAGTTTTATTAACTCGTTTTACCAATTTTACCCCACCCAGCACCCCTTTTCACTTCCCGGTCCCGTAAGTTTGTTTACTGATATTATTTAAAAAACGGAATATTTTGGATATGCGCCACTTACGTTTTATTTAGAGGAGTGTCTAAAATATGTAAGTATCAATAATTTTTTAAAAACCCTTAAAATAGCAGAAAACCGTATTAAACTATTACCTAACCAAACAATACAATTTTTATTAAGTGAGGGCGTTTTTAAATTCCAAAATGATAAAAGTTATATATTGCTTCTAGGTAGGTGATTTTCGATGTAAAAATATTGTCAAAACAGTATAATATAGCAGTGAGGAAAAGTACATATCACACTAGTGTTACAAAGTAAAAATCACCTTAGTGTTGCAAAGTTCTCAATTGTTTTTATTCTGTGAAGACAAACAAACTTAAAATTTAGTTTTTGGTGACTAATTTGTGGTCGTAGGAAAAATTATAATAGTGTACAGTACTCGTGTGAAAATGACTTTCTTACACTCGTGGGTTTGTCGCACTCGTGTGAAATTAGTCATTTTCCACACTTGTAATGTAATATACTATTTGAAAACGTTGCTACCTCCTATACTATAAATAGAGCATCTATTTAAATATCACGCTAAAAAGTTATTTCTTCTAGACCTTTGTAATTTACCACGTACCGCTTTTTATGGCAGCACCACCCAAATACCACCGTCAGCTTTTTTTTAATGGCGCATGTCGTGATCTAAATTAAATCTCATGCACTTTATCTATATACGTCAAAGTTAAAATCGTTGCAGAAAATAAGCACTTATTTTATTTTTCAGTTGCCGCCATGTACCCTTAAGCTACGTAAGATAACTTCGTGAGAAGCTGTGCAGAACAACATTATATCAATTATTTTAAGGTGGAGGTTATCCTTATCCTTTAGATAGGAATCTCGTGCGATTTTTTATCGTGGTCAAGTATGTAGTTTATTATAGGAACCTCCCTATAATTTTGTAGATGTAGTAGTGGAAATTAATTTTGAAGTGTAGCTGAAAGCGCTCTAGGGTTGAATATCTTAATTTTATTTTTAAAAGGGTAAGAGTTTCGACTTTTATAAAGATACAAAAAGTAAATGAATGGAGGTTGGCATCCCTTTTTATTTTACAAAAAAGTTTTTAAAGACTATTTTCAAGACATTGACAAGATAAGCGTACACCCTAAATTTCGTTATTTTTTAGTCAGTCAATTAAGAGTTATTAAAAAAAAACTATTTTTAAAATCTTAACATAACTAATACAACCGTACTTAATCCAATAGTTAAAAATGAATAACTAGTAAAAGTAAAACAGACATTTTATTCATTACTGGTGAATTCATTAAAGTATGCATCAGATATGCAATAAATTTATAAAGAGTTTTTTCGATAACATATAACTGGCTTATAAAAAAATAACAAAATTTATTATGTGAGCTTATTTTATCAATTATTTAAAATAGTCCAATACAATTTTGTTGTTAAACCAATATTGTAGCTAATATTCAAAGGTATCAACATTTACATGGGATTTCCTATAGCCAGTTTGACGACGCACCCCGTATAAACTTTTTTTATATAATTACAAATTTTCAAATATTTTAAAGAAAATAAATATACAGGATGATTCAAATATCTACACGAAACTTAAGGAGGTGATTCTACTTGACAAAGTAAGGGTAGAGCTTTATATATATTTTTTTTTAATGTCATTCGTTTTCGAGTTACAAGCTGTCAAAGTTCAATTTTTGTTTTGGTTTTTTCGCCATATTGCATTTATTTTTTAACCAATCCAGTTGATATTTGGCACACAAATGGAGCTTTGCAGATTCTAAAATTTTAAGACATAAATACTTTTTTAAATACCGTCAGAGGGCACTTTACCTAAAACTTAAAATTTATTTACATCATAACTTTTTATTTTGACAGATATCGCAAAGCTGGGAGTCCATTTTATAGACAATTAAAAACTTAAAAAAAGTAGGTACTTTCTATTAAAGTCGATAAACCTCACCGTTTAGGCACCAATAGACATCAAAGTTTTCATCAATTTCAATCCAGTTACCTGCACATACATACAGGGTGTCCAGTAACTCAACCGACAAACTTTACGGAGCGATTCTACAACAGAAAATAAGAAAAACAACTTTATTTAAACATATGTCCTAAACGTCTTAGTTTTTGAACTACGGTGTGTTAAATATTAAAAAAAAATCGCGATCTGGTAGCTAGGACTTACCGAATTATTTTTTAGCTTTTAGTGCAATAAAACCGTTTCCTATAATATTTTTGTACATAATTTTATGTCGTCGGACTACCAAATACACCTTTTATTTCTTACATTAACTGGTTTATTACCACAAGCTATTAGAGGCATTTTGCACCTCTTATTTTGCAATTCCGTTGTGGTTAACGTTAGTAACGCGCAGTAACGCAAACATGATCCGTTATCCCATACCGGACTCCTTTAATTACGAATGAATACCGAAGAGCTTATCGTTATCGTTTATCGTTATTGGTAAACTGCGTGGTTGTCGGATTGTAGAATTTTTAATATCAATTATTTAAGAAGGTTGACATTTTAATGCCGTATTAATTAAAATATCATTGATACATAGCCTCTAATTAGCGAAAAATCCATAGCAGTAAGAAAAATCAAATAGTGTAAAGAAATTAAAACGGACTTGCATTTTTAAGGATGTTTTAAATCAGTAATCGATTTACATGTTACAATCTGGCACACTTGCTTTTTATTCTACTACCAAACCCAACCTTACTTTTGTGTTTTGCTTATACTGTATTGTTACATCTACTTTGAAAAACAAAATCAAGAGAATTATTTGCATATATTTAAATATCAATATATAACTTTAGGAGAATAAAAGTAAGTACTGATTTTTCGTAAACTTTAAAATCGGAGAACACAGGTAAAAATAAGGTTATGTGTCGAAAGCACAGACGCAAGATAAATTTATTCGAAGAGCCTGCAAAATCTCTGTCTAAAACTGCTGCTGTAATCGTTATGTTTAATAACGATAACCATAAGGGAGGCCAAAAAACGTCTATTATTTTAAGAGGTGCAAAATGTCTCTATTGTAAAACTTTTAAAGATTACTTTTAAAGATAAGAATTAAACTAATAAATAACACCCAAATAAATAGAGCCGCATTTCTATTTTGGTTTTCATTAACCGAACAAAGCTTCCAATTAAAATCAATTACGTCACTCTTATCACCGTGACGGTAAAATTTCCCAACGTATAGCTCCGGTTTATCTTTCCGAATGGCATTCGTTATAACTTCTGCACCCCAAATAATTAAAATTAATCAAGAACAGCGCTGATAACACGGCAAATGATGGAGTGCAACGCAACGGTGTAGGCTCAATATCGCTCTAGGTCGCCTCTATCTCGAAAATGACGCGCGTTCGCTCTCCAGTTCGAGTCCTCCGAGACTCGTAAATACTAACGAGAAGTTTTAGAGTCTGCGGGCTCTGGAACGGGCGGATAGATTAAAAGGGATTCTGGTTTACGAAAATAACTCTTTTAGATTATTTTTGAAAAGTGGATACAAAAATTTACGAGGATCTACAGGGAATTGGTTTATCTTTGGTTGTGTTTGGAAATATTCCAAAATGTTAGCAGCTTTTTCTGAAACAGATTTAATTGAAACTACATGTTCTACAAGGAACAAGATATCCAATTATTAATGTTAAACAAAAATATCACAGATTAAATAATACAAAAGTGTTAAGATTTATCCATACATTTTTTATATGGCCAAACCTAAACAGTACAGTACGATTTTTTTTTGGTTCGGATTATAGGGTAAAGGTTAAACGATAAAAGATAAAGATGGGTTTATATTTAATTCATTCTGAAAGCGATGCCGCCAAGTATACAAAAAATGATAAAGTAAAAAACCATTTTGTGACCAATGATTTATTGCAGCAAAAATATTTAACCCGACGAGTTTATAGTACCACGCCACGTGCCACTGGTTTTATAGTAGGACACAGGCGAAATAAGAGGATGTTTTTTTAGTAGGTGATACGTGTTTTAGCAATGTATTTTTATTATTTATCTAAAAATATGTAATCAGGCTCTGTCCGAGGCTATGTGCATTCGAAAAGGTTTGTTTACTTTATCATTTTTTGTGCACTTTGCGATATATAATGAATTTAATGTGGACCCATCTATACCAAAAATAAGATACGTGTCTTGTTCTCTTTTTTAGTGTTTAGTTTAATGATTGACGCTACCCTGATTGGTTTAGCAGGTACAGGGTGGTTCTCAAAATTCGTCGATTTTTAATATGTCTTATTGCTCGGACATTTATGAAGATGGAAACAAACTTCGAAAAAAAAGTTTTATAACTAACAAACGTAGCGTACCTAAATAAAATATGTATGTCTTAATTTTTGAGATATAGCTCAAACTTGCATTATTTCAAATAGGACACCCTGTATCTGAGTATTTAAAAAATTGCATTTATTTTTGAGATAACAACAATAGGGAACACAAACGATTTATTTCACACAGTAACACCTAATATTTTGCATGGTTCTAAACAGCGAAACTAAAAAAAATAGTTGGTCATGAATTGAATTATTATTCAATTATTAACCAAAACAATCGCAACCAGAGAAAATAGATTTATTTTTAATAGCAACTAATCTAAAACTAATCTTAAATACTTATTAAATATTTGCGCTGGTGTTTAATCACTAAATGTGTTTAAATACTTTCCATTTTGTTCGATGCATTTTTGGACTTAGCTTGTAATAGATCTAATGGCAATATATACGTTAGAATTTTGTATTTGTCTACTCTAGTGTTCTAAGTTCTTTAGAACTTAAATCAACCTATTTTTATTCTAATAAAAGTGTACCAAATAATCACATTTCTATCGCGATTCGTTCGATTACAAGCTAAGTCCAAAAATGCATTGAACAAAATGGAAAGCATTTAAGCA
Organism: Listronotus bonariensis; assembly: GCA_014170235.1. Classification (NCBI taxonomy): domain Eukaryota; kingdom Metazoa; phylum Arthropoda; class Insecta; order Coleoptera; family Curculionidae; genus Listronotus; species Listronotus bonariensis. The sequence continues at coordinate 103,687 of JACEGR010000745.1, read as the reverse complement.
CATTTTGTGGTTAAACACCAGCGCAAAAAATAATTAATTACTTGAAATAATTGTTTTATAAATGAATATATTTTCTGTGGTTGTGATTGTTTTGGTTAATAAATGTTAAATAATTTTTGTTAAATTGGGGTTTTATATACATATTCTTAAAAAAAATATTGATTCAAACCAGTGCCAACTATTTGTTTTGCTGTTTAGAACAATGCAAACTATTAAGTGTTAAATATATAATATTGTAATAGCAAAAATAAATCAATTTTTTATAATAATTAGATACAGGACAAAATGCATGTTTAAGTTATATCTCAAAAATTAAACATTTATATTTATTTAAGGTACCCCACTGAATTGTACGTAAAAAAGTATTCAAAGTTTACTTTAATCTCCAAAAATGTCCGAGTAATAAGACTATGACTAATAAATATCGACGAATTTTGAGAATCACACTGTATCTTCTAAGTTCATCACAATGGCGTAGATCTGATTGCGCCATTAAATGAAACATTAAAATAGAGAGCAGGACAAGTATCTTAGATTTTTGTATCTCTTTCCGTTAAGCCTTTACCTTATAATCCTAACCAAAAAAAAAACACCCCATACATATACATGTTGTTTCAGAATAAGATTTTGATTTTGAACAGTTTTATTGCAGGGTATACTATTATTATATCTTAAAATATTCTTAACAGTGTTATCAAATTTACAGGCCTTGTCTAACTTCTGTAATAAATCACGCAATTTCTGAATTAAATAAAAACAGTAATACTGTTTCCAAACCACACAAACGCAACATAATTCGCATAAGTTCGCTTTACAAACAATATTCCTGTGGGAAGATCAAGATACGATCCATAAAAAAACAACAAACCAACAACAGTCGCGGTGTCTTCGCACGTACAATAAGAATAAGGTGGCTTCAATTTTTATTTTTCGAAAACAAAGCAAGATAAGAAGAAAATACAAAAGACTAAAAAGTTGCATATTTTATTGCCTAATCGAAAAATATATATATATATATATAAAAAGTCAGTGACGTAATTTTTGGTGTGGTACCCACTGAGACGCCACTGAACCCAATAATCTTAATCAGGCCAGAGCTTTACAAGCATCCAAGCATCCTAATACCACCTGTAACCAAATTTCATCCAAATTCGTTCAAGCGTTTTTAAGATATTTGAAAAATGTAACCCTTTGTATCTTATAAATGAGGCAAGTCTGAACATATGGCTATAGGAATTATTTTTCGTAAAAAAACTTAAATTCATTCGTATACCTGGTAGTTAGAAAACATACTGTATATATGTATATATATATATATATATATATATATATATATATATATATATATATATATATATATATATATATTTTCCGTCGCCCCCTTCTAACTCCTGAATCGTTCCGTATATTTTCATGAAACTTAAAACAATATTTTATGATTAAGACCTGCAATTTTTTACATATCAATGACAGCTCTAAATGTCAAGGTGAAAGCTAGGCGCCATATTGCGAAAAAAAAAGAAATAGGGGGTCTTGTAGCACATCATTTAAAAGCTCCTGACAGGTACTTTACGACCCTAGAATATAAAGCCAATACCTTCACCTACTACAAAATGGCGGTACTTTTAAAATTACCTAAATACCTGGTTTGGATGACCATATTTTCGAAAGTATTTAGGTTAGATGTACCTAATATGGTATTTCCTTAAAACTCGTTTAAATATCTTTTAAAGGTAATACTGGTGGTAACATACAGGGTATTAAAAAAGTATATCTTTTTTAATGACGCACCCTGTTTAATATATCACCATTAAAAGTCCACAAATTTTCGAACGCCGTTGTGTATGGCGAGGTCCTGTGTAATGACGCCATAAGATTGAAGTGGATATATATATATATATATATATATATATATATATATATATATATATATATATATATAAATATATATATGTTTTTTTTTCATCGATAACATTTGAAAAATTAATTACAGTACGTTCCGGGCATCTAGATATAAATTTACACCCCCGTAACTTTTTTATTTTTTATCGTACAAAATAAATTGTTATATTAGTTTTTTGGGTTAAAAGTTTCCAAACTAGTAATCAGATTTTTATTATTTTCCAAAATATGCAAGGTACGAAAAAAGTATGATTTTTTTAACGATAATAAAATTATATTGCACAAACACAAAAAAATACCACATTTTATATACCTATCTCAATTAGTTTTTAAAATATGGAAATGCAAATCTCAAGAACGATTTACAAAACAACACTTTGTACATGGTGTTTTAGAATAAGATTATGATTTTATATGTCTATGATATTTTTAAAATATTCTTAACAGTGCTGTTTTTGCCTAATTTCTGTAATAAATCAGGCAATCTCTGAATAATTAAACAGTTATTCTATTTTTTTATAAAAACCACTTATAAACAAATATTTCGCTTAAGCTCGCTTCACAAACAATATTCCTGTGGGAAGATCAAGATACGATCCATAAACAAACGACATTCTTGTTCCATAACAAACCAAAAGTTGTCGCGGTGTCTTCGCACGTACAAGGGATTATAAAGTACGAGCAGTTTTCTAAACACACAATAATAATTAAGTCCAATGAAATTTACATGTTGTCCAGAGAGAATCTGTTACTTCTGTATAGTCGTAAATACTAAGTATCGCCATTACTGTTTGCATGTATTCGCATGAATAAAATTAGTCTTCAGACTTGATAAATGGCATACTTGATTTTATGATGGTTGAAGTATTTAAGGTGTACAGGGTGTTGTATTTTTGATGGTTTTACCAGTGGCGGCGGCTCGCGGGTCTAAAAACAGGTGTAGTGCAAGAAGGGACAAAAGCACATTCACCATTTTAGCAAAATTGAAAACACTCAACTATCAAAAGTCTAAGTAACTTATCTAAATTTTATATACTAAATCAATCCCATCTTTTAAGCAAATTTATCAATTATATCTCCATAAAATGGTTGAGTTTTTATCAGTTCCTGTAGAAGCTCCTTTTAAATTGAAATATTGGCCAAAGATAAAAGTCTATCTTGGAATATAGTGTTTCTTAAGAAAGTTTTTAACGCTTAAGGCAAGAAAAACTCCGTTCCACTGACACGCTTGTCGACGGTATCGTTAAAATTAGCGAAAAAATTTATACGCCTCGGTAAAAACATCTTTATTTGCGCCAACTTGTTTCACTAACTGCTGCATTGAAATATTTCTATAACTTTCATCAGCAAATATTAGGTCAAGTTTATTTTTGAGCCGCTGATTTTTTGAAAATGATTCGGCATATATCTCCAATAAATTTTGAAAAGAATCAGTGGACAAAGTTTGGTTATACTGGCCAAACTTTGCAGTATCAGCAAGTCAAAAAATTGTAGTTTGTAACAATCTTCGAATCTTACTTCCATTTCCATCAAAATATGATCTAATAGTTCATAGAGAAGTGCTCTGTACTGTCCTTTAATTTCTTCCTGTGAAAAATCACTGTCGCGAATAATACTTAAACGGAAACAATCGAAATAATACGTGAAAACCTACAAAACGACTAAAATCTTTATTATCTGCACAAAATTATCTGTTTCAGGCTATTTTTACCAAGCAATACACCTGATACTTCCACCCGCGATTCTGGCCACCGGCACGAATAGCGTTGTCATGGCAACGGAGCGTCAAAGCGGAAACAAAATCCCACATGAGGTGTATACTTCGGTCCGTTTTATATTTGCAATACACTTGCTGATCGCGGATTGCGAAGTCGCGTTGCCCAAAGCGGAGGAAAGAGACTCTCGCCAGCGGTTAATTTATTTGCTAGATTTTCCATGGCGAATTTTACAAATAAGGAATAAAAATGAATTGAATAATAGTAATAGGTTTTTTATGTTTTATTATTTATTTTTGGTGAAGTGGCACTTCACTTACTACACCTGAGTAGCCGCCACTGGTGTACAGGGTGTTTAATTTTTGATAGTTTTACAGGGTATCTCCAAAAACGTAAGGAATGTCAAAATTGCAATATAGTGCTCTTGATCTCTTTTGTTTTGAAAAAGCAACTGTAGTGAAAACTGTTCATGGCTATTATTGCGATCTATCTCACAGCTACAATGTAAAAAAACTTTAGACAGTGTGTCCCAGGATAGGTGTTACAAGAGGGCAAATGGACCAGAAATTTTGGAATTGGTAAACTTCCTTCTGAGAAAACTGGTCGCATTGTCCAAAAGTAATAAATAAACAATTTTACTCCGATTGGTAATATACAGGGAGGATTATAACTAAAAATATAAAAAATTAGCAAGGGTAAAGTACCTTCATTTTTTTAATAGGACAAAATTTTATAAGTAAATATTGTAGAGAATAAAATATTATGTCAAAATTTAAAGTTAAAGCATTAAAGTAAAAAAAATATGTTTGTCAATTTTAACATTATGCATTAACAGTTTTTGAAATACTTGGCTTAATGCATTGAATTAAAAAAAATGTAAAATTAATAAATTTTCTTTTATATTTTGCTTTCTTTTGCCTATTATTTAAGTTGTGATGCGTGATGAAAAAAATGACAATTACATTTTTTTACTCTCATGCTCTTACTTTAAATTTTGACATAAAATCTATTTTTTTACAACATTTACTAATACAATTTTGTTTTATTTTTAAAAATTAAAATAGTTACTTAGTGCTTGAGCATTTTTATATTTCGCCATGTATAATACCAATTGGAGTAAAATTTTGTATTTAATATTTTGGGACCATGCGACCGGTTTTCCCAAAATCTCGTTTTAAAATTTCAAAATTTTGGTCCATTTGTCCTCTTGTAACCCCTATCCTGGGACACACTGTATATTTTAGTTCTGTAGTTTTTTTTTCGTAGAATGTTGGGGTGTAATTATTCAGTTTCTATGTTGGGCAGTTTGTAACAAAATTAGCCAACCTATGTTTTTTTGTGAAAAACCCTGTATATTTGTAATAATGTATATATAAGCTCTCTTTGAGTTATTTTAAAATATTAATACGTATTTTTTATTCCAAATTTAACCAAAAATTAGCATTTTCCATAAATTTGTTTTTTATAGAAGGTTATGACAGAAAATAACAATAAATTATTTTTAATTCCGGTTTAGCTACCCTAAGTTAATATATAATAAAAAAAAACCTTTAATAAATTTATTTAGGTTATTTTAATTTACTTACTTTAGCTATAAAAAATATGACGTTATTAATAGAAAAACACTCTTAAAAAAATATATATATACTAAATGGAGATAAAATAAATTCTTATTTATTTGTAAAGCTTAGATAAGTTTCTTAAAATGGGTTAAATATATAAAGATGGATTCTTAATAAAATATAGTAAATGAAAAGTTAAACAAAAAAAAAAGAGGTACTAAAATATAATGTTTTGTTATTTTCTGTCATGTCCTTCTATAAAAAGCCAAATTCATGGAAAGTTATTATTTTTGAAAAGCTCAGAGAGAGCCTAATAAATATAAATAAAAATATACAAAGTGTTCCAAAAGAAAAAATATAGGTTGAGGAATTTGCTCAAAAACTGTCTTACATAAAAACATCTAAATACACTACAATATTCTGCGGAAAAAAACTACACAACTAAATTATATGAATAATAGCCATAAGCGAAGTTAAACGAGTTAAAAAAAAATTGTAAAAATATGCAAAATCTGAAAATCACCCTGTAACTCCGAGATGGATCGCAATCGTTACCATCAAATTTTGAAATAAATAATAATATTAAATTTTCTGAAACAACCAAATTTTTAGGAACCATTTTTGACTCCACAATGTCTTTTAAAAATCACGTTGATTATGTCTGCGCAAAATTAAATTCGGCGTTTTATGCAATCCTTAACTTAAAAAATACACTGGACGAATCGGGATTGCTCTCTGTGTACTATTCACTGGCTTACAGCTATCTTTCAAATAATATTGTATCCTGGGGAGGTAGTAATGAATCTGAGAGAGTCTTTGTGGCGCAAAAAAGACTACTGAGGTTAATTTTTAATCTTAAACCGCGTGACAGCTGCAAACCTTTATTTACCCAGAAAAGAATCCACACTTTGCCATGTTTGTTTATTTTTAAGTACGTGACTTATGTAAATTCTAATATGGGACTATTTAGGAGACTCGGAGAGTTAAATCATTACAGCACTAGAAACAGGACTATTATAGATGTTCTTTACACAGGACCTCCTTTTTCGAAAACTCTCCTTTTACGGTTGTCTTACCCTCTACAACAAGCTTTCAAGAGATTTTAGAAATATGCATGGTGGTAAATTCAAGAATGCCGTTAGACAATTTCTTATTGACAAGGCATTTTACTCGGTTGCAGAGTATATGCGACATTAGACTTTGTTACTTTGCTTGCGTTTTGATTTGACAATTTTAATATTCTTTTATATGTATATATTTATACAAACTTTTAACTTTATTTTTAGTAATTATTTATAGCTAAGGTTTCTGTTCATTTGTATTCTTTTTTTGTGTGTTTTTACAATTACATTATATATATTTATGTATATTTGTGTATATCTATATATTTTTTATAGTATTTATTTATATTTAGTTATATTGACGACCCCCTTGTACCTATTGTGCATTTTTAAGGTAATATATTCTATCTATCTATCTATCTATCTATCTAATAGCCATAAACTGCTTTCCCTACATTTGTTTTTTCAAAAAAGAAATCAAGAGTTCTATATTAGAATTTTGATATTTCTCACGGTTTTCGAGATACCCTGTAAAACCGTCGAAAATAAAGCACCCCCATACCTACAGGTTCAACCAATGACCCATAAACAGTTCTTATATCTTTAGGAATAAAGATCTTTCAAGAAAATTATTAATAGTTACTTAAAATATCATATACAATATTTAAATATTACTTATTTACTTTTCTTTTTTAAGCACTACCAACACAAATAATATAATGAAAAACCTCGTTAACTAAAATATGTATAATTTTCATTTTTAAATTTATTTAACAAAAATTTACATTGTCTTTTATGGCAGCAACAAAAATGTTCACTTTCAGCATAATGTAAAAATGGCGATGACATGATCATCGCAGCAAAAATTTAAAAAGTTTTCTGAGAAGTATTTAAAAGGTAAAACATAAATTACAATAGGAATGAGGTGATCGACTTGAGAATCGATAATATAGGTACATCTAGGTTTATCTAAAATGCTAAAAGCTATAATTAAAATTGTGGTAGGATATACAGGGTAGTTTAAAAAAGCAAAAATTTAAAAAGGCAAAAGTATGTTTTTAAAGTACACAATTTAATAGTGTGAAAACTTAGTATAAAGAGAATGTTTTGGGGAATTTTAAAAATATACATTTTGGAAATTTTCAAATAGGTATACATTTTATTTAGATTAGTTAACATTGGGATATTTCTTAAATATAGAACAAGTCCTGATATATCAAGGTTTTAAACCATTAAAATTAAAAACTAATAACAATTTTTAAAACAATAACAATGTTAACCGTGTTGAACTAAAAACAAGGACCTACTAATTTCATGTTTAAGCAGAAGACAATTTGGAAAAGAGTTATTAGAGAAATAATAGAAGAAGTAAAGGTAGTAGAGGTGAAGTCAAGTTAAAACTTAAAGTTTCAGTTAAGCCCCTGTACGGGCTACCCCTAGTGGGGGGTATGTCCGTACTAAATTAAATTATTTTTCGGCCACCGGTCTTATGGCCTCAGAAGATAGTTTCATATGGTATATTTGCCCCAGTGACGTAAAGTAGCCCTTACGAATCCAAGAATCATATGTCACAATAGCATGAAAAAGTAAGTACATATGTCCCAAGCCCCCAAGGTTAGTGGGCCTCTCGGAGTGTGACATGAAGTATAAATAATCGAAGTATTGAAAATTTTTCTCAAATTTAAAAACATAAATAAAGCAGAATTATAATATGATGACTTCTTTTGCTTGGAGTACGTCGAAATATTACATACTTTACTTGGGGCCCTTACTTACGTCGCTACATCAGTGATACCACTGCACTCATTAGAAGGGACCTTAAGAATGAACACTATTTACGTTAAAAAAATAACTACAAAGATCGATATTTGAGTGCAAAACAGGTCGATTTTATATACCCCATTTCTATACTGCAGGCGCCACAACAGAATCTTGTAAATATACTGTTTCTTTTTTTCTCCGTTTTTACCTTCAGTGTAAAAATTATCTTTTAAATGGCCGTAAACGGTTTTTGCCTCTTACAAAGAATAAATAATAATTAGTTTTGTTGCCTGTAGCTCTAGGCGGATTAGGATGTTAACTAACTAATAAGGTTTTTTTCTCCGATCGAACGAAAATCTACATATTTCCAATACGTTTTCTCACCTTAAAAATGCATTATTTTTATTAGGTAGAAGGCGGTCCAAGTCAATGTATTTTTCCGGCCATGAATGGCAGTGGCGTAGCTAGGTTAGCAGAAGCCCTGAAAAAAAAACTAAAGTAGGACCTTAATCATGGGTGCATTACAAATGTCAAGGACAAAAAAGTCTTTACCTCTTTTTACCTGCATTTACACATTTTCTTATCCAACTAAGCCCAGGAGCTCCTCTCACCTTTAAGGGGCCCCCCTGAGCTTGGGGGCCCTGCTCCGCCTAGCTCCTAGCCCCAAAGTAACTAGGCCACCGATGTATGGAAATATTTTTCCCGGACGCCAGTGGCGGTTATTCAGGTGTAGTAAGTGAAGTACCACTTCACCAAAAATAGATAATAAAATATAAAAAAACATATTACTATTATTCAATTCATTTTTCTCATTTCTATTCCTTATTTGTAAAATTCGCCGTAAAAAATCTAGCATATACATTAACCGCTTTCCTCCGCTTTCGGCAACGCGACATCGCAATCCGCGATTAGAAAGTGTATTGCAAATATAAAACGGACCGAAGTATACACCTCATGTGGGGTTTTGTTTACGCTTTGACGCTCCGTTGCCATGACAACGCCATACTTGCCGGCGGCCAGAAACGCGGGTGGAAGTATCAGGTGTATTGCTTGGTAAATTTCTAGCCTTAGATAATTTTCACATATTATTTCGATTGTTTCCGTTTGAGTATTATTCGCGAAAGTGATTTTTCACAGAAAGAAATTAAAGGACAGTAAAGAGCACTTCTCTATGAAATATTAGATCCTATTTTGATGGAAATGGAAGTAAGATTCGAAGATTGTTACAAACTACATTTTTTGTCTTGCTGATATTGCAAAGTTTGGCCAGTACAACCAAACTTTTCCCACTGATTCTTTTTAAAATTTATTGGAGATATATGCCGAATCATTTCCAAAAAATCAGCAGCTCAAAAATGAACTTGGCCTAATATTTTCTAATAAAAGTTATAGAAATATTTCATTGCAGCAGTTAGTGAAACAAGTTGGCGCAAATAAAGACGTTTTTACCGAGGCGTATAAACTTTTTTCGCTAATTTTAACGATACCGTCGACAAGAGTGTCTTAAGAAACACTATATTCCAAGATAGACTTTTATCTTTGGCCAATATTTCAATTTAAAAGGAGCTTCTACAGGAACTGATAAAAACTATTTTATGAAGATATAATTCATAAATTTGCTGCATTTAAAGATAGGATTGATTTGGTGTATAAAATTCAGGTAAGTTTTGATATTAAGACTTTTTACTTAGACTTTTGAGAAGTTGAGTATTTTTAATTTTGCTAAAATGGTGAATGCGCTTTTGTCCCTTCTTGCACTACACCTGTTTTTAGACCCGCCACTCCCGGACGCTGACCTTTTCCTATGCTTTTATTATTTACTGATGGCGTTTTCAATTAATAATACATGACAATGTGATAGACTGCGATTTAGCAGAGAAGAAGCCACGCGGTCAGCAGTTCTGCCTTACTTTAATTTTTTTTTGTTGCTCGCACACTATTTAAACGACGTGATTTGAAAGAAATAGTTGATTGCCGTCTTAATTTTTATGAAGCCTCTGGCTTCTTAGCTGAATTCTACTTTAGCATAATAACGTATTTTACCGATGTCAAATAATTATAATGTTTATATTTAATAAACTAAAATATAATATTATTTTATACTTCTTAAAACAAAAATTATTGAATTATTTTGTTCAGAGAAAAAAATAGTATGCGCAACTCGTAGGAAAAGCATATTTTTGGACTCCACCATCGTCCGAAAATATATGGCTTTTCTTGCATGTTACACAATATTCTATTCTCGTTAAATATACCTACTGTGCCAAAATGGCCTCCTGTTTAATATACCACAGCTAAGTATAGGTAACTAAAGTGGTGTAGTGCCTTAAACCCCCCAAGCTTAAACAACATATAAAATTTAAAAATGCTCCAGTATGGTCAATAGAATTGTTGCAGAAACAGCTTTATAAATCCCAGTAAAGATAAGCAAAACTTACGTAAATTATAAACTAGTATTTCTGTTTACATTTATATATAGTTCTTTTAACGATCTAAAAAAGTGACTTAGGTTTAGGATGCAATAAAACCATAAAACTTTTCAGATTTACCATGCAGAGCCGCACTATACCCAGCTCCGGATCGTCATTTTTTTGAGAGGGGTGCAAAAATGGCCCTCTGCCGCCCCCTCAGATTTTTTTTGTAGAGCGAAGAAATGATTTTGCGTGTTTTATAAAAGATCCTTGATTTTCCAATCGCGCTATCTTACCATCACTTACTGCCCTCTGTATAATATACAAAATTACCCAAATTCAAAAGTGAAGAGCTTTTCTAAGCTTCACAGTATTATTTACACACTGTACCATCAGGAACCCCGGTTATAGTTGATGTTTCCTTTAATAAAAAATATTCTTTTCCGGGCTTCGCTTTACTAACTTTAAATAAACACTTTAATTATTTTTGCCTCAACAGGCAAACATTTTCGGCAACTGCCTAAAACGGCTGTCGCACTGGACATTCCCAAACACACTCTGGCCACCTGCAAATTAGACATTGCAATAAAATAAAGTAATAATAACAAAAGTCTTATTGAGTTTTCAGGTAATAATTTGTTATTCCCGAACAACAACAAAAAAATACTGCTCGGTCACGGCTACTACTTTTATGGCTATATTGCATGTCATTATCCCATCTCAGATCAAGCCACACTAGATCGTGAAAAGGACTATACCATTTATGAATTACGTTATTATTTACGCATTCAAAATTTTTCGAAATTGAGATATTGTTTTAAATAGAGTAAAATTGAAAATTTATATCAATAGCTTCAAAATTTTTCAAGTGCAATTATATATCCATTTCAATTTATGAAGTGTATTTTTGCCACTTTCTTATGCTTTTCTTTTTTACTAATTGCGTTATACACACATTCTTATTCTTGTTTTTCTTTTACTCTTAAACGTTTTATGTCTTTTCCTTTGCAATGCTTACAATAACCTTTAAGAAAAAATGGTAGCGCAAATTAAAATTTTAATAAGATACCCTAAAACAATATTTCATGCCTATAAAATTGGTCAAGTCAAGGTTGCAAAAGTATTATAACACAATAATTACACCCTTTTTTGTGAACCATAAAGGTAATATTCTTTGTGTGCTTTTAATTTGAATTTCACTACATAAAGTGCTTTTTAAACAATTCGAGTCTGCCAGTGCATTAAAAAACTTCTTATAAACGTGCAGTAAGTAAGAATGCATTTTGTTGGGGAATTCCCAAGGAATATAAACTTTTATTAAGGAGCGCTCGATTTTCTATATTTGTCCGAAAATATAGGTTATGTTTTTGACGTCACCTTTTTGCCATAATATTTTTTTATCTGACAAAATAAACCAATACTTGCATCAAATAATATAAAATCACTTAGAAAACATTTAAATAAATGGTATCTTACCCTTAATAACGATTTAAACGTAAATTTCCTTTTAAAAATATCCAAAGGTCAGTGACTCCTGTTTACAGGTTTTTAAAATTCTCTGTAACTGCTGTACTAATAACTACTCAATTTAACTATAAACAGTATAAACTAAACATATGTATATAAAAGTCCAATGACTAAAAAGCAAAAATAACACCAAAACCGCGAAAAAACCTTCCAGTACGATTGTAAACAAAGAATTACGGAAAAATATTACGTCACAAAATTTAGTGACCATAGGCTTAAATGGAATCGAGCGCTCCTTATTAAAAGTTTATTTTCTGGGGGTAGTCCCACTTTTCTACACCCAAATTCCTAGTCTTTAAAACAGTTAAAAAAGCCTTAAAGGTATAAACCATAATAGTCATAAACAAATAAGAAAAAGCGTGCACAAGGGTGCTATTAAGACCGATACTATTATTTGCTTAGGAAACCGTCGTCACTTAAATCGCAGGCAAATGGTTATTTTAGGCAAATGTCTTCTGTCTAGGCAAATGTTTTCTGCCTAAGCAAATGACTTGATGAAAATATTTCTTATTTAAAAGATATTTGCCTAGAGAAATGGCACAGAATTATGTGTGCACAAACTACGTGAGTTTAGGCAGAAGTTGAAGCTTAAACGGTAGTGTCAGGTCCAGTAGAGTTTTAGTAGCAATATTTATTGTTGATTATGATTATTGAGTGTAAATAAATAGTTGCCGAGCCAACCGAAAAACAATTGAACGTTGGGTTTTTGATTTATTACAAAAATATGTACTTTTTTAAAATAAAACACCCTGTATATTATATCACCATTTAAAGGTATGGCCACCCTCGGAAATTTAATAGAATAAAATTGGCGTTTTTTAAAATAAAACGCTCTGTATATTACATCACCATTAAATAGATATTTTAAAGAACGTTAAGAAAATATCACATTTAATATGTCTATCTTTAATAGTTTGGGAAATATGACTTATAGAACTGAAGATAGAAATTTAACATAATTTTCAGATTTGAATGACCATATTTTTTAAACTATAAGAGATAGAAAATTTTGGTATTATCTTAGAGCACTTTAACATATCTATTTAATAATGATGTAATATACAGAGTGTTTTATTTAATAAATGCCGGTGTACTATTAAATTCCCGAGAATGGCCATATTTCCGAAACTATTAAAATTGAATATACCACGTGTGGACTTTTTTAAGCTCTTTAATAGATCTTCCGAATGGTGATATAATATACAGGGTGTTCCATTTAAAAAAGTATATTTCTTAATTAAATCAAAAACCTGATGTTTAATTGTTTTTCGGTTGGTAGCGCGTTAATCAGCGAAAAAAGTACTACTACTTTACTAATTTAACCGACTTCGTATCTCCAATAATAAGGAAGTTAGCAATAATGCCGACTTAAGTTTGATCACCCTGTACACCATATTGTGACGTTTATATTTTTGGAATAATACATAAGGCTCACTTTACGTCACTGGGGCAAAAGTACCATATGGAACTATCTTTTGGACCATGAGACTGGTGAACCATCAAAACTAACTTTGCATTTTTTAAAACCAACTTAACTTATTTGACTAACTAAATTTAGTACGGGCATACCCCCACTAGGGATAGCCCGTACGGGGCTTAACTAAAACTTTAACTTTATACTTGAATTCACTAACTACTTCTTATCTGATAAATCCCCTTTTAATTTCTTTCTCTCTTCTTTAAATATCAAATTTTCCAGTGTTTGTTTTGCATTTCTACGCCACCCAGTTTGTTTAATATTTTGATTTTATTATTATAAAAGTAACCTAGAAAATTGTTTAATTTATACTTTTAAGATCTTAACACCTCACGTATATTTTTATGTAGCAAATTTCCCAATGTTAAGTAAACTAATTAAAATGTATACCTATTTTAAAATTCCCAAAAATGTATATTTTTAAAATTCCCAAAATGTATACTTTTTTTATACTAGGTGTTCACAATATTAAAAACTAACTGTTCTTTCCCTTCTTTTCCTGCCTACAATATGCTCATTCACAATAAAGATCTTAAAAAACTGAATGGCTCAGCCGAACAAATCCGACTTTTAATGTAAATTAAAAGATAAATTTACAGAACGAAAACGACAATATTATTCATTTTATTCCTTGTCGGATAATTTTCTTCGGCAAACACGGCCCCATTATCGTCGTACAAATATTTTGTGGCCGCGTTCCAAGACGCCCCGCAGCGCCGTCGCCATATTTATAAGCGGAATCGGAGCTGTATTTCATTTCTCGAACACTTTGTATCTATAAAGTCGAATTTAAACGACCACGTGGCTGTCCCAAGTGAAAAAATGAGATAGTTAAACACCCACGCTCGTATAAATATAAAACAATGTCTAAGTCTACTAGATGTTTTGAAAATATACGGGGTGTTTTCTGACTACGGTACGAAAATTTAAAAAGTGATTCCTCGTATAGTCTTATGAACAAAATTCCTAAGAATAATATACAGGGTGATTCAAAAAACTTAAGGGGGTTATTCTACTTGACAAAATAAGGGTAGAGCTTCATATAAATTTTTTTCAAAATGTCATTCGTTTTCGAATTACAAGCCGTCAAAGTTCAAGTTTTATTTTGGTTTTTCGCCATATTGCATTTTTTTAACCAATTCAGTTGATATTTGGCACACAAATCGAGCTTTGCAGATTCTAAAACTTTAAGACAAAAGTATTTTTTTAAAATATCGCCAGAGGGCACTTTACCTAAAACTTAAAATTTATTTACATCATAACTTTTTATTTTGACAGATATCGCAAAGCTGGGGGCGCCATTTTATAAACAATTAACAACTTAAAAATAAGGTACTCTTTAATAAAGTCGATAACCCTCACCGTTTAGGCACCAATAGACATCAAAGTGTTCATCAATTTCAATCATAGCTTGATTTGTGTGCCAAATATCAACTAATAAATGCAATATTGCGAAAAAACCAAAATAAAAATTGAACTTTGACGGTTTGTAACTCGAAAAGAAATGACATTTTGAAAAAAAATGTATATGAAGCTCTACCCTTATTTTGTCAAGTAGAATCGTAAGTTTAGTGATCGATTTTTGAATAACCCTGTATATTCAAAGTTGCTTTGTTTCTGAGATACAGGGCGGTAAAGTTTGAAAACAGAAAGTCGGTATTTTATACATATCTTGACCATTATTAAACCCATTGGGTAGAATGTTTGTATATACAGTTGCTTAAAGTTATAAAGCGCTTAGTATGGGTGGGTATCACAGTTATTACACCCTATTTTATGGAGAAAAAAAAGTAGGCCACTGACTTTCTTTGTAGTCTTTATATTTTTTCTAATTTAGCAATTACAAATACAACTAATTAGTATCCTGTATTTTCTTTGTATCCAGCATCATTTTAAAGAAAACAAGATTAAAGCTACTTTAACTCATTCTTAAAATTATTAATCATAGGCAACATAAAATAATAAAAAAAAATAGACCAGCTGTGATCATTTAGCTCATTTGTTTTACCGTGAAAATAGTTTATTTTTTATGTTTGGTTTTAATTTAGGTTGTGTATGGATACTTTTTGCAAAAGGTTTATCTGGCTTTAATTTTGTTTTCTCGAAAACGAAGCTACAGAGGAATAAAACATAAGACACTTAATAATTACACTTTTTGTGGTTTGATTATAAAAAAATATAAAAACCTCAAAAAACGTTAGCGCCGACGCCGTCCTATTTTTTATTAATAATATTGGCTGTGGTGCCCACTGAGACGTCCCTGGAGCCCGATATTTTAAATCTAGTTAGAGCTTAATAAGAACCTTTTTATTTAAAAAACAACTTTATTAAATTTAAATTAAATGGGTTTAACGATATTTGGGATATTTATAAAACAGAGATGGCGAACCTTTTTGTATGAACGTGCCATTTTTGCACAAATATGTAAAATGATGTCCTTGGCGTGCCATTAATTATTTTTAGGTACAAAAACTTTTGAATAGCAAAAAAAGGTAATCACTTTCTTTTAACTTGAAAAACGCGTGCCGTTAAATAGTTTGTTTTTCAGTTTGTCTAAATTTTCAAAAGGAGAAAAAATAAAACACTTTCCTTTCACTTCCACTAAAAAAAATATATATTTTCCACGACCGTTAAAAAAATGCTGTTTTTTAACAGTTAACATGAAGTACTCCATTTTGGTACACTACATAAAGTGTTAAAAAAGTAATTTTTTAAACACTTAGAAGTTTTTTCACACTTTGAATTAGTGCTTTGTTTTAAAGCCTACTACAATGAGCTTAAATATCAATTTATGCAATGTAACAGTAAACGCGACATCAACTGAACCAAACGGTTAAGTAACCTTTAATTTCGTTATTGTTACTTTTAGTTCATGTGTCACTGGTTTTAAAATTTGACAGTTTGCACATAAACGTAATAGAAATTATTGAAAATTAATAGTTATAATGAATTTGGCTGACTGAAATTGAAAAGGAAATTATACTGTTTTAGTATTATTTCTACAAAAAGTAAGTACATACAATGTTCTAAAATTTAATAATAAATGCATAGTTATAAAGAGGATAATTGTCTCTTAAAAATAAGCAGGCTGTGATTTTATAAATAAAACATGTATTCAACGGTATTTTGGGAGAGTTTTATACGGTCGTGGAAAAAATATAGTATGTAACACATGCATAAAGTGTCTTTTTACTCATGGGACTGGCATTTCCCATTCGTAAAAAAGTACCACTTTATGCACTTGTTACATAAATTACTACTACATGCTCGCATGCCCAAATTTTTACGTTGCGTGCTAACTTGGTGCCATTGGCTCGCCATCAAGGGTATAAAATAACGATTTAACTTTTAAACTTTAACGCCTTGTTTTTCAGAAACGTAGGAACTCCGCAAGGTTAATTTATATTTATAAGGTTGCGACATATCCTCAACTATTAGACGGTTCGAGGTCAGGGGACGCAAGGAAGGGCACTTCTCGGAGAAAAGTTGGCAAAACTGGGTAAAATCAAAGCTGATGATCAATCCAGTGGCGTCTAGAATTTGTGCATTTCATTCTGCATTGTTTTGGAAGTGATATTTGTTGAAAGATGTAATTCCAAATGTTTTTTATTTAAAGTAAAAGAATTTACAACTTAATAATAATTAAAAACTGTTGTGTTAACGGTTGTTCTACTAATACAATAAACTGTATATCTCCGGCACTGAACAACATGGCCGAAAAATGGGAGATGTGACGTCATAACAAGTCAAAGCAATATGGCCGAATGTCGCGACCCTATATAGACCGACTTTGGGAACTCCGGACAATACTTTTATTTATTGTGTATATGTTCTTAAAACTTTTTTATAAAACTACATATTGTAGATTAAGAATCACCCTTTGAAGTTTCGTACCATAGTCTAGAAACACCTTGTACTCACCCTGAGTAATTAGTGTCAGATAGTAAAATATTGTTGTTAGTAAAAGAACTTCTATCAAGAAACAGTGGTGCAGTTTTTATTAATTTCCTGATAGCCTTATTCTGTATTTTGAAATTCTGATACTCCCTGATATGTCTTTGAGTTTTATATGTACAGGGTGTTTTTTTTTGGTTGGTAATATAGGGAACAGGCTAAACGGTAAGAGATACAAAAAAACCAAAGATACGTGCCCCGTTATCTTTTTTAGTGTTTAGTTCAATGGCGCAATCAGATCAACGCTAACTTGATTGGTTTAGAAGATACAGGGTGATTTTTAAAATTCATCAATTTTTATTATGTCTTATTACTCGGACACTTATGGAGATAAAAAGAAACTTCAAATACAAAAGTTTTATAACTCTTTACGTAGACTCTAGTGGCATACATAAAATAAATATTAATGTTTTAATTTTTGGTAAATAACACAAACTTGCATTTTTTAAATGGGTAACCCTGTATCTAAGTATTTTAAAAAAATATGTTTTCATTGCGATTATAACAATATACAACACTTAATATTTTGCATTGTTCTACATAGTAAAACTAACAAAAAATTAAAGAAAAATAGTTGGTCATGGATTGAATCAATATTCATTTATTTTTTAAAGGGTATGTATCTAATAAATCCAATTTATTTAGAAAACTAAAACATTTATTAACAAAACAATAACAACCACAGAAAAAGGTTTATTAATAATAGCTACTAAACAATTATTTGAAATTCTTAATATTTTTTGTGCTGGTATTTAATTATAAGGTGTGCTTAAATGCGTTTCATTTTGTTAGATGTATTTGTAGACTCCACTTGTAATTAAACTAGTGGCGATATAGATGTAAATATTTGGAATTCTTCTGGTATCTAACCTTAAAAACTTAAAGCAAATTATTATAATTTTATTCAAAGTGAACCAAACATTTACATCCATATCACCATTAGTTTGATTACAAGATGAGTTCAAAAATGCATCAAATTAAATGGAACGCATTTGAGCCCAGGTTGTTATTAATCAGCAGCGCAAAATAAAATATTTAGTACTTCAGATAATTATTTAGTTGCTATTATAAATGAACCTATTTTTTTGTACTTAGTTGTTATTGTTTCGGTTAATAAATGTTTTAAAATTCTTGTTTAATTAGGTTCTTTTAGATACATATCCTTTAAAAAAATAAATGAATATTGATTCAATCCATGGCCAACTATTTTTTTGTGTGTTAGTGTTAGTGTTATATATTGTTGTTATAACAACAAAAAAATGCAATTTTTTAAAGATACTTAGATACAGGGTGACCCATTTAAAAATGCAAGTTTGTGTTGAATAACAAAAATTATAACATTTATATTTATCTTATGTACGCCACTGAATTCTACGTAAAAAGCTAAAAACTTTTGTATTTAAAGTTTTATTTCATCTCTATAAGTGTCCGAGTCATAAGACATAATAAAAATCGACGAATTTTGATGGAGAAATCCATTAACTCGCAAATTCTTAAGTAATTAGAAAAACATAAAATTTTACATGACAGGCAATACGGATTTTATCACAAGAGATCTACAGCAGATCTTCTTTCCTTCGTTTCACACAACTGGAACAAGTTTCTTGAGTTTCTAGGTGAGTCCCAGATCGTTGCTCTTGATATATCTAAAGCTTTCGACCAAGTCTGGCATGACGCACTTCTTAATAAACTTCCCTTCTATGGTCTTCCAACTAAACTCTGCTCTTGACTCTCCAGTTATCTTTCTAATCGACGTATATCAGTCATTGTTGATGGCCACTCTTCAAGCTTTCACGAAATTGATGCTGGAGTGCCACAGGGTTCAGTACTAGCACCAAGTTTGTTTCTTCTTCACATCAACGACCTTCTTTCTTTCACAACCAATCCCATTCATAGTTATGCTGACGATAGTACCCTTCACTCCATTTTTCAGGTTCCCAAGCCAATCTCCCAACCCGACTTGAAGGCAAACGCAGGGCGATGCAGATATCTCTTTCACAGGATCTCAATTTGATATTGGACTGGGGCGCCAAAAATCTCGAAAATCATGAAACACTCACCCTTTGCTTATGAGTGGCCAGGTTTTGCAGAGCGGGGACACGTTTAACCTTGTGGGCGTCACATTTGAAAATAACCTTAACTGGCATAAACACATTGTATCTATAGCCACAGCGGCGTCAAAAAGCTTGGATTTCTTTTCCGAGCCAAAAGCATTTTTCCCCTTCCAATTTATACACTTTGTATGTCTCCCAAATTCGACCCTCTCTGGAATATTGTTCTCATGTCGGAAAAATGGCATCCCCTACAACCCTCAGCATTCTTGATGCCATTCAAAGAAGGGCTATTCGTCTTATTAATGATCTTTTACTTACTCAAAGACTTCTTCTCTTGCCCATCGTCGAGCTGTGGGAGATCTATCGCTCTTCTATAGATACTTTTACGGCTTTTGCTCCGACGAATTATCCAGTAAAGTCTCTCCTCTTGCAGCTCCCAACAGAGAAACTCGTGGTGCCGCGCGTATGCATCCCTATACGGTTCAATTGGACAGGCCCCGAACTTCCAATTTCGTTCGTTCTTTTATCCCTAGAGTTTCTAGACTGTGGAACCTACTGCCAGCGGAGGTCTTTCCTTCCCTCCCAAATCTTCAAGTTTTTAAGTCCCGTGTCAACCAACTCCCTCTTACCCTGCTTAAGACACCCACGGTACGTTAGTATTTAGGCTTTTAGCCTTCGTAGTTTGTCCAAAGATAAAAAATCACCCTGTATCTTCTAAACCAATCAAGTTAGCGTGGATCCGATTGCCCCATTAAACTAAACACTAAAAATATAACGGGACACGTATCTTAGTTTTTTGTATCTCTTACCGTTTAGCCTGTACCCTATAATACCAACCAAAAAAAACCTCCCTGTACAGGGTCATCCAAATTAAGTGTGTACCATTGGTCATTTTATTATTACTAAAAATTACGAAAACGTTTAATTTAACAAACTGACAACATTTTTTACCTCTTAGACTTAACAATGCAAAAAGAATTTACCTACAAAATGTCTTTTGATTCGTTAATTCAAGGCTCAACAAAAGTGCTTTATATCATTGTTGAGTAATAAAAAATAAAATTGTTTAGAGATACTTCGGGCGCTATTTTCATGCCTAGAGGAATACATCACGTGACTGGCGTTTTACCGTTATGTTTTTATAGAGGTGACATTTTTGTCCGCACTTAAGGATCTAGAGTGCAATTCATTTTATTAACTAAGCACATATAATACCTATGGATACATAATATAACCTGTTTTGGGCATGGGCATCAGATGGTCAGTTTTCGCATTTACGTCTTTCTTCTTCAGCGTACGGTATTTTTTAATTTAAAAGAGTATTTTTTTTTCAAAACACATTAAATTAAATCTTTTTGAATGAAATGACCTAAATTATTAATTTAAGCGGATGGATTATTAACTTTACGAAAAATAGTGCCTCTTTATACAAAGTCCTGCTTGATGAGAAAATATATTTCCACAAAAATATTTGTATGTACAGGGTGGTCTAAAAAAGACTTGTTTCCTAAATAAAATATGGGGACTTCTAAACTACGGGACATAATTTTAAAGAGTGATTTCCTACATCATTTTATAAAAAAAACGTTGCATACAAATCCAGATACGCAACAAATATACAATACTAAAGAGTTGTATTTTTTGTTGCTTGCGTAGGAAAAAATATAAAATCTACATTAAAACCCAGTGGCATCCATTTTTTGCCCACTGAGACACCACTAGACCCTATAAAGTCAATATTGTAAGAGCTTTACAAGCGCTTTATTACAATTAACAAAGGTATCAAATTTCAACCAAATCGGTTTATGGGTATTTAAGATATTTATAACAAACAGAATTTTTTAAAAATTTAACGCTCCTCTATCTGAAAAAAAAGTATCTCCGGACATATGGTTATGAGGACTTTTTTTTATAAAATTAAATAAGAAATCACTCTTTAAAGTTTTGTACTGTAGTTAGCAAATACCCCGTATATTAATATGGAAACTAGCTTTTTTAAGCCACCCTGTACATACATCCAACATACAATTATTTTTATCTCCGGACATATGGTTATGGGGACTTTTTATAAATGTAAATAAGAAATCACTAATTAAAGTTTCGTACCGTAGTTAGAAAATACCCCGTATATTAATATGGAAACAAGCTTTTTTAAGCCACCCTGTACATATATCCAACATACAATTATTTTTATCTCCGGACATATGGTTATGGGGACTTTTTTTAAATGTAAATAAGAAATCACTAATTAAAGTTTCGTACCGTAGTTAGAAAATAACCCGTATATTATTATGGAAACAAGCTTTTTTAAGCCACCCTGTACATACATCCAACATACAATTATTTTTATCTCCGAACATATGGTTATGGGGACTTTTTTTATAAATGTAAATAAGAAATCACTAATTAAAGTTTCGTACCGTAGTTAGAAAATACCCCGTATATTAATATGAAAACTAGCTTTTTTAAGCCACCCTGTACATACATCCAACATACAATTATTTTTATCTCCGGACATATGGTTATGGTGACTTTTTTTATAAATGTAAATAAGAAATCACTCATTAAAGTTTTGTACCGTAGTTAGAAAATCTTATATCCCGTATATTAATATGGAAACTAGCTTTTTTAAGCCACCCTGTACATACATCCAACATACAATTAATTTTATCTCCGGACATATGGTTATGGGGACTTTTTTATAAATGTAAATAAGAAATCACTCATTAAAGTTTTGTACCGTAGTTAGAAAATACCCCGTATATTAATTTGGAAACAAGCCCTTTTTATGCCACCCTGTACATACATCCAACATACAATTATTTTTGTGAATAGTTTCCGTTTGTTCTCGGTCGTGGTAGGACGTTGAAAGGGAGTCAATGCGGCTCTCACGTGGTATCGTGCATGGAGGATGTAGAAGACGTTCTGGTTTCCAGAGGAAGATAGGAAACTCACAGCTGAACTTGAGAAGGCATCTTTTTTTTTTGGAACTAGGCACCGCGCCGTGAGTGAATATTCCTATAACTTGATGTTTCCTGTTTGGCGGTGCTGCACGAGATGTTTTCCAATGGCGGAAAATAGAGGTGGGGGGGTCAGCACTGAAAGAAACCGGTTATGCGCGATACCAGTAGCAGTCCAGGGAAGATGGCCGAAATTCATGCCACTCCATAAGTCAAGAATAGGAATGAAAAATATTAAAAGATTCCGGAATTTCTGGAAGCTACAGGGCTCGACTATCCAGATTTCCCCCTGAATGTGCTGGTAAATTGGACCAAAAGGGACCAAAGCCAAGAATAAATAAACCAACCAACTATTTTTGTGAAAATGTATTTTTTCATCAAGCAAGACTTTTTATAAAGAGGCACCTGTTTTCGTAAAGTTAATAATTAAAAAGTTATCCATTTGGTAAGAACTTCCGACGACAACGCTGTATTTTTGGGGGACTACTTCAGTTGCAAAAATTCACCATTTTTTTTTCTATGGGCAATAATTATAAGATAATAAATTTATTGTCGGTAATAAATGTTGCTTTGACATTGTTGTGAATTTAATTCCTACTAGACTTTTAAATTTATTGCTGTTCGTAGAGAAATACAAGATATCAGTTTCTAATGGTTCAAGGAAAACTGGAAAAACAATAGATAAATTATCGAGGATCGGATTTAAAATTTGAAAGTTTAAAGCCCATAAAAATAAATTATGGCCGCTAATTTATCTGTCGAAAGCAGCTAAAATATTTTTTAAATGTTAATTTTATTTGTCAGTTTTACACTCTTAAATATATCGCGTGTGTTATTATACCAAAGGTTTTCTACAGGGACATCCAAAAATTGATAATGAAACTTAAGGCGGCCATTCTGCATGATTAAATAATGGTTTAGTTAGGGGAAAGTGGGGAGGCTTCATACAGTTTTTATATTTTGCTTTGTGGAATGCCGTGTTTCAGGTATATCTCTTTTAATTTATAACACACTAGTAGCCCAACTATTTTATATTGTAGTAGAACCTTAATATTATTGAAAATCTACATGCGCGATTTTCCATAAGACAAAAAAACAAAATGTATGAATGTACCCCATTAGTGGGGTACATTCATACAACCGAAGGGGCACATTTAACATCACTATTAATTCGTCATAATTATTGTTTATTATTGTTTTATACCATACTTTACCATAACGAATAGTGAACAGAGTGTCATTAAACGGTCTTTACGTTACATGGTTACCTACCAAAGACAATTAAAAACATTTTTGTTTTAGTCAGTATATTTATTAAAAGTAACAATCTCAAAAGTAAAAAAAATATTGCTTTTTCATTATTAATTATATCAAATAAAAAACTGTAGTTAACACAAAGATACCTTAACTTACAAAACCTAAAATTAATATACCTATGTTATTAACAGATTATGACTTAAGATCTATGGTAATATCATCACTATGTCTGATAAATTAACTGATCCTTGACATCCAAAGGCACAAAGTTCGTAAAGCACCCTGTTGTGCTTTATGAACTGTGCTACATACTACATACTTAAACTACTTTATATAATAGTTACAAACATAATCGTCGGTGTAACAAAAAATAGTAGTTAAAAAAATATTCATTTAGGGCCAATTATACAGTATGAATGTGCCCTATATACTTATGTATGAATCTGCCCCATCACATGCTAATTAATGAAAAAATTTGAAATAGAAAAACTGTATTTATCTATATTAATTTACACATTAAATTAGTGCCTTTGTATTATTATAATTAGGATTAAATAGCAATAATTAATCCAAAAATAGTAACTGGCCATAAAATATGTTCAAAGTTACGTTATGAAATTACTTACGTGAGGCAAAAACACGTTCCGTGTTGTGCACTCGATCTTACCGTACCGAAAATTCTGAAACTTCACTAGTCTGTAAACACACATAAAAACTGTGCACACCCACTTACGTTACTATTTTACTTCGTGTCTAACTTCAGATAAACTCAATGTATGTAGGTGCCCCTTGTATGAATCCACCCCACTTTCCCCTACATACTTTTTTTTTATTAATTCTTTTAACAAGCTTTTATTTAACTTGCAATGTATGTTGTATGTATGTAAGTACAGGTGGGATTTTCAACTCAATTTTGAAGCCTATATTCTCAATAAATTGAACTGAAATTTTGTGTACACGTTTACTTTGGATGACAATGCATAAACTATGTGACGTCATTCTAAATCCAACATAGCGGCACACCTAAAATGGCGGACTAGTTATTTTTGATGCACTGCTACAATATGAGTATCAAATAAAAGGATTGCCAAAAGTAACTTGAAAAATTATGTGACGTCGATTTAAATCCAATATGGCGGACCTCTAAGGATGGCGAACTAATCATTTTTAATATACTTTTACAATATGGGTATCAAATAAGAGGGTTACTGAGAGTAATTTGAAAAATAAAGTAACATCACCTTAAATCCAACATGGCGGAAGTACCAAATGACGGACTAGTTATTTTTAATGCATTTTCACAACATGGGTATCAAATAAAAGAGCCTGCTAAAAGTAGTTGATTTTTCAAAAAAAACGAGAGTCCTATATTACATTTTTGATAGTTCTTAAGGTTTTTGAAAAGTAAAACCATCGAACATAAAACACGCTGTACACAACCAGACTGGCCTGGTGTGTTTCAAGGTTACCATTACAACTACTTTAAGGTGTCGCGGCTACACCCTGTATATCACAAATGATCAACTCTTTGACAAAGGTAAATTGCATTAGATTGCACAGACCTTTTAGAAACACCCTGTATAAAGCTGTAAAATTATTTAATCATGTAAAATCACAGCCTTGAGTTTCGTGATTAAGGTTTGAGTCACCCTATAGATTATAAAGAATATTGTTACAGTCTTTTAAAAATGTGTTAAGGTTATAGAATTTTAGAGAGTCAGGATCATTTAATTTAGTTTGTTAATTTATTTAAATAATTAACCTTAATTTTTCCAAGTTCTTTCATCACTTTCGAAGGTTTCCGAAAACGCCCGAATTATCCATTAAGAACTTTTATGCCATCCTGTACCATGGAATTTTCGCGACATTTCTCCAAGATTCTAGATCATTTTTCTCTTCCACCATGCTATAAAAGGGCGATGGAAACCTCCGATGAGTTAGTTTAGATTAGACTTTTGTACTGTAAACTTCGAGACATTGACAAGTGAAGATTTTGTCGTTGTTGTAACCATAGTTATGTTCCACTGTTAATAAATGTATAAAAACGAAGACACGTGTTTTTATACGAAATGATACGGAACTAGTATATTACATTACAAGTGTGGAAAATTACTAATTTCACACGAGTGCGACAAACCCACGAGTGTAAGAAAGTCATTTTCACACAAGTACTGTACACTATTATTCCTACGACCACAAATTAGTCACCAAAAACTAAATTTTAAGTTTGTTTGTCTTCACAGAAAAAATAAAAACAATTGAGAACTTTGCAACACTAGGGTGATTTTTACTTTGTAACACTAGTGTGATATGTACTTTTCCTCACTGCTATATTATACTGTTTTGACAATATTTTTACATCGAAAATCACCTACCTAGAAGCACTATATAACTTTTATCATTTTCGAATTTAAAAACGCCATCACTTAATAAAAATTGTATGGTTTGGTTAGGTAATAGTTTAATACGGTTTTCTGCTATTTTAAGGATTTTTAGAAAATTATTGATACTTACATATTTTAGACACTCCTCTAAATAAAACGTAAGTGGCGCATATCCAAAAAATTCCGTTTTTAAAAAAATATCAGTAAACAAACTTACGGGACCGGAGAGTGAAAAGGGGTGCTGGGTGGGGTAAAATTGGTAAAACGAGTTAATGAAACTGAACATCACATGTAAAATTAGGTAAAAATTACATTTTTTCCACATATTTTGAGAAAAAATATAAATAATATGAAAATTATAAATGCATAACCTAAAGTCCTAAAAGTAAGAAAAAAAAACGACAACTAAACGTCAGTTATACCATGCAAAATATGGAAATCATTTGGCAACGTCGGAAGGGACTGATTCTATTTATGAATGGATAAAAGAAAGTGGATTCATAAAGTGTGTATTAGCCTCAGATGTAATTAAGGGATTAAAAAAAAGATTCTACTAGTTGTTTGAGTGCACGAAGACTGAGAGAAAGGAATTTGATCTATAAGGAGTTTTTCTCTGGCGCTTTAGGTCGAACGGTCAAGCGGCAAGGCTGCCTCTATAAAGTGCGTGCTCAAAGGTAGAAGGGATATTTTTAATTTGATCTACTTACCTGACAACACTGTGCCACTGAGCGACCACTCAATAAAAGTTGTTTTTTGTGGTTATGTCTATATTTGTTTGTTTTTATTTTTTCTTAAATTTTATTATTACTCCTTTTATTATTAGAAAAAATCTTATAATGTGTAGTAACTTAACATTTATAAGATGATTTTCGCTAATTTGGGTTCTACTGTTTAAGGTAAGTAAAAAGTTTTTTTACTGTCACTACAATAAATATGTCACTTGCAAAACCAATAGCAGTTTTTAGAATGACATCATAATATATATCACACGAGTGTTGTAAAATACTTTGCAACACTAGTGTGATATAACGCATTTTCTATGCATGAAACCAGTGTGCTATTTGCTATTTTCACAAGTGGTCGTAAGAAAAAATGTTATGTCGCTTTTATTCTATGCTTATTTATTGTTGTTAGAATTTAAAAAAATAAAATTAGAAATAATGTAAAAAAACCTATTACCACCTTATATTTTACCATTTAAAAATCTGCAATTTAAAGATTACGCAATAAAACAATTAAAGAGAATATTTAAATGGTCATAAATATATTTATTAGCAAATAATTATTTTATAATCCTCCTCTTGTGTATACATTTTAATATTAATGCTAACCGCAATTCTTTCACAGTGTCTGCCCTAAGTCTGGCTATTCAAATTTTATGTAAATATTTTGTTAGTTAAAAATTATACGGCATCATAATACGTAATAACAACCAATTGTTAAATAAATTAATGTTATTTAAATTGCTATACATATTTGAGAACGATCAGGCATAATTTAAAATACATTTTAATATTTTGTTTATGCTAAATTAGCGTTGTAACTGAATTATTTACACTTTTAATATTGGCGCGTGCCTAATTTTATTTTTTAATCTATGCACCACAATGAAAGGAGTTTTTTAATGACGTATTTTTATTAGGTAGGGATCCCTGAACCATTTTTACCAGTCATTACTAACAAGCTAATTTTTCGTGAGTAGGTAGGTAGGTAGTTTCATTTTGACTAGACGCACCACTTTTTCCTTAAAAAAATTTCGTTGGTGGTAGCATACAGGGGTAGATTAGATTAGAATAGGGCAGGGATAACCCATGCACTGAAGCCGCTCGGCTTATTGTGCGCCCTGTCTTTTACGTCTGGGCAGAGACAACAATGAGACGAGTAACTGGTCCTAACAATTTGTCCATTATATTTATCTCTTTCTGGTTTAACGCAAGTTCCAATGAATATGTCTTTGTCTTTCATCATGGCAGGCTATCGTAGATGGAGCAATCATCGCTTTGCCCTGGTTGCCAAGTTGTTTACAATTTCTGCATGTAAACTTTAATGTCCTTTTTGGCTCACATCTAATTAAGAGAAAGAAAATATACCATGAATCGAATATTTTTAACTTGACAAACGTTGCCGCAGGCAGTCACGCCGAAATGTTATTCGATATTTGTGTTTGATATTTTTCAATGGCCGATTTGTTTGGACAGTTTGTTTACATTTTCTGTGATTTATTGTGTGTTTCGTGATTTTTTACCTTTAATTGGACTTTGAATATTGACTTTTATTAGTGATCACAGTGTATATATTAAATTTGTGCTTTTCAACAGATAATTTAAGGTAATATTGACATGGTTATCTGTAAGAAAAATCTTAATAAAAACCAAATAAATGACATTTTTAATTAGGTGTGTGTAATTATTGAACTAAACCCCAATATTTTATATTAATAGGAAACAAAAACAAGTACCTAACATTAAGGGCAAAAATAACACAGCTATATAATTTGAATTTGGCGGGCAAACGATTAAGTCGACTCACGCGCCATCTGCGTTTACCTTCCTTGAAGACAGACAAGTAAGGCCCAGCAGCTATCTCTCTCTCTCGGAGAATTTATTTACATTTAGTTGCTCGTCTCATTGTTGTCTCTGGTCTGGGTGATGTCAGCCAGACGGGACCTACAGCTTAACGTGGGTTCCGAATCACGATCCTATGAGCGACAACTTATGACCCCACCCAGGCGGCACTACTGAACCTACCAACTGAGTGGGGTCCGCATGTCTACGGTTGCGCAGGACACGGCAAAGTGTGTTCCGGCGTCTGGTCCTTTGGTGGCCTTCAGCGTCGATACATTTTGCACTTTGTCCGTCTGGTGTTGAGCTAACCACTAAATTTCCCACCAACTTATAAATAAGTATTTGGCCTCAGCTGGATTCAGAACCCACCTCACGTCCGATGTGCGCTCAACGACTTAACGCCTTACACGCTAAGCCATCACCGGACTCCATACAAGGGTAGCAGGGATTAAATATGTTGATTTGATAAATATTAAAAAACCAGGATGACGTATCACACAATTTGTAGGACAATGTGGGTGTTTAATTAAATAAATATTGTTTAAATTAAAATGAGACAAATTACTTTGTTTTCTATCACTATATTTATCAACATTGTGACTGCAGTTTCGAAGCTTTGCTACATTTTCAAACTGAATTCAGTTTGAAAATGTAGCAAAGCTTCGAAACTGCAGTCACAATGTTGATAAATATAGTGATAGAAAACAAAGTAATTTGTCTCATTTTAATTTAAAATGGACTATCACAAAGTAACGGACAACTCAATCCAGTATTTAAATATTGTTTAATCAACAGAAAAAAAAATCAGCTGGTTAGTAGTTATTTTTTACGATATTATTAACCATACACGTTGGTGGTAGGGAACTACTGTATGAAACATTGCATTTGGTAGGAAAAATATTTTTTCGGTTTATTTAGATAATTAATTATCTTCAAAATTAATATAAAAAGTCCCTGTTTGTAATAAATTCTTGATATTTGTCAAATCAACACATTTAATTCCAGCTACCCCTGTAAGCTACCACACACAAAAATTGTTGTAAGGAAAAAAGTTGGAAAAATAAGTGTCTTAGTAATGAATGGTAAAAATGATATTATTTTTATCCTTAACGATGTCCTTTTCTTGCCTTAGTTTATACTAGAACGTATTTTTATTTATATCTATCTCACGGTTGTAAATATAGATTGTTTATGAGAAGGATGCCCCACCCTTTCTAAAACACATTCTTTTCTCATTACGATTTCTTAATTTCATTTTTGGTTAAAAAATTTTAAGGAGCAAAGAAAATAATGGAGAAAGGTCTTCACTTTAATTTTTTTACCCTCACATGTTTCTCTTCCCGTAGGGCAAGGGGTGATCCGCGGATCATATATAATAATCATTAAACACATAACAAACAATAAAATATAAATTTATTAGAATCATTACTTAAATTAAAAACCCTTATAGAGTATGTCCCGGATGAACTTTACAATAGGACAAATGGATCAAAAATTCATGTTCAAGAATGTTGTGTATGGCAACTGCTTTTGCTTCTGAAGAAAACAAGATTCACGTTGAGAAATTTGTTTTTTTTTGTACAGGGGATCCAACAACTACAAAAATGTGAAAATGCACCAATACAAAACTGCCTTTATTTTTTATAATTTAGCAAAAT
Source organism: Listronotus bonariensis (assembly GCA_014170235.1). NCBI lineage: Eukaryota > Metazoa > Arthropoda > Insecta > Coleoptera > Curculionidae > Listronotus > Listronotus bonariensis. Next base: position 73,440 of record JACEGR010000745.1, on the reverse strand, counting down.
GTCAAATAAAAAAATTTTAGAATTAAATAAAGATCTTGATTTGAATTTCACATAAAATAATTTTTTAAGTAACTTGCCTGGTTAAAAATTTTGTATTTGAATATATTTGACAAAATTACACATTACTTATTGTGTTGTATTTGAACTAGTATTTTTATATTTAGCAAAATGTCAAATAAAAAGTTTTTAGAATTAAATAAAGATCTGATATTTGAATTTCACATAAAATATTTTTTAAGTAACTTGCCTGGTTGAAAATTTTTGTATTTGAATATATTTGACAAAATTTCACATTACTTATTGTGTTGTATTTGAACTAGTATTTTTTATATTTAGCAAAATGTCAAATAAAAAGTTTTTAGAATTAAATAAAGATCTGATATTTGAATTTCACATAAAATAATTTTTAAGTAACTTGCCTGGTTGAAAATTTTTGTATTTGAATATATTTGACAAAATTTCACATTACTTATTGTGTTGTATTTGAACTGGTATTTTTATATTTAGCAAAATGTCAAATAAAAAGTTTTTAGAATTAAATAAAGATCTGATATTTGAATTTCACATAAAATAATTTTTAAGTAACTTGCCTGGTTGAAAATTTTTGTATTTGAATATATTTGACAAAATTTCACATTACTTATTGTGTTGTATTTGAACTAGTATTTTTATATTTAGCAAAATGTCAAATAAAAAGTTTTAAGAATTAAATAAAGATCTGATATTTGAATTTCACATAAAATAATTTTTTAAGTAACTTGCCTGGTTGAAAATGTTTGTATTTGAATATATTTGACAAAATATCACATTAATAATTGTGTTGTATTTGAACTAGGTAAATTGCGTAAAAAAGGTGTAAAAATGATTTAAACAAAAATATGACACTAAAAAAATTATTTAATTTATGTGAAATTTCAAATCTGGGGAACTTATAATTTCTAAACACCTTTTTTTTTTAAATTTTGCCAAATTATTAAAAATAGAGGCTGTTTTGTCTTGGTCTATTTTTACATTTTTGTAGTTTTTAAAGACTTTTCTAAACATTTAAATTTTTGGACCATTTGTCGTATTATAAAGTTAATTTAATAGAAATAAAAATATTTTTCAGGAAACTGGTTTCTATCTACTTGCTTACATAATATAGTAGAGATATATTAATGTATTTAATTATTATATAAATTACTATCGCTTTGTCATAAAAACGTAAGAAAATTTAAATAAATATTTTAATTGTGCTTATGTCACTAAATAATTCCTTAATTAAAATATCGTTTTTAAAGCGTATTAAATACAAGTTTTTCGTAAGCAAACTCGATTTTTTATTTGTAGAATTATTATGAATATTAATTTTATTAAATCAAATTTTACACGTGTGTCACTAGGTTTTACTAGGAAGTAAGAGATATATAGGTAAAACTAAATAAATAAATTACAACTTTAATCGAAATAAATTAACATATTAATGTATATTGTAAAATTTTGTATAAATTTACAAATTACAAATAAGCATTACTCCATTTTAAGAAGGGAGCTTTATACTCTTACCAAGACACCCACGGTAACGTTAGTATTTAGGCTTTCAGCCTTCGTGGATTGTCCGAAGATAAAAAAACCCATAATGAGCTGTAAAGATATTGGTTAATAGGGGAAAGTGCTTCATACAGTTTTTATATTTTGCTTTGTGGAATGCGGTGTTTTAGGTATATCTCTTTTAATTTATGACATACTAGTAGCTTAACTATTTTATATTGTAGTAGAAACTTAATATTATTGAAAATCTACATGCGCGAGTTTCCATAAGACTTTTACAGAAAAAGCTAAATGTATGAATGTACCCCATTAGTGGGGTACATTCATACAACCGAAGGGGCACATTTAACATCACTATTAATTCGTCATAATTATTGTTTATTATTGTTTTATATCATACTTTATAAAAAAACACAAATACATTTTTTAACATATAAAACAAATAGTAAAATTCAAAATTAAAAAACAGGTTTTATCTAAATCTGTTAATGCCTATTTTAACATCGCAATAGTTTCGTGATATGAACATGTAACGAATAGTGAACAGAGTGTCATTAAACGGTCTTTACGTTACATGTATGGTTATCTACCAAAGACACATTTTTTGTTTTAGTCAGTTATATTTATTAAAAGTAACAATATTAAATTGTAAAAAAATATATTGCTTATACATTATTTTAATTATATCAAATAAAAAAACTCTAGTTAACACAAAGATACCGTAACTTACAAAACCTAAAATTAATATGCCTATGTTATTAACAGATTATGACCTAAGATCTATGGTAATATCATCACTATGTCTGATAAATTAACTGATCCTTGACATTCAAAGACACAAAGTTCATTATAAAGCACCCTGTTTTTTTTCGTAAAAATGAAACTTAAACTACTTTATAAAATATTTACAACTATAATCGTCAGTGTAACAAAAAATAGTAGTTAAAAAACTATTCATAAAGGGCCAGGGATACAATTATACAGTATGAATGTGCCCCATATACTTGTGTATGAATCTGCCCCATCACATGCTAATTAATAAAAAAAATTGAAATGGAAAAACCGTATTTAATTCCAACTTATATTAATTTACAAACATTAAATTAGTGCCTTTGTATTATTATAAGTAGGATTAAATAGCAATAATTAATCCAAAAATAGTAACTGGCCATAAAATATGTCCAAAGTTACGTTATGAAATTACTTACGCGAGGCAAAAACACGTTCCGTGTTGTGCACTCGATCTTACCGCACCGAAAATTCTGAAACTTCACTAGTCTGGAAACACACATAAAAACTGTGCACACCCACTTACGTTACTATTTTACTTCGTGTCTAACTTCAGATAAACTCAATGTATGTAGGTGCCCCTTGTATGAATCCACCCCACTTTCCCCTACTATTTTTTTCTAGTAATAGAGCAACACAATGTTCAATTTTCATGCACCCATCTACAGTCCAACTGGAGAGGCCCTGGACTTTTTTCTTTAATCCTGGAGTCTTTAGGCTCACAATTCCAACATCTATAGAATTTTTTTTTCTTTAAACCTTCATATCTTAAATTGTCGATAGCATGATAGAATTTTATTTTTACAAAAAAAACTTTTTAAATAACTCTCGTATATTTGACACGAGCCAACATTAAAGCTTAAAATAACTCCATTACAAAGTTAATTTAGCATTAACAAAATATTAAAATTTATTTTAAATTATGCCATACAGTAATATTGTTTTAAATAACATAAATATTGTAAACAAAGATATGTTTATTTGATTATTATATTTGTAAAAGTTGTAACAAATCATTCATTAAAATTGCCAAGTATTTAACAGTAAAAAGATATTTTCTTTAATTTCTAGTGACTAAGGAGCTACTTCTGGCTGTAATTCACCATTTAGTTCTGGGCCCCCATTCAGTCTGGCCCCCAATCAGTCCGGATCCCTATAATTTGTACCTCCTTCTACGCCCTTTCTCGGCCCTGCTCGCGAGTAAGTTCGACTGATGTACACTAAACTGGCGGTGCGTTTTTATTCTATTCTATTCTATTCTACTCTATTCTATTATTTTTCTTGGTTTTGGTCCCTGCAGGTCCAATCCACCACTCTCCCCCTTCCGGACTATGCTTTCTAGGGCTTCGTCGGCGGAAAATCTGGATAATCAAGCTCGTAGCTCCCAGGAATTCCAAAAAGGAAACAAATTAACTCTACAGTCGATGCAATGCATAAATTGTCGGCTGTCAAACCAAGAGCTGCTGCTGGTGTTACGTATAACCTTCACTTTCACTTCTGACAATAACCTTCACTTTCACTTCTGACAGTTCCCATGGCACGCCCATTTATTTCCCGCCATTTGAGAAATACCTCGTGATCACTGCCAAATAAGATATCATCAGCTTAAAGGAGTCTTCGCTCACAGCGCTTAGCTCCAGAAAAAAGATGTCGTCCATTTAGCGGGAATCTTTCCTTGATCCCCGAACGTCCGTACGGCACCTCTAACCGCCACAACGGGAAGAACTTTGTAGTCCTCTACGCACGTCCGCACTATCCGGAGGTCAAACAAAGAAACGGTGCATTTCTACGCAAATTCATAGTATCAGTCTAAAGGTATGGCCACACATAACCGCAACCAGCCCGCAGCCGTGCGTCTCGCTAGTGAAAAGTAAGGGGATGTGGTGCGATACGCTTTAAATTACACCTGATGGTAAAATAAACCTTCACAAATAAAGTAACACACTATACTACACTCAAAGTTTGGGTAAAAGGAACAGAGATACGTAGAAAAATCTGTTTTATTTAAACAAGGAGATATACATAAATAAAACAATAGACAGATTGACAAAAATGTTTTTTTTATTTTTTTTTATCTTTGGACCATCCACGAAGGCTGAAAGCCTAAGTACTAACGTACCGTGGGTGTCTTAAGCAGGGTAAGAGAAAGTTTGTTAACACGGGACTTAAAAACTTGAAGATTTTGGGGGAAGGAAAGACCTCCGCTGGCAGTAGGTTCCACGGTCTAGAAACTCTAGAAATAAAAGAACGAACGAAATGGGAAGTTCGGGGCCTGTCCAAGTGAACCGTATAGGGATGCATACGCGCGGCACCACGAGTTTCTCTGTTGGGAGCTGCAAGAGGAGGGACTATACTGGATAATTCGTCGGAGCAGAAGCCGTAATAGTATCTATAGAAGAGCGATAGATCTCCCACAGCTCAACGATGGGCAAGAGAAGGAAGTCTTTGAGTAAGTAAAGGATCATTAATAAGACGAACAGCCCTTCTTTGAATGGCAACAAGAATGCTGAGGGTTGTAGGGGATGCCATTCCCCAGACATGAGAACAATATTCCAGAGAGAGTCGAATTTGGGACACATACAAAGTGTATAAATTGGAAGGAGAAAAATACTTTTTGGCTCGGAAAAGAAATCCAAGCTTTTGAAGCCGCGGTGGCTATAGATACAATGTGTTTATGCCAGTTAAGGTTATTCTCAAATGCAAAACCTGGCCACTCATAAGCAAAGGAAAGGATGAGTGTTTGATGATTTTTTTCGCGACAAGGAACATGACTGTGTTTTGGATGCATTAAATTGAACGAGATTTTTGGCGCCCCAATCCAATATCAAATTGAGATCCTGTGAAAGAGATATCTGCATCGCCCTGCGTTTGTATTCCAAGTCGAGTTGAGAGATTGGTTTGGGAACCTGAAAAGTGGAGTGAAGGGTACTATCGTCAGCATAACTATAAATGGGATTGGTTGTGGAAGAAAGAAGATCGTTGATGTGAAGAAGAAACAAAGTTGGTGCTAGTACTGAACCCTGAGGCACTTCAGCATTAATTTCGTGAAAGCTTGAAGAGTGGCCATCAACAATGACTGATATACGTCGATTAGAAAGAGTCATTTAGAGAAATTTTAAGAGCATGAAAAGTGCCTTTAATTTTTTCGAATTAATCTGTCCCACTTTTCTCTATCATTGTGGCTCCAGGCTCGGTGCGGCCTTGGTGCGGTTATGTATGACCAGACTTTACTCGCAGGCTTCCTTTGAGCCTACCTTTAGATACGGTACATTTTTGGTAGTTAAATGGAAGAAGAATCTTACCTTATAGTTCAATAGTGTTTTTATAAAATTGTTTATAAAGCAGCAATATTTATATTGAAAAATTTGTAACTAATATTATTAAGGACATCAAAGTTGTCGTGACCTTAATACTATATATAATATTTTATATATATATATCCTAAATTGGTTTAAGTAATCGGTGTACATACATAAAAAAACATAGGTGTCAAACATATCCCCGTTTTTTTAAGTCGGTTAAAAAAAACTTTTCTGTAAACAGTTCTATCAGATATAGATCCTACTCTTAATTTTTTGAAAAACAGTCTGAATATCTTTAAAAACTGGAGATATCACCAAATAAAACCAATTTAAATTCTTTTTTGTGTCGTTTCGCGGGATATTGGGTAGCATTTTATTTAGGATTTAACAATATTTTATTAATTTACTCATAAAAATGTATATTTTTAATAAGGTTGTTTAAAAAAATATTTAATAATACAGTGTGAGCCAAATTAAACTTGCACACTTTTTAACTAATAATATCTTTTTGTCTGTTGCGCCCATTTTTTCATTTTTAAGGGGCTAATAGGTAGAAATGTTTTCTCTAGGTTTGCCAATAATGGTCAAATAGATTTAAACAGGACTGGACTTATGGGACTTTTTCCAAAATTATGCATTAAGCTTCGTTGCAATTTTTTTTATCTACATTGAGGCCAATAGGTTTATTTTTAATTAATTTACTGGTTAGTTTGGTCATCATCCAACTCAGTAACCATGGTAACCTTACACCAAAGATAGGCGCAACAAATAAATAGTTATTATTAGTTAAAAAGTGTGCAAGTTTAATTGGCCCACCTGTATTGCTTAGCTTTAAAAACATAAACTGTTAGAAAATATTTCTTAGATTTTTCACCATCCCACTTGAAAATTACCAACAACACCTAATGCCTACATATTTGTGCATCCCAGTGTCTCTTTCAACAAAAAAACAATTGATGCAAATTTATACAGTATGTTTTAAACGTAGGAGCCTTCTTTGTTTCCTATAAAAAAAACGTGGGCTAGGTGCTAGAGCACAAAATCTAGTAGCTCGCGTTTCGATAGATAAAACAATTGAAAATGTTAATTTGTAAAATGTGTTTAAAGTTAGCAAACTCACTTTTAAGTGATATTGTTATTGAAAAAAGTAAAGAGGCGTATACTAGATACAGTTTAAATTTTTTAAGGAGTATTTGCTTATAATAAGATATTTTAATGGCTTTATTTAAACAGTAATTTTGCTTAAACACTTTAAGTAAATACCTATATTAGAAGGTTAAAATTTTCAGGGGCTTCTGGCCCGAGAGCTAGATTTCGACCTGATGGGCATTATAGTCCAGTAAAGCCCGTGGTGCATACAATGCTTTATGTTTTACCCAAAATAGCTATTTACGTTACTAGACCGGAAAATGGTATTTTACGAGTCGACGAAAAACATTTACAGGGCGAGCCGTAGGCGAGTCCTGTAGTTTTGAGGAGACCCGTAAAAATTATTTCCGGTCGAGTATCGTACATAATTTTTTTAATTGAGCGGAAAAAAAACTGTGTAAATTTTTAGTGTTCTATTTAAAGGACAATAAGGCAAGGCTGCTTCAATTATTTCATCTGGATTTTCCATGTCTGACTCCATTTTGGCAAAATGATGCTTTCTTTACTTTACAATATCTTGAACTGTCAAATAGTAACAATTGAACTCTGACAATTTTTGTCATGGCTAACAGGATTTTTGGATATCAGGGACCGGAAAGTAAATGAGAGACCGGAAAGTAAACTAGGGACCGGAAAGTAAATTAGTCCTGTAAAATAGCATTTTCCGCTTAAAATTGAGTGGAAAATTCAATTTTCCGGTCAATTAAAAAAAAAAAAGAGTTTTTCAATGACTAATTACATTATTTATTCGCAATATAAAAAATAAGTTGCACCTGTACGTGTATACGTAAGTAGATAATGACTGGTGTTAAGTTTGACTTTGATGTTTCTATCAGTTAGTCAGTTGGCATTTTTTAGTTAACGATTTGCTCAAAATGGAAGAAATTTCACAAAATATAAGAGAAAAGGTCATAAAAGCGACCGAAAATCTTTTGCCAGTTAAATCAAGGCAACAGTATGATCAGCAGTATTGCATATTTGGTATTTGGAAAGATGTGAACGCAATTCTTCAAATAACCGAAACCGTTTTAATGGCATATTTTCAGGAACTGGTAAGTTATTGATTTTATTTTAATACATATGTTTACTTTTATTATTTTTAGTCGGAAAAATATAGTCCGAACTCTCTCTCTGGACCAAGTATTCCACCCTAAGGTCTACGTTGATGGTCTATGAAAATATAGACATTTCGTAATACCATCGTCTCATATCTTTTTTAAAAGTTAAGTCGAAAGGATACGTCCCGAAGAAGTCTAAAGTTTTGGAAGGAGAACAAATATTAAAATTTATTAATGGACTGTTCTTCTATACAAAATAGCGTTAGTGCTACCACCGCTGCTACCATCACAAAAAACACCGACCATTCTATAGTGGGATCAGCTACATTTTCCGGGACATTTCAAAATTGTATTTTTTTTTTGGAAATAAAGTTAAATTTTTAGAATTGTTTAAAAAAAATTATTTGTTGTATAAACTTGATCTTTCTTGTGAGAGAAATAAAATTGGATAAGCAATAAAATTTCCATATTAGCGCATTAGGGCATTATAAGCGGGCATTATCATAATGCCCGCTTATAATGCCCTAGGTGTGATAGCAGGTATCATTGCTACCATAACATATTCCGTTTCTAAGGTATTACAGAGCAATAATAGATGGGTAAAACATAAATAAATATTGTGTGGTTGTTCTGTGTCATTACAAACCAAAAGTTTTTGTTCTATGTGACTGTTGGGCTTTCTAGCTTTCGACCATTTATTTTGCATTTTGGATAGAATAGCAAAGCACTACCAAAGCAGTTTTTTTTGCTTTTTATTCAAATATAGAGCACAAAAATTTTACCTAATTATAAAAGACTATTAGCCTAGTACAAAATATAAATTAACGTTAAAAGTAGGACACTTATCAGTTATTAACGTATATGAGGCATTGTTTCAAGAATCCCAAAATTAAAAAATTCCCATAATTTTTAAACAAAGAACGTTAACAAGACAAGCCAGAGACCAGCCAAGCATTTTAAAATTTTACACACCTTGTTAGCTAAATAATAAATCGATGGCCAAATTTATACCGTATTTTTTAATTAGATATTTCTCATGAAAATATTCTAGTCGGGTAACTATATTCGAAACTAGGCAACGTAGAAACACCAGATTTAATTGCTGATAAGTAGGAGATAGATATGGCTAAGGTTGTTTTGATTAAACCGTTGTAATTAGAAACAATAAATTATTCTTAATTGGCACTTGTGGTGATAGGGAATTTCTCTACGGCACACTTGAAATATATTTTTATTTTGATAAATTTCATATTAGGAAAAAGCTAAAAAATTTCTCGCTTCCTAAATACTAACGTTAGGCTTACCGTGAGTGTCTTAAGCGAGTTAAGAGGAAGTTTGTTACCACGAGACTTAAACCCGATTTCCACTTAGGGGTGTTCCCCGAGTCGGCACCCATCAGCTGATTGTCGGGGTTTTTTCAAAAACACGGGTAAAATCAAGGTTCGTTTATATTTATAAGGTTGCGATATATCCTCAACTTTTAGGCGGTTCGAGGTCGGGGACGCAAGGAAGGGCACTTCTCGGAGAAAATTTGGCAAGACTGGGTAAAAATCAAAGCTGAATATCAATCCAGTGGCGTCTAGAATTTGCGCATTTCATTTTGCATTGTTTTGGAAGTGATATTTGTTGAAAGATGTAATTCCAAATGTTTTTATTTAAAGGAAAAGAATTTACAAGTTAATAACAATTAAAAACTGTTGTGTAAACGGTTGTTCTACTAATACAATAAACTGTATATCTCCGGCACTGAACAACATGGCCGAAAAATGGGAGATGTGACGTCATAACACCTCAAAGCAATATGGCCGAATGTCGTGACCTTATATAGACCGACTTTGGGTAAAATCATATTCATGCATATTTGAATCGAATCAGAACTTTTGGTAGTACCAACCGTTAATTTATGTAGAAAATTTATTCAAAAAGTCGTCACCCATAGGGGAAAATTAGAACCAGTCCTAATTTGCCGGGTGAAATCCGCGAGTTTTAACCCCTTACCCATGACTCACAGGTGTGAATCATCAGGAGTCAAAGACTTTTTACCCGGGGTGAAAACCCCGGGTTAAAACCTCTAGGTGGAAATCGGCTATTAGGTAGAGATTTAAAGGGAAAGGGAAGGCAAGCCACAGAGTTGAATCGAATACTGAAAGTCGGTATTCGAATACGAATACAAATACCCAGAAAATAAAAGTATTCGAACACTGAATATTGAAATACCTAGAAAAAAACTTCGATACTCGTATGTCGTGTACTATTCATGAATAGCAGGATTGGGTATTCATGAATACTTAAGACCAAAAAAGAGGTCCGTCCGTTCCTTAAAAAATTGCATAATTTTCCTTAAAATTTTGAAGAGAAAAAGTCCCATCCTTTAAAAATTACATTTTTTTTAAATTTTGAAGACCAAAAAAAGCTTCAGCCTTATATTTTTTCATTTTGATAATCTTTGTACCTATTCAAATACTTTAACTCCTGGTATTCAAATACTGCTATTCACATTTCGGTATTCGAATACTGCTATTCACATTTCGGTGTCTCGAATACTGGGTATGCCAGTATCCGAATACTCAATTTTTTTTAAATACTATCATTAAAAACGGTATTCTGAATACAAAATTCCGAATACTGACCAAACGAGTGTTCTACCGAATACCGAATACCAAACACACAGACGAATTCGAATACTTTTCGAATACCAGCCCAATGTATTTTGAATACGATTCAAAATACCGAGTATTCGAATACTACCCAAATCTGGCGGGCCATAGGTTTTATATAAATTATTCATATTTTAAATTTTTAATAAAAATAGAGCTTATTTTTTATATACAGACTGTTTTTTTTAATCGGCAGAGTTTTTAATAATACCTTAAAAATTTCTTCATTTATTTTATTGAAACTCGGCAGTGATATTTAAAGCCATAAGGAGCTTATGTAGCCAAAACTTGATTAAAATTAAAGCCAGTTGCGTTTTGACTGGCACCTAAACAAATGTTTCCCACATATGAAAATTTACACCACTGACTTTTGCGCAATTTCTTTTTGTCCTTACATACATGAAAGAATAAACAAAGTTAAAAGTTTGGTGTCTGTCTAGTTGGACCATATAAGGATGCATATGTTTGGCGCTACTCGGCTTAAGCCTCGTCCAGCAAATTCCACCACCGTCCGGGAATATATTGCTTTTCCTACATTTTACGTAATACATACTGTGTGAGCCAAATTAAACTTGCACACTTTTTAACTGATAATAACTTTTTATCTGTTGCGCCCATCTTTTTCATTTTTAAGGGGCTAATAGGTAGATATGTTTTCTCTAGGTTTGCCAATTTTCGTCAAATAGATTTAAACAGGTCTGAACTTACGGGACTTTTTCCAAAATGATGCATTAAACTTCTTTGCAAAAAAAAATTTCCACAATTAGGCTAATACGTTTATTTTTAATTAATTTAGTGTTAAGTTTGGTCAGCATCCAACTCAGTAACCATGGTAACCTCACATTTTTGATTTTCAAAGCACATATGCATGCTTTATGGGAAGCATTATTAATCAAAAATATTTATAATTTCTAAATCATTAAATTGTTGACAAATTTGCTTTTTCTGAATCATTTTCCATAGTTTCTCTACAAGAAAAACGTATTAGCTTAATTGTAGGTAAATCAGATTCCTTTGCAACGAGGTATTTTAGAAAAAGTCACGAAAGTCCAGTTTTGTATTAATCTGTTTAACCAAAATTGGCAAACCTAAAGAAAACATATCTACCTATTAGACCTTAATAAAAAGATAGGCGCCACAGATAAAAAGTTATTATTATTTAAAAAGTGTGCAAGTTTAATTTGGTCCACCCTGTATACTAATACCCAGTGCCTAATATTTTCTTTTAACATTTAAAAGTATTTAACTTTCAAATACCTTTTGCCCTAAAATTATCCGCAGCTAATAATGTTTGGGATGATATAGTAAGAACATTTTAAAAGTGCAAATTCGGTACCCTTTGAAAATAATACAAAAAACATAAAAAAGGCCGCCTGCAATCGGACTATTCTATACAAAGGCGCCGCTATCCTTTACAGCGACGCGCCTATACACTATGGGATAGAAATCCATTATTTTGGCCAAAAAGCAACTTTGAAATTTTAATGGCTCATGCTGTGTATTTCAAAGTAGATACTCCAAACTACATGTACCCAAGTTATAAAAAGATATGACGACTTCTATTGGGGTAAGAAGAATTTTAAGTAAACATAAATAGACAACATTTAATCTACTAAGTTTATTATTAGCCTTGTTTACTAAAAAAAGTAAAAGAGTTTAAATAATAAGAGCTATTGTTATGTTTCTACTTCAGTCTCGCGAAGTCTCGCTACTTTTGTCAAAGATGTTTTTACCTTTTTCTTTATCATTTTTTGTACTTACAATTGCCTTCCTACTTTTTGCTACTTCTGAGTGTAAGGACAGATACAAGATTTTTATAATTTACAAGGTTTTCCATTTTAAAATTTAATATGTTTTGTCGTAAACTGTATATCCTAAAAGATAAAAGCATTCTGATGAAAGATATGGATTCTATAGAATCTAACCAACAAAAAAGTGTTTTTTATTTATTTTATACGTTAAAAAATAAAAAAGTTGGAAAGATGTATCTCTATTACCCTTCTAAGAATAATTTAAAATTATTTTTCAGATTTGGATAGTCATATTTCCGAAACTAATTGAGATAGACACATCAAATGTAGCATTTTAAAAGATTTTTTTGGTGGTGATGTAATATTCAGGGTATTCCATTTAAAAAATCATACCTATTGTCGTACCCTGTATATCATATGAGATAATAATCATCGGATTACTGATTAGAATACTACCGAATTAACTAAACAAGCTGACATTTTAGTTTATTTTGTACAATAAAAAATAATAATGTTAAGGGGGTGTAAATTTATAATAACATATAATAAGTTTTAGGTTTCCAAAATGCATTTGTAATAATTTATAATATTTTTCCAGTAAAAGGCACCTCATTTTAAGTTAGATTGGTAAGTTTCTGAATTTTGACCAAAAAAATTAATTTCTATCCCATCGTGCGATGACCAGCTGCATTAACCGGCATATCATAAAAGAAATATAGCTAAGGCGGCCGCGAAGACAAGCATGCCGATTTATTTGCTTTTAGCTTTTTTGTGATTTTTTTCTTATCAAAGAGCACCGAATTTACATATTTAAACTGTTCCTTCTATACATACAACAACTTTTATAAAATTTGAAAAAAAACGCTTTTGATTACTTAATGCAACGTTCGCTAAATAAATTAAATAAAGTTAATTAAAATAAAATAATAATTAACAATTTAGGCTAAACGATTTATCAAATACTTTATAAAATTATTATTAACAATGGTCAGTATTTTGACAACATTAAATATTGTTTGCTTAAATTTAAATTATTTTAAATAACATGCATTATTTTAAATCTTTTACGGCATATTACAAAGTTAAATTTTCTTTTTAATATTAATGACCCGCTCATTAACGGCCTCATATATTTTTACTAGCAAGCTATTTATTTATTTCTTATAACGGTCTGATTTTGTTTTATATTTATTTTTCACTACCGTTAATAAAATGCTTTTTTAAAATCGTTAACATAAAGTTAAAAGTACTCCATTCTAGTACACTACATAAAGTGTTAAAAAGTAACTTTTTAAACACTTATAAGTTTTTTCACACTTTAAATTAGTGTTTTGTTTTAAAGCCTACTACAATAAACTTATACAGAGACAACAATGAGACGAGCAACTAAATGTAAATAAATTATCCGAGAGAGAGAGAGATAGCTGCTGGCCCTTCCTTGTCTGTCTTCAAGGAAGGTAAACGCAGATGGCGCGTGAGTCGACTTTATCGTTTGCCCGCCAAATTCAAATTATATAGCTGTGCCATTTTTGCCCTTAATGTTAGGTACTTGTTTTTGTTTCCTATTAATATAAAATATTGGGATTTAGTTCAATAATTACACACACCTAATTAAAAATGTAATTTATTTGGTTTTTATAAAGATTTTTTTACAGATAACCATGTCAATATTACCTTAAATTATCTGTTGAAAAGCACAAATTTAATATATACACTGTGATCACTAATATTCAAAGTCCAATTAAAGGTAAAAAACCACGAAACACACAATAAATCACAGAAAATGTAAACAAATCGGCCATTGAAAAATATCAAACCCAAATATCGAATAACATTTCGGCGTGACTGCCTGCGGCAACGTTGTCAAGTTAAAAATATTCGATTCATGGTATATTTTCTTTTTTTTAATTAGATGCGAGCCAAAAAGGAAATAAAGTTTACATGCAGAAATTGTAAACAACTTGGCAACCAGGGCAAAGCGATGATTGCTCCATCTACGATAGGCTGCCATGATGAAAGACAAAGACATATTTACTGAAACTAGCGTTAAACCAGAAAGAGATAAATACAATGGACAAATTGTTAGGACCAGGTACTCGTCTCATTGTTGTCTCTGACTTATGTGACAGTAAAGGCGACATTAGCTCTGAACCAAAGGGTCAAGTTACCTTTGATTTTGTCATTATTTCTTTTAGTTCATGTGTCACTTGTTTTAAAATTTGACAGTTTGCGAATAAATTTAATAGAAATTATTTAAAATTAATAGTAATAATAAATTTGGATGACTAAGAAATTAAAAAGGAATTTATACTGTTTTAGTATTATTTCTAAAAAAGTAAGTACATACAATTTTCTAAAATTAAATAATAAATGCATAGTTATAAAAAGGATAATTGTCTCTTAAAAATAAGGAGGCTATTATTTTTTTGTTGCAATATAATGGCTGTATTGCAAAAATTAAAATTAATAAGTTTATATAAATAAAACATGTATAAAATGGTATTGTGGAAAATTTTTATACGGTTGTGGAAAAAATATAGTTTGTAACACAAGTATAATTAATTCACAAATTCCTAAGTACTTAGAAAAACACAAAATTTTGCATGACAGGCAGTATGGATTTCGCCACAAAAGATCTACAGCAGAACTTCTTTCCTTCGTATCACACTGCTGGAATAAGTCTCTTGAGTTTCTAGGTGAGTCCCAGATCGTTGCTCTTGATATATCCAAAGCTTCTGACCAGGTCTGGCATGACGCACTTCTTAATAAACTTCCCTCCTATGGTCTTTCAACTAAACTCTGTACTTGGCTCTCTAGTTATCTATCTGATCGTCGTATATCAGTTATTGTGGACGGCTATTCTTCAAGCTTTCACAAAGTAAATGGTGGAGTCTCTCAGGGCTCAGTTCTGGCACCAACATTGTTTCTTCTTCACATCAACGACCTTCTCTCGTCCACAACTAATTTCATTCATAGTTTCGCCGACGATAGTACCCTTCACTCCAGTTTTCAGGTTCCTAAACCCATCACTTAACCTGACTTGGAAAACAAACGCAGAACGATGCAGATATCTCTTTCGCAGGATCTTAATTTAATATTGGATTGGGGCGCTAAAAATCGCGTCCATTTTAATGCATCCAAAACACAATCATGTTCCTTGTCGCGAAAAGAGTCATCAAATACACATCCTCTACTTATGAGCGGCCAAGTTTTATAGAGCAAAGACACCTTCAATCTTGTGGGCGTCACATTTGAGAGTAACCTTAACTGGCATAAACACATTGTATCTATAGCCACGGCAGCTTCAAAAAGCTTGGATTTCTCTTTCGAGCCAAAAAGTATTTTTCCCCTTCTAATTTATACACTTTATATGTGTCCCAAATCCGACCTCCCTTGGAATATTGTTCTCATATCTGAGGCATGGCGTCCCCCACAGCCCTAAGCATTCTTGATTCTATTCAAAGAAGAGCTACTCGTCTCATTAATGATGCTTTACTTACAGAAAGGCTTTCCTCTCTTGCCTATCGTCGGGCTGTGGGGGATTTATCGCTTTTTATAGGTACTTTCATGGTTTCTGCTCTGAACAATTGTAAAGTATAGTTCCTGCACTCACGGTTCCCAACAGACCAACTCGTGGTTCCGCGCGTATACGGTCCAACTGGACCGGCCCCGAACTTCCCACTTTGTTCGTTCTTTTATCTCCAGAGTTTCTAGATTGTGGAACCTGCTGCCCGCGGAGGTCTTTCCTTCCCCCCAAATCTTCAAATATTTAAGTCCCGTGTCAACAAACTCCCTCTTACCTCGCTTAAGACACCCACGGTACGTTAGTATTTAAGCTTTTAGCCTTCGTGGTTTGTCCAAAGATAAAAAAAACTTTGAATTAGTGTTTTGTTTTAAAGCCTACTATAATTAACTTATATATCAATTTATGCAATGTGACAGTAAAGGCGACATTAGCTCTAAACCAAAGGGTCAAGTTACCTTTGATTTTGTCATTATTTCTTTTAGTTCATGTGTCACTTGTTTTAAAATTTGACAGTTTGCGAATAAATATAATAGAAATTATTTAAAATTAATAGTAATAATGAATTAGGATGAGTTAGAAATTAAAAAGGAATTTATATGGTTTTAGTATTATTTCTACAAAAAATAAGTACATACAATTTTCTAAAATTAAATAATAAATGCATAGTTATAAAGAGGATAATTTTCTCTTAAGAAATAAGGAGGCTATGATCTTTGCAATATAATGGCTGTATTGCAAAAATTAAAATTAATAAGTTTATATAAATAAAACATGTATAAAATGGTATTGTGGAAAATTTTTATACGGTTGTGGAAAAAATATAGTATGTAGGGTAGGGCGGGGCTAGTTGAGCACAGAGGTAAGTTGGGCAATTAAAATATCTCAAAAATTATCGACCACACGCGAAAGCATCAAATAGCGTAAAGAAGGGGTTGCGCAAGGGAACTCATTGTGCGACCACTAGTGGTGACGCGGCGATCAAGAAAAGTATCCGTGCGCATTTTTTATTTTGTGATTAAAAAGTAAAATAATTCCAAGCCGAAAATTTTTATCTGTGATAGTTAAATGTATTCCGTTGTCAATCAGGTAAGTGTTAATCTTAAGTAAATTTATTGCAGTTTTAATATGTATAAAGATTTTGGATATAATTCTAACCGGTTTTCTATTAAATTTACTTTTTCTTTAAAATTTCAGGTTGGGGTTAGTTGAGCTACAGTTGCCCAACTAACCCCACGGATTTAAGTATAAAATGTTTTATTTTTTATTTTTTAGGATACGGACTTATAACAGTAATACTA
Organism: Listronotus bonariensis; assembly: GCA_014170235.1. Taxonomy (NCBI): domain Eukaryota; kingdom Metazoa; phylum Arthropoda; class Insecta; order Coleoptera; family Curculionidae; genus Listronotus; species Listronotus bonariensis. The sequence goes on along the minus strand of JACEGR010000745.1, from coordinate 56,380 downwards.
CTAGACTCTGCTCAAGATTTAAAAAAGGCTGCAACCCGAACTTTGTACAAGCAACAAAGAAAACGAGCTGACCTATCTAACTTATAAATTTTCTCTGAAAATAGTTCGACCATACCCAAAGGCTGGTCCAAGAAAATTAGCCAAATTAAACAGAAGATAGAGAAAAGCTGCAATTTTAACAGATGCAGAAGGCATTACAAGAGAAGCAAAATAAAACTGCTTAAAAAGTTTAAAAATCGAAGATGAATTGTTAGGTATTAAATTCAATAGTTAACCTAAGCTAGGTACGTTGCTGTTTTATTAATAGGATTTGTTGTTTTCTTACTGTAAGATTATAAATATAAAAGGAAAATTGTCAAAATATATTTTTAATTGTAAACGTATCTAATATTCAAGCCATAATTTGACTATACTTTCTAAATACTCCACTAGCCCCATACCCATGCTCAACTTACCTCACCTATGGGGTACGTTGGGCATACTTGACTATCTACATTATTTACATTAAAATAGATGTAGCTCCTAAATTTGACTTATTAGAAAGAAATTACTATGGACACTATTAATAAGGGATAAATTGCTAATCCATTAGTATGCATTATAAGCCATTAAGACTTATTTTTAAGGAGCTATAACCGATCAAGTGAAAAATTGCTCAAGTAGCCCCGCCCTACCCTAACACAAGTGTCTTTTTTTTACTCATGGGATTGCCGCACTCGCCTAACGGCTAGTGCTGTCAAACTTCCCATTCGTGAAAAAAAGTATTACTTTATGCACTTGTTACATAAATTACTATTTATGCCGTAAAGGTGATCTGCATATTAGAGAAAATGTTTTACATGTCGATATTTATTTCTATTTTGCCTTATTTATTAATCTTGGTTTTATTTAGGTATTTAAGGTCAGTATTTTTTACGCATATTCTCTAAATGAGCGTTCTTAAGTATGAACGGTAAGTAGGTCAGTCAAAATGACGACAACAACCAATTAATTATTATTATTAATTACTTCTTAGATTCCTTGTCAGGCGTAAAAAAGGCAACATCCAGAAATACAGGTTGTCCAGCAACAGAAAAACTTTAAGAGGTGATTCTACAATGAAAATTAGGAAACAATTTATATAAACGTACGTCCTGAACGTCTTAATTTTTGATCTACGGGGTGTTAAAAATTTAAAAAATATATTTTTTTATAATACCTTTTATACCCATTTAGATATTTTTGAAAATTTGGGAGACGCACCCTTTGTACCGAAAGACATTTTATGGCATACAAGAAAAAAAACCATTGTCGTCCATTAAGATTAATATTTTTTAAGAAAAAACATAGTTCGCCAATTCATTGTTCTAAAATAAAAATCTTGACGATCCATTATTGCATATAAAAGACAAAACCGTTTTTGAAATGGTCACTTTTTATACAGTAAAAAATAACCGTCGTTATTTATTCTATAATCAGATAGAAATGCCGAGAAATGGTTTCCATTTATTTACAAGAAAACTGTAAATAAAACAAAAAAATATATGTTTTATTTATATCTTGAAAAGTATTAAATTTTACGTAAAAAAATCTACTATACTTTGGCCACTATAAATTAATAATGAATACCTAGTACGTAACTCCAGTAACTGTAGTTTTAAACCACTAAAAACATTTTTTATTGTGGTAACTAGGGTTAATGTTTTTAAACTAATGAAATACATTTTTTGTTCAGGTGTTTTTCTCAATTTATAGTGAACTAAGTATATCAGTGTTTCCCTTTTGTTGTAAGTTACAAGACAACTGAAATACGAAGGGGATTCGAAAATGGAAAAAAGGGCCATGAAAAATATTTTAGTATTACCTTTTGTTTCTGGTAAAATTGCAGCTTTTCTTGGACCAGCCTTTGGATATGGTCGAACTATTTTCAGAGAAAATTTATAAATTAGATAGGTCAGCTCGTTTTTTTTTTTTTGTTGCTTGTATAAAGTTCGGGTTGCAGCCTCTTTTAAATCTTAAGGAGACTTTAGTAGTCTTACTGTTATAAGTCTGTATCCTAAAAAATAAAAAAATAAAACATTTTATACTTATAACCGTGAGGTTAGCTGGGCAACTGTAGCTCAACTAACCCGAACATGAAATTTTAAAGAAAAAGTAAGTTTATTAAAAAACCGGTTAGAATTATATCCAAAATATATATTAAATCTGCAATAAATTTACTTAAGATTAACACTTACCTGGCTGAAAACGGAATACATATATAACTATCACAGATAAAATTTTCCGGCTTGCAATTATTTTACTTTTTAATCACAAAATAAACAATGCGCACGAATACTTTTCTTGATCGCCACGTCACCACTAGTGGTCGCACAATGAGTTCCCTTCGCGCAACCCCTTCTTTACGCTATTTGATGCTTTCGCGTGCGGTCGATAGTTTTTGAGATATTTTGATTGCCCAACTTACCTCTATGCTCAACTAGCCCCGCCCTACCCTACCCTGCAGTTAACGAAATTCTACGGGGTAGTTTGTTTTAATTGGATTGCACTGTATAACAGTAAAAGCTCTAACTAGCAATAAAAATAAAATATGTTTTTTTTTAATTTAAGTGTTATGTCATAAACGTAACCGTTATTTTTATAATTTAACTACACATTAAAAATTAATTGCAGTATCACATATTAAAATCAATTACAATTTTAAATAATATTACAATGTACGGTAAGTATGTACTTAATGTGTTAAAATGTTATGATTATTTATTAATTTATTAGTAGTACTTCTCTCATGCTTTAAAATAATGGTAATTTCAACATTTAAAACCATTAACAGCTATTAAAAATACTGTAAAAAGCATAATTTATGAAAAAAATTTACTTACCATAACATCAATTAAATTAGAAACAACTAATAAATTTTAGCCGTAAGTATTTTTTAAAAGTTTTTAGTTGTTAACAACCCACGACGTATGGTTTTTCGCCCCAATAAGCTAAGTCGGCATGGTTTACTAATAAAAATAACTTCTTAAAAAGACGATTGCCTGCAATAAAATGATTAACGGTAGTCAAGAGGGCATGGTCGTATTGTGAAGGTATAATACCACAGAGATCTCCTCACTACCGTTTATCGTTTTATTGTAGGCAATCGACTTTTTTAAGGAGTTATTTTTATTAGTAGATCATGCCGACGGAGCATATTTGGGCGAAAAATCTATACTGGGTACAATGGGTGCCGGGTTTTAGATGGTAAATTCCCTTTATTTACCCTGCTCCGTCAACGTAGTCCTAAGATCGACATGCTGGGTTAGTAAAAGTAGATACTGCAACTCTTAAATATTTTAAGAAAACGCTAAAGTAACATTAGGTTATCAAATTTAGTATCTAAAATGTTCGAAGCATGTAGAATTGAATAGTGGTTTTGGGACTGTTTCTAGTGTTATACTACACTATTTTTGAGTGTTTAAAATGGAAAGCCCGATTTATTTATTATTCATTAAATTAGACGGCTAAAATTAAGTAAATTTCTAAATTTTTAAAATTTTGTCAATTCCTTCCTTAGGGTAGGTTTACATCTGACATTTATTGCATGATATTTATGTCAGACAGAAATGTAAACAATAAAAAATTGGACATACATTTTTGACCACAACCACTTGACGATGGCTGAATACATTACGCATGAAAGCCAAAAACCGAAAATAGAATGAAATATAATAAATTTTTGACCATTTACATTAGCCAGAATTTTTGTCTGACATAAATTATCATGCAATAAATGTCAATTGTAAACCTACCCTTAGATATGACCCACCATACTTTTAGCTAAAAGCAAGGTGTTTAGAGACAAGGTGGCATAACTTTTTATTTGACAGCCGATAGATGTGACGTCAAGGGTAACCTTTTAAAAAAATGTCGTTATTTCTTTATTGTTTTGTAAAAATCGTGTTAATCGTTTTTATATTTGTGAGGAAATAGTGAACTAAAAAGACTTCTGTTTACGTTCATAGCAAAGTTAGGCCACCTTGTCTCTATCCACCTTGACTAAAAGTACGTTAGCGCCCAAATATCTTAAAAATCGCAAAACTTGGTAAAGTCAGAGCCACCTATAATTCATTCTGAAAGCAATGCCGCCAAGGGCATAAAAATGACAAAGTCAACAAACCTCTTCGAAAGCACATAGCCTCTGACAGAGCCTTATAACATATTTCTTATATAAATAAAAACATTGCTATTACACAGTATTATGTACTTAGAAAACATCATCTTATTTTGTCTCTGTCCTGCTATAAAAACTGACCCGTGCCGTAAAGAATTATAAACTCGTCGGGTGTATTATTTATTGATGCAATAAATCATTGTTCACAAAAAGGGTTTGTTTACATTAGATACTTTGCGGCAACCCTTTCAGAATGAATAAAATCTGGTCCCAGAAATAGGTAGGGGTTTTGCCAAATTGAATATTGATTCTATTTATATTTCTATTTTTTTCTTGGTTTTAGTCCCCTCAGGTCCAATCCACCACTCTCCCCCTTTCGGACTATGTTTTCCAGGGCTTGGTTGGCGGAAAATCTGGATAATCAGAGCTCGTAGCTCCCAGAAATTCCAAAAAGAAAACAAAATACTTCAACAATCGATGCAATGCATAAATTGTCGGCTGTCAAACCAAGATCTGCTACTGGTGTTACGTATAACCTTCACTTTCACTACTGACAGTTCCCATGGCACGCCCATCTATTTCCCGCCATTTGAGAAATACCTCGTGTTCACCACCAAACAGGATACCATCAGCTTATAGGAATCTTCGCTCACAGCGCTTAGATACAGAAGAAGATGCCGTCAATTTAGCGTGAATCTTTCCTTGATCCACGAAGGTAAAAACGTCCGTACGGCACCTCTAACCGCCACTCGGGAAGAACTTTGTAGTCCTCTACGCACGTCCGCACTGTCCGGAGGTCAAATAAAGAAGTCATTTAAATATTGATATCATCACTCTTGTCAGAGTTAAATAAAAATGCAGTGTTGTCATATTTCAGCAGCTGGTAAAGATTTCAATTGGCAATTCAAATTGGAGAGCAGCAGTGTTGCCATCTCGGTCAATCAGCTGATAAAAGTGGGTATCTAGATCAAAAATACTGTATTTACAGAAATATACGTTTTTGCAGCAAAGCAAAAGCACTTTTGAAAACAAGGCACTAAATTTTAGACAAAATATTAGGCATCATTTTTAAAAACCGTAAATAAAACAAAGAGTAAAGCTGGGACCAGATTTATTTCGTTCTTAAAGGGATGCCGCCAAGTGGGCAAAGTATCATGATGTAAACAAACCCTTTTGTGAACAATGATTTACTGCAGCGATAAATAATAACCCGACGAGGTTATAATAACGGCACGGGTCACCTTTTATGGCAGGACAGAGACGAAATAAGATTTATGTTTTCTACGTACCTTATACGCGTTTTAGCAATGTTTTTTATTTTAACACGCTTTTATTAACTTGGGTTGTAACTATCTATCTATCTATCTATCTATGTAACGGAATCTTTGAGCCTAATTTTAACCAACTTCCAGCTATTCGATATTCTTTGAAACTTTGCACACGTGTCAAGGACCGATGAAGATGCAATAATTTAAAAACAGTATCCCGTTATCTTTTTTGAATCGCCAGGAAAAAAATTCCATTATATTATAAAAACAACACCTAGGATGCCATCTGTTGGCAACATTTCAAACTTTGCTATTAAATGAAGAAGAAATTTTTTAGTTTTTACACAATTTGGTTAGTTGCACCATGAGTGTTCAATTTTTATGAACAATAAAAATATAGGGTTAGTTGCACCATGAGTTCAAGGATTCCATAATAAAAATTACATTATGTGTAATGTATACATAATACATAATGTGCAATTAATAAAAATTAACATTCTTTTTTGGATCGCCAGGAAAAAAATTTTCCTTTATATTATAAAAATATAAAAACAACACCTAGGTTGCCACCTGTTGGCAACATTTCAAACTTTGCTATTAAATGAAGAAGAAATTTTTTAGTGGGTTGCAATATATTGGCAACGGTCCAAACATTGCCTGGATTGCCATCTGTTGGCAAAATTTCAAACTTGCTACTTAATGAAGAAGAAATTTTTTAGTGAGTTGCAATCTGTTGGAAAAATTTTAAAATTTGCCACTCTTGTTCATTAAAAAATTTTTTCGCCATTTTGTCAAGAGTAGCAGAAACTAAAAATGAAAAATAATTAATAGTTTAAAAAACTAAAAAACACGCTTTTATATGCAACCGAACTAAAAATTAGAAAATAATTTTTCATTAAAAAAATATTGTCATTTCATAGTAAAAAGCGTGGGGTGATAAAAATATTAAATGTTATAATTATTATATTTGCAAATATCTATGATGGAAAAGTTATGAAAAATAGTAAAATGCACCCCACGCTTTTTACTATGAAATGACAATATTTTTTTTAATGAAAAATTATTTTCTAATTTTTAGTTCGGTTGCATATAAAAGCGTGTTTTTTAGTTTTTTTAAACTATTAATTATTCTAAAAAATATTCAATCAGGCATTTTGCGGCATTTTTTAAAAATCTTTATAACATCTCACAAAGGTTTGTTCTAAATACGGGTGTACCGTGAGTGCCGGTGTACTGGATGTTTAACCCGTTATTGTCCTTATACCCTCTGAATAAAAACTTCAAGTGAATTTAGGTTGCACACCTCCCAATTTCGAGTAAATTGCAAAAAAACCTAAAAATAGTGCAAATTTTCTCTACTTTTTACCGTTTCTTGAAATCTATTTAAAATTGGAGGGTGTACGACCTAAACTGATTTAAAAATTCGGATTTAGCGGGTCAAAAAATATGCCTGTAGATAGGTCGCGTCCGCTGTACAAAAATATTTTTTTGTGCTCCGGTGCACTGTCCTATATATAAATTTCTGTACACCGGACGCGACCTATCCAGGGGCATGTTTTTTGACCCGCTGAATACGAATTTTAAATTAGTTTAAGCCGTACACCTTCAATTTTAAGTAAATATGCAAGAACCCATAGGAAATAGCGAAAATTTTCACCATTTTTTACGGATTTTTGCAATTTACTCGAAATGGAAGGTGTACAGCCTAAACTGACAGAATTCAAAAACATACCCGTATAGATAGGTCGCAACCGGTGCACAGAAAACTTTTATGTTTTTGTGTAATTGTTTTATTTTTGCTTGTTTAGCTATTGACAATAATTGCTAAATGGAAAAATTAAATTGTTAGCATAATTACATTGCGCTTATGCAACATTTCACATTATCAACCAGCAGTAAGCAAGGTCCGACAAGACAATTTTATTGGCGTCTGCAAGATCAGATTACGTCGGTACAAAATAATTTAATTCACGGTGGATTTTAGTTTTAAAAGCAATTTGCTACTGCAATTACGGGTAATTATTTAAACATTTGCACGCACTACCGACAGATTCCTAAAATTATTACCTAATTGTTGTTTATTTAACTGTTCTGCTTTATTTATAATTTTTGGTGCATTGCTCGGTGAATTAAAAAGGAAATTTTTCTTATACGTCCGTTAAACAAAAATGCTGCTTTTTTAATCGTCATTATAAAAATAAAGTACCACATTTTAACACACCACATAAAGTGTAAAAAAACATTTTTTTTAGTGCGAATTTATGCAATTTAAGAGGTACTGAGATATCAACTAAACCAAAGATAAAGTTCATAAATTCCGCCATTACTTCTTTGAGATGTGTCACTAAATTTAAAATTTATCGGTTTTGCGGGTACCTATACCGGGTGTCATAGGATGTTGTTACTATCACAATTTTTTTAAAGTTTTTATAAAAGCTAAGAAAAATTTTAAAGTAGGGTAGGGCGGGGCTAGTTGAGCATAGAGGTAAGTTGGGCAATCAAAATATCTCAAAAACTATCAACCGTACGCGAAAGCATTAAATAGCGTAAAGAAGGGGTTGCGCGAGGGGAACTGATTGTGCAACCTCTAGTGGTGACGCGGCGATCGAGAAAAGTATCCGTGCGCATTGTATATTTTGTGATTAAAAAGTAAAATAATTGCATGCCCGAAAATTTTACCTGTGATAGTTAATTGTATTCCGTTTTCAATCAGGTAAGTGTTAATTTTAGATACATTTATTGCAGTTTTAATATGTATAAAGATTTTGGATGGAAATTTAACCGGTTTTTTTAATAAATTTAATTTTTCTTTAAAATTTCAGGTTGGGGTTAGTTGAGCTACAGTTGCCCAACTAACCCTAGGGTTTTAAGTATAAAATGTTTTTTATTTTTAGGGTACGGACTTATAACAGTAAGACTACTAAAGTCTCAAGATTTAAAAGAGCCTGCAACCCGAACTTTGTACAAGCAACGAGCTGACCTATCTAACTTATAAATTTTCTCTCGAAATGGTTCGACCATACCCGAGGGGTGCTCACTCCCGAAATACATGTACAAATTTGTCCGAAATCCCTGGCAATCCCATCGAAATCCGTCGAAATCGCATAGTCTGCGCGAAATCCCAGCCGAAATCTCGAAATCCCAGCCGAAATCGAAATCCCAACCGAAATCCCGAAATCCCAGCCGAAATCCTTATCGAAATCTCAAAATCAACCTCGAAATCTCCGAAATCATCGTCAAAATTACGCACTTCAGTACTGTAGTAAGGGTAATTGCCTGACGCGTCGCTTATCTGTCTCTGAGGGTGGGCCACAAGTGACGTCCAAACTTTAAGGGCTAATTCTACACTAAAAATATGAAAAAACTTCATATAAAAATTTGTCCTAAACGTCTTAGTTTTCGAACTACAGGGTGTTAAAAATTTTGAAAAATTATTTTTTTAATTATAATTTTTATACCAATTGAGATATTTTCAAAAAATTGGGAAACGGCTTCTATGCATCAAATCACATTTTTTGGCATACAAGAAAAAAATTAATTATTACCAGTGCCGTCCATGAGAATTTTAAGGTTAATATTTTTTAATAAAATAATGGTACGCCACTGCATTTTTCAAAAAAATAATAATAATTTTAAAAATTCCCAAGTTTGGAATAAATTTGATCTCTTTACTTTTTTATTTGATGCACGGATTTCGCGTAAATATATAAAAACCATTTTTCGGCACAATCAAATCCCTATCTAATTAAAGAATAGAATTTGATTATCCATACAAAAAGACCGTGCCGAGTAATGGTTTTTATTTATTTACGCAAAACCGTGCATCAAATAAAAGTCTACAAATCAAATTTGTTTTAAAATTAATGGGAATTTTAAAAATTATTTTTATTTTAAAAAATGCAGTGTATACCATTTTTTTATTAAAAATATTAACCTGCTACAAAATTTGCGATAAAAACTAACTCCCCACGATTGTTTTACGTTTTTACCCAAGGTGTTGAGTCGCAGCTAGAGATGGTAATCGATATATTTGAAAATAATATCGATGTGTTTTTACAAATATTGATATTATTATTATTTTTTAATATACAGGTTGTCTCTAAAGGTCTGTACAAAACGCTACCACAAATTTCTTGGGCCGAAATACAACGATCTAACGCAATTTACCTTAGTCCAAAATTGATCGTTTGGGAGATACAGGATGTCCAAATTTTAATTTTGACATGAGATGACATGAAATGATATCTAATGCAATTTACCTTAGTCGAAAGGTTGCTGGTTTGCAAGATACGGAGTGTCAAATTTTATTACTTATTATTTTTATTTTTTACTTGGACACCCTGTATCTTGCAAACGATCAACCTTTGACTAAGGTGAATTACATTAGGTCGTTGTATTTTGGCCCAAGGAATTTGTGGTAGCATTTTTATAGAGCTTTGAGAAAAATCCGGGTGGCCTAGATAAAGCGTGAGGAATTTATTTTCTGTAGTATAAAACGTTTAATCTAAAATATCTCATAAACTGTTGCTCGTATGGATATTTACCAATTATACCACTTTTAGACAAAAATTATAGAAGTATTTTTTTTATTAATGCCATATTATACCGAGGCACCGAAAAGTTACGGTATTTAAAAAAACAAATGAACTAAATTTTATGAAAAGAATATGGGCAGCTTTCGATTCCTGATCCTAAAAACCTCCCAATACCTACAAAATTTGGTCAGAAAATGTTTAATGTTAAAGAAAATGTTTAAAAATAACCAAAATAAAATTACAACTTTAACAACCCTGTATCTCCCAAACGGTCACCTTTTGAACTGAGGTAAATTGCGTTAGATCGTTATATTTTGGCCCAAGGAATTTGTGGTAGCATTTTGTACAGACCTTTTAGAGACACAAAATTATTATTCTGTAAAAACGTTCAAAAACTACAACAGAACAACTACTGTCAGCGATGAATTGTTAATGCTTTTAAGAAGCATTATGTTTTTTTTGGTCGTCAACTATTTTCGGCGATGAATTTTTGATTGGCTTGAGAAATTGATGCCATTTTTTTGGAGTGAAGTGCCTTGAACAGCCATATATCGATATATTGAATTTATCGATACATTTCTGCCGATATTTCCCGATATCGATATGTATGTAAATGTATAATATAATGTTTTTTTTTGTAAAATATTAGGCATACTAGCAGAATAATGCATATATCGAGGCAGATATTGGATTTAGCCTGTTTCAAAAATAAAATAACTTAGTGAAGTAGGTACTAAATAAACATTTCTTTGCTCCAGAATAATAGTAAGACAACTTAAAATTTTCAATTTTGCGATTTTTAATGAATCCGCTGCAATTTTTAACGCTCTATCTGGTCATATTTTAGGATATGTTTAATTCTCCTTTCTTACTGTTCTATGCAATCTATCCTTGTATAGGAATATTAAATCATATTATGAAGTTCTGCGTAATAGTAAGACATATTTAAATGTCTTTTATTAACTTCTGCTAAGTGTTATATTTTTATGGAACTAAACTAAGATATTTTAAAATGTCTTTATATTGTACTAAAATTTAAATGAAAATATTTTAAGTTGTCTTGATTTGAGGTTATCTTTTTAATAAAAAAAGAAGACATCTATCATTTTTTAAGGCGTTCCAGTATTATATTGAGACAACTTAAACTATTCTATAGAAAATAATAACGGATGGCCTAAAATTAAAGGCACTGTAAGACACTTATAGTTATTTAATATTCTATAACGTACACTACTTCTTATAGAGTTTATTATAATAATAAAAATATAGAGCCTAATGAATATTAAAAACGCGATTATCTCAGAATGGTTTATTTGAAGTTGTCTTACTATTATTCTGAAGAGACGATTTTCCAAGGTTACTTTAAAACACAGAAGAATCGGTGACTATTTCAGAAAATCCTTAGAAATCGTTAATTATTTCGGGAAATCCTCAGAAATCCCCACTAATTTTAAAAAATCCTCCGAAATCCCTACTGATATCAAGAAATCCTTCGAAATCCATTTGATTTCGGAAATTTATTCGAAATCCTTGACTGATTTAGAGAAATCTCTAGAAATCCGTAAAAATTCCGGGAAATCCCCGAAATACATGTACAAATTTTTTAGAGTGAGCACCCCTCGACCATACCCAAAGGCTGATCCAAGAAAAGGAGCCAAATTAAACAGAAGATAAAGAAAAGCTGCAATTTTAACAGATACAGAAGGCATTACAAAAGAAGCAAAATAAAACCACTTTTAAAGTTTATAAAACGAAGATGAATATTAAACCCAATAGTTAAGCTAAGCTAGGTACGTTGCTGTATTAATGAGAATTGTTGTTTTGTCACTTTAAGATTATAAATATAAAAAGCAAATTGTCAAAATGTATTTTTATTGTAAACGTATCTAACATTTAAGCCATGATTTGACTATACTTTCTAAATGCTCCACTAGCCCCATACCCTTGCTCAACTTACCTCCACCTATGGGGGGCATACTTGACTATCTACATTAAAATAGATGTAGCTCCTAAATTCGACTTATTAGAAAAAAAATACTATGGACACTATTAATAAGGGATAAATTGCTAATCCATCAGTAGGCAATATAAGCCATTAGGACTTACTTTTGAGGAGCTATTACCGATCAAGTGAAAATTTGCTCAACTAGCCCTGCCCTACCCTATTAATATATCATAAATTGACATTTTTACATTGTCACATCCTCAAAATCACTCCCGGAATTCAAATGTCTAGTCTTTTTTCATATTTGTATATTCCCTATAAAATTTCCTTTTTTTCTGGTTTGGTTCCCTGGACAAGAGGCATATTTTTTTTTTTTTTTTTGGTAAACGTGTACATATGTATAATTTAATAATTTAGACAGACATATTAATTCTTAATTTATATGAGCGCTGTCATGCGCATTAGCCAAAGCGAATTTGAATAAAACCCATGTGCAATACAATAGTTCTGTTATTATTACAGAGTTTGTACGCAAGCCAGTTGAGAGTAAACGCACCCGGACCCAAACAAACTATTCGCATTATAGGAAAGAATGTGTTGACCGCGCTCTGTTCGAAGTACGGTAGCTTATGACCGTTACGGTCAGACCGCGGACGGAAGGGTACGGGGTGCCGGTGTTTGTATTTTGCCACGGCTTTTAAGTGCGCATGTTCGTCCACCCACTGCGCGAGGTCGTAAAAATCCGAAAAATGCTTCTTGCCACTGCGGATCTAAATGTAGGTTATCAATGGTCCAAACCAAAAAAACAGGGTCAGGTCAGGCAAAAATTTTATTACGTGCCGAAACAAGAATGTACCAAAACAGAATAAACCAAAGTAAAAAGTGTTTTTAATATCCTTCAGTGAAATTACTTTGGGCAGCCGTAAATTCAAAATATTACCGGTGACCCACAAAATTTTAATAAACTATCTCAAAACCGGGGTATACACGGTCATGCAAAACTGTCACATCTGTCAAAAAAGCCAAAGCTCGCGCGCAAATTTGACCGTTTGTATAAAAAAACTGCCACATCTGGCTTGGCATGCGACTCGATGCCCGAGTTTGACTTATCGGGGCGCGCGTCGTGCAAACTTGTGCATGTGTAGGACCTGTCAGTTAACGTTTCAGTTTAGGAACATCGTTTACGGGGTTATATTGTTGGTTTAGAGTTAAGAAAATGGCTCTTTGGCGCCAGAAAGATGTATTGCGTGATTTTATAGATATGTACCCAGGGTTATCCATGCTTTTGGAAAGTTAAAAGTAATGAATACATTGACACAAATAAAAAATGTTTTCGCTGAATTACGCTTCTGTTCAAGTTGATCACACCACCAGCTGCCAAAACTGACGCTGAACTGACAGGTACATCTGAATCGTGTGTATTAAAAGCTTCATTTGACATTTGCTTTCATGCAAATGCGTTTCAGGTTTGCATGACCGTGTATACCACGGTAAAGAATTTCACCGATGCCAGTTTTCAATGCAAATGGTGCGGGGTGCTTTGGAACCAGGTGTAGTTGTTTAGCAGTTATTTTTAATATTATGATGTTATTACAAAGTCTGATTGGATTTTTGATGTAAAGGAAATGTAACTTCTGTATAATAAAATATCCACAGAGACAACAATGAGACGAGTAACTGGTCCTAACAATTTGTCCATTGTATTTATCTCTTTCTGGTTTAATACAAGTTCCAATAAATATGTCTTTGTCTTTCATCATGGCAGGCTATCGTAGATGGACCAATCATCGCTTTGCCCTGGTTGCCAAGTTGTTTACAATTTCTGCATGTAAACTTTAATGTCCTTTTTGGCTCGCATCTAATTAAGAGAAAGAAAATATACCATGAATCGAATATTTTTAACTTGACAACGCTGCCGCAGGCAGTCACGCCGAAATGCTATTCGATATTTGTGTTTGATATTTTTCAATGGCCGATTTGTTTGGACAGTTTGTTTACATTTTCTGTGATTTATTGTGTGTTTCGTGATTTTTTACCTTTAATTGGACTTTGAATATTGACTTTTATTAGTGATCACAGTGTATATATTAAATTTGTGCTTTTCAACAGATAATTTAAGGTAATATTGACATGGTTATCTGTAAGAAAAAATCTTTATAAAAACCAAATAAATGACATTTTTAATTAGGTGTGTGTAATTATTCGAACTAAATCCCAATATTTTATATTAATAGGAAACAATAACAAGTACCTAATATTAAGGGTAAAAATAGCACAGCTATATAATTTGAATTTGGCGGGCAAACGATAAAGTCGACTCACGCGCCATCTCCGTTTACCTTCCTTAAAGACAGACAAGGAAGGCCCAGCAGCTATCTCTCTCTCTCGGATAATTTATTTACATTTAGTTGCTCGTCTCATTCTTGTCTCTGATATCCACCTTTATTTACGTGTACTGTCCGGGAAAAACGTAATTTTATGAAAAGTCACATTTTGGTATCGGTCAACAGAGATAAAATGTTTATTTTTCTTCCCATCATGGAAAAAGGTATTTTTTAACACTGTAGTGTACTATTATGGAGTAGTTTACCCTTATGATAACAATAAAAAAAAACACCTCTTTTGGACGATCGTAAAAAAATAGTGTTTTCTTAATTTTCTATTTTTCATCGACATCTTATCTTTTCTCTGGCAAATACTATATTTAGTAAATTATAGAACGTCATCGTCAGTACAACAATACTTTTTAAACAACTAACATATTAACGTCGAATCTAAAAATAACTCAGTAATAATAAAGCAATAATTAAAATAGTCTAATTATTTACGCCTTTTTCTTAATTATCCTAGTACAAGTGCAGAATGCGTAAATTTAATCATCACCATAATCAAATCGCGGTTACGCAACATTTTACGATTCCAGACAGCAGACAAGATCGGACAAGACAATCTTATTGGCGTCTGCGAGATCAGATTACATACGCAAATAATTTTATTCGAAAATATTTTTTTATTTCGTTTAGGAATTTACTACCGCAATTACGGAAAATTATTGTAATTTCGTTACAATTTGCCTGCGCATTTGCGAGAAATTATTTATTTTACTTGTTTATGGACATAGACGTTTTCGATATATACAGGGTGGCCCATCAATATTCGACACGGTCTGTAGCTGGATAACCATGGGATTTTTAAAACAAAGTAAATACTGGAACATATACAGGTCGGATAAGGCCACAGTATAAAATTATTTTACTCTATACAGGATGTCTCAAAAAAGTGTGACGTATCAAAGTTATATTTTTTTAAATAGGACACCCTATATTTTATGACGGTTTTAGATTCTACATAAAAAAATAATTTAAGTTTGTTAATAGTACCAAGTGTCTAATTTTATTCGTTTTTGTGATATTTGATTTTTTTCAAAATGCAGGGATGCAATTAAATTAATTTTATTTCAACAATATAAACTCCTTAAACTTTAAAATTTTTTACAAGATTAGGAAAAGTCTGCCTTATCATACGTAGGTCATATTGAGATCATAGATTATACAGGGTGATCAAAAAATAATTTCAATTTTTTAGAAAGTCAAATAGCAATATCTCCCTTATTTTAAATGGAACACCCTGTATTTTAAACACCACATGATGACAAACCAAATGCTATTTCAAATGGTGTATAGGTTGCCTATATATCTTATCTTTTATACTTTTGAAGTTAACTCCGTTTTAACATATCTTTATTCCAAATGTCTATTTAAATGTAAGTAGGCTATGCCTATTTACTAAGCCGTTATTGCAAAATGTAAATTTGTTGGAAAAAACCACAAAATTAAAAGATTTTGTATTATCTGCCATTATTTTTAAAATTCACAGAAAAAAATTCCTTAGTTGCTTATGCTACTTCCAATAACACTTATTTCAGCTGAATGTTGTAATGATAAAACTTGTTTTAAAACAATCCTAATAACGCATCTAGGCAGTTATGACGACATTCTGTGACCTATAACTCGTTTCTTCCATTATCCATAATCACTGTGTCAAATTTTTTAAAGCAACTATTAAGGTTATCAGATGGTTTCTCCTGGAATATTTTTCAAGATTACCTATAGACTAAAGTAAACCATTTTTTTCACATCCTACCAGTATTATATAATCTTGTTGTTGTAGAAGAAGGGTTTTTATTTAAAATAATTGAAATTTCTTTTAAACTGACTAAAACACTGGTAATCAATAAATGGTTGTTGTTAGTTTCTTAAGAAAAATATTAATGGCTGCTATGTCATAGCCAACTTTAATTTAAATAAACATTTGGACTTAAAATTTGTAAAAACAGATTTTACTAAAAAGCACAAAAGATATCGAGATAATCCTGTATAGGCAACCTATACACCATTTAAAAGAGTATTTTATTTGTCATCATGTGACGTAAAAAAATACAGGGTGTTCCATTTAAAATAAGAGAGATATGGCTATTTGATTTTCTGAAAAATTAAAATTATTTTTTGATCACCCTGTACAATATTTGATCTTGATTTGACCTACGTATGATATGACAGACTTTTTCTATTCATGTTACACATTTTAAAGTTTCAAGTGTTAAAAGTGTTAAAGTAAAATCAATTTAATTTTACCTCTGCATTAAAAAAAAAATCAAATATCACAAAAACAAATAAAATTAGACACTTAGTACTATAAAGAAACTTGAGTTATTTTTTAAAGTAGAATCTAAAACCGTCATAAAATATAGGGTGTTCTATTTAAAAAATATATAACTTTGATACGTCACACTTTTTTGAGACACCCTGTATAGACTAAAATAATTTTATTCTGTGGTGTTATCCGACCTGTATATGTTCCAGTATTTAATTTTTTTAAAACCCCATGGTTATCCAGCTACAGACCGTGTCAAATATGGTGGGCCACCCTGTATTTATGTTTCAAAATTTTGCAAAAAAATATTAATAAGTATAGAAGTTAAACAAAAATTATTTGATGCTAGAAAGTTCATCGAGTTGCAGCTCCAGAACTGGGTCACAATTTTCGACTTAGGGAGTAGAAATTTCTGATAGAAAAGGTTTTTGTTTGCTTCTTTCCATTACAATCAAAACAAGGCAATTTAAAAGAGAGGGAAGAAATCATCTTTTTAAAAATTTCTACTCCCTAAGTCAAAGATCGTACCCCTGATAAGAAAAAAATATTTTCCTACGACCACTTATGAAAATAGCAAATAGCACACTGGTTTCATGCATAGAAAATGCGTTATATCACACTAGTGTTGCAAAGTACTTTACAACACTCGTGTGATATATATTATAATGTCATTTTAAAAAGTGCTATTGGTTTTGCAAGTGACATATTTATTGTAGTGACAGTAGAAACACTTTTTACTTACCTTAAACAGTAGAACCCAAATTAGCGAAAATCATCTTATTAACGTTAAGTTACTACACAGTATAAGCTGTCTTCTAATATTAAAAAGAGTAATAATAAAATTTCCGAAAAATAAAAACATAAACAAAAATAGACATAACCACAAAAAACAACTTTCACTGACTGCTCGCTCAGTGGCACAGTGTTGTCAGGTAAGTAGATCAAATTAAAAATCTCCCTCCTACCTTTGGGCACGCACTTTATAGAGGCAGCCTTGCCGCTTGACCGTTCGACCTAAAGCGCCAGAGAAAAACGCCTATAGATCAAATTCCTTTCTCTCTGTCTTTGTGTACTCAAACAAGTAGTTAAACCTTTTTTTAATCCCTTAATTAAACCCGAGGCTATTACACACTTTATGAATCCACTTTTTTATCCATTCATAAATAGAATTAGACTCTTCCGACGTTGCCAAATGCTTTCTTTATTTTGCATGGTATAACGGACGTTTAGTAGTCGTTTTTTTGTTACTTTTAGGACTTTAGGTTATGCATTTAAAATTTTCATATTTTTTATATTTTTTCTCAAAAATATGGAAAAAATGTAATTTTTACTTAATTTTACATCTGATGTTCAGTTTCATTAACTCGTTTTACCAATTTTACCCCACCCAGCACCCCTTTTCACCCTCCGGTCCTATAAGTTTGTTTACTGATATTTTTTAAAAACGGAATATTTTATTTTTACGTTTTATTTAGATTTAGAAGAGTGTCTAAAATATGTAAGTATCAAAAAGTAATTAAAAACCCTTAAAATAGCAGAAAACTGTATTAAACTATTACCGTTATTACCTAAACAAACCATACAATTTTTATAAGTAAGGGCCTTTTAAATTCCAAAATGATAAAAGTTATATAATGCTTCTAAGTAGGTGATTTTCTATGTAAAAATATTGTCAAAACAGTATAATATAGCAGTAAGGAAAAGTACATATCACACTAGTGTTACAAAGTAAAAATCACTCTAGTGTTGCAAAGTTCTCAATTGTTTTTTATTTTTTCTGTAAAGACAAACTTTTTTTTTTGGTGAATAATTGGTGGTCGTATGAAAAATAGTGTACAGTACTCATGTGAAAATTACTTTCTTGCACTCGTGGGTTTGTCGCAGTCGGCTAACGCCTCGAGCTACAATATTCCCACTCGTGTGAAATTAGTCATTTTCCACACTTGTAATGTAATATACTATTCTAACTCAAGAGTGTAAAAAAATACATAATAAAAATTACAATTTAAGTACAGACAATTCTTAATTAGTGCTCTTGAAAATGAATTCGCATAGCGGTAAACCACAATTCTATATGCGATGAAAAATATTTTACCCATAAAAAAACGCATTGTCTATCCGAAAAAGGACACTGGCTTCATCGCACACCAATTTGTATTAACCTCTTGTCTACCGAAGAAAAAACTTATTGCTCTCGCACAATTAATTGACGACTTACAGTCTTTCATCGGCCATTAAGAAACCGTTCAATGATTATTATATTCATCATTAGGCCTGTCTGGCGTCTATACTTTGATAATTTGAATGACATTTCCATTGTTGAACCCATCGAGAATGGCTATTTTATTGATTATTGTTGTCGCGGAACTTTTTGGTCTCAGGCTAAAACCGTTGTTTGATGGTTTATTTTTTGTTTTCGGTATAAAGGGGAACAGAACTGAAACGATAATGTCACAAATTATCAGAATACCCAGATGCGAAACTAAGCGTGTTCGTTGAAATCTCTCACCACTATCGTCCCTCCCACTGCGTGGTGGATATACACCCCACGATTTAGTACGTGACCTAATGCTTATCTAGGTGTCAGTTAGTCCCATACTTTTGTTGGTATAGAACGTGAGCATAAGTTAGTTAATTGTGTTTAGTTGTTTGTGAACTTTTATATTTTTATTAGTAAAGTGTTAGTATAGTGTCTTGTTAAATTTTTTTACCGTTTAATATAGGATATAAATGTGTATATTTATTCTGTTCCTCCATCACCGAGAGCGGATCACTTTTTAGATTTCCAAAGGACCACTATTATTTAAAGACTATTTAACATAAATTCAAAGCTTTTACAAATTACTTAGATATGTTACTAAAGTTATTGATATTAATCAGTATGTGCCTAAACACAGGAAAATATTTTTTTATTTATAGCCGCACTGTCATTTGAAGGGCTATATTTCAAATTTAAAAAATTAGGTGTTTTTTCAGAATTTAAAAAATTACATACTTTCAAATAAAAAAATCAATTAGGTTTGGTTATTACTATGGCAACATCTGCATTGCTTTAAAAGATTGCGTCGGGGTTTCTTTAGAAACTTGTGTTACTCGGCTTTCAATTATTCTGTTTCAATTCCTAGTTACATAAAACTTTTTAATACACAATTAAGCTAAAAAACGAAATACCATTAATTAATTTAATAAGCAGTTTTTAGGCAAGGTTTTTTTAATGGCTTTTTGTTAAACATTCCAAACCCCCATTAGTTTAATCGTTTTACAAATGTTTTGTGCAACCAGGTATAGACATTTTATTACAGATTGATCCAAACGTGACATCTACTAACAATATTTTACCGTTCAAAGAATGGGTAAAATTTTTAGGTTGTAATATTTTTTAATAAAGATATATTTAAATTCCTAATTAGCGTATTATTATTTTATTCCGTTTTCCACACATAAAAAAAGCTGCATAATTAGTTACTATAAAGTCTATCTTTCCTTAGCGCCTTGGTGCGGTTTAACCTTTACAAATTAAAAATATTACAATCCATACATTGGTGCAGATGTTTCATTTATTCTTTCTCAAGGTCATAGAAACAACCAAGCGTAATTTGTCGCACTTTCGCATCTGTATATTCTGATAATTTGTGATAATGTACGATGAAGAGGCCTGCAATAGTGCAGTGGCGGCTGGTACTAAAGGGCACAAGGAAACGTTCCCAACCTTTAAATAAACAAAAAGGAACGATTGTGTTAAAAATAATATAATTTATTGTCAGGTATTTACTATAATCCCATGAAAGCACTTTTAAATACTCTGCTTTAAACTTACTTCTAAATTGCTCCAAAGCAAAGCCTAAAAACTTTCTTTCCAAGCCGGGACATAAACGAAACAAATGAAGTGAGATACGTGTCGTAGAATGCGAGAGTTGTGCCCGATTTGTTTATTTATTTTGATCTGCGGCTTAGGTCTTCTTTACTCTAATAAACGCGAAAAAGTATAGTGCATATGGGCACAAATTACGTGTGTCCCGGCAGAAGTTGAAGCTTAAACGGTAGTGTCGGGTCCAGTAAAGTTTTAGTAGCAATATTTTACTATTTATTGTTGATTATGATTATACGGTGTGATTACCCCTACATTACACCTATGATTACACCTATTTTAACCAGGCTCTTTCGAATTTCTCATGACAGGGGTATTTTTCCAGACAGCTGGAGAGCTGCACGTGTCCAGCCTATTCCCAAGAAAGGATCTAAATCTCTTCCATCCAACTATAGACCCATTTCACTCCTTTCAATGCTTTGTAAAGTATTGGAGAAATCCATTAACTCGCAAATTCTTAGGTATTTAGAAAAACATACAATTTTACATGACAGGCAATACGGATTTCGTCACAAGAGATCTACAGCAAATCTTCTTTCCTTCGTTTCACACAACTGGAACAAGTCTCTTGAGTTTCTAGGTGAGTCCCAGATCGTTGCTCTTGATATATCTAAAGCTTTCGACCAAGTCTGGCATGACGCACTTCTTAATAAACTTCCCTCCTACGGTCTTCCAACTAAACTCTGCTCTTGGCTCTCCAGTTATCTTTCCAATCGACGTATATCAATCATTGTTGATGGCCACGCTTCAAGCTTTCACGAAATTAATGCTGGAGTGCCACAGGGTTCAGTACTAGCACTAACTTTGTTTCTTCTTCACATCAACGACCTTCTTTTTTCCACAACCAATCCCATTCATAGTTATGCTGACGATAGTACCCTTCACTCCACTTTTCAGGTTCTCAAACCAATCTCTCAACCCGACTTGGAAAGCAAACGCAGGACGATGCAGATATCTCTTTCACAGGATCTGAATTTAATATTGGATTGGGGCGCCAAAAATCTCGTTCAATTTAATGCATCCAAAACACAATCATGTTCCTTGTCGCGAAAAAATCATCAAACACTCACCCTTTGCTTATGAGTGGCCAGGTTTTGCAAAGCGGGGACACATTTAACCTTGTGGGCGTCACATTTGAGAATAACTTTAACTGACATAAACACATTGTATCTATAGCCGCCGCGGCTTCAAAAAGCTTGGATTTCTTTTCCGAGCCAAAAGTATTTTTCTCCTTCCAACTTATACACTTTGTATGTGTCCTAAATTCGACCCTCTCTGGAATATTGTTCTCATGTCTGGGGAATGGCATCCCCTACAACCCTCAGCATTCTTGATGCCATTCAAAGAAGAGGTGTTCGTCTTATTAATGATCCTTTACTTACTGAAAGACTTCTTTCTCTTACCCATCGTCGAGCTGTGGGAGATCTATCGCTCTTCTATAGTACTTTTACGGCTTCTGCTCCGACAAATTATCCAGTATAGTCCTTCCTCTTGCAGCTCCTAACAGAGAAACTCATGGTGCCGCGCGTATGCATCCTTATACAGTTCAACTGGACAGGCCCCGAACTTCCCATTTCGTTTGTTCTTTTATCCCTTGAGTTTCTAGACTGTGGAACCTGCTGCCCGCGGAGGTCTTTCCTTCCCCCAAATCTTCAAGTATTTAAGTCCCGTGTCAACAAACTCCCTCTTACCACGGTACGTTAGTATTTAGGCTTTCAGCCTTCGTGGATTGTCCAAAGATAAAAAAAGAGAGTATACAAGGCTCTGCATGTGAAATAAAACGTTTAATCTAAAATATCTCAAAATCGATTGCTCGTAGCGTCATTTATTAAGTATAACTTTTTGTGTGCAAAATATGGCAGAATAAAAATTGTCTACTAAAATCATAACATAACGATGCAAAAAAGTAATGACACTGTAGAAAAAGTTTCAATAATAAATAAAATATTTAAAAACAACTAAAATAAAGTAAAATCTTTGATACCCTGTATCTCGCAAATGATTAACTTTTCGACAAAGGTAAATTGCGTCGGATCATTGTATTTTGGCCCAAGGAGTCTATGATAGCATTTTGTACAGACCTTTTACAGACACCCTGTATTTCTGAAATAGGAAGTATGTTTTAATATAATAATAACTTATATTAGGTATTTGCAATGATATACAGGGTGTTTTCTAACTAGAGTACGAAACTTCAAGGTGTGATTATGTTATTTTATGGAAAAAGGTTCCCATAAACATATATGTCCGGAGTTGCTTCCGTACTGAGATACAGGTTAAGGCTGATTTGGATAAAATTACATAAGGTAATGTTGGAAAACACCCTGTATATTGCGTTATAGGAAGATATGAATTTACTCAAACACATCGTAACTCTTTAAAACCTTATTCTAGGATTATTCTGATAATTTTCATTTTCTTTAAATACATTTTTTTAAATATAGACATGGGTATCCATATTTAAATACCGTATACCTAAAAGCATTGAAGACGTTTAAATAAACCGTTATAAATCGAAGCAATACCACATAAAAACTGTAAAGTTATGTACGTGTCTTCATACCAAGTCGAAATTAATATCTCCGACGTGAAATTTTAATACACAATAATTGTGTTAAAAATCGACACCTCGGCGACCGGTATGCCTACGCTTATTTTGCCTTTAAATGCTTGGTGACGTTTTGCACTTTATTAATAAAAATATTCTAATAAATGGCAAGACACACCTCTTATGGGATACTAGTATCGGCAAAGGCTGTTAGTTAATTTATACCGGGTGATGCATCGCCGGGCGGGACATAGGAAATCCCATGTAGTTTTTAATGGGGTCAATTATTGGCCCCCTAATTATTTTAGAGAAAAATCTATTCAAGTTTATTGAAGAGCATGCAAATCTACGTCCATGGTAAAAACTTTAGATTTTTCGGTTAACCCGTTTGCTAGTTAGATTAGAGATGGTAAACTGAAATTTTATTGCATTCTGCAGAAATAGCATTTTTTAACTCATCTAGATTAGGGTAATTTTATCCTTGTATATTGCTTTTTAAATGGCTCCAGAGGAAGAAATCATTTGGCGAAATATCAGGAGACCTGGCTGGCCAATTTATGGTGTGATGTAGGCCAATAACATTTCCATTAAAAGCATTGTGTAAATATTTCCGAACAGCCAGGGTATTATGTGCCGGGCAGCCATCCATTTGGTACCAAATTTCCTGATTTTCCCTGGATATATCATTTAAAGCGGGTAAAATTAGTTCTTCGAGTAGTTCCAAATAAAATTCTGCATTTAAATTTTGATTAAGAAAAAATGGTTCAATAATATGTAGTCCGAAAAACCCCGCCCAAACATTTACTTTCTGTGGATATTGTGTCCTCGTTTCGACTAATCTGTGTTGATTTTCTTTGCTCCAGTATCGGTAATTTTGATGATTGGGTTTATTGTTTAACGTAAATGTGAGTGCATAAACAAATATTTCTTAAAAATTCCCTGTCCATGTTAGCCCTTTCCATCGTGTCAAAACAAAATTCCTCCGTCGTATTTCATCCCCATCCCTTAGCTCTTGATGTCTTTTATATTTGTATGAAATGTTTAAGGCATTAAGGCATAAGCCTTTTAAAATCCAGAGCACTGTTAATTGATCTTTTCCTATGATATCCTGAAGTTTCCTTGTACTCACCTTCCCTTTATTTTGTTCTACGTGCAATAAAATTTCCAAGTCTTTATCATCTCTAACATTTTCTTCTCTTTGATACTTCCTAGCTTCACATCTGCAGTTATTTATCACTGTGCCTTTGGCCTCAAATTTTTTGATATTCCTATCGACTGTTGATTTTCCGGGTATCGGTCTATTCGGATACTGAGCAGCGAACATGTCTGACACCTTTTCGTAACTATTTCCTTGGTAGTATCATTTAACCATTAATACTATTTCTTCAGTAGTATAACTCATGGTCAATCTTTTCGCTCTACGATTTTTTGATAATAATAAAGCACTCAATTTCAAAATGACATCGTTATGTCACGCTAACTGGTATTTTTATTGTTGTTCATAAATAATATGAGGCGATAATAATTTAACAATTTTAAAAGTATATTAGCATCTAACTAGCAAACGGGTTAACCGAAAAATCTAAAGTTTTTACCATAGACGTAGATTTGCATGCTCTTCAATAAACTTCTATAGAATTTTTCTCTAAAATAATTAGGGGAGCCAATAATAATTAACCCCATTAAAAATTACATGGGATTTCCTATGTCCCGCCCGGCGATTCATCACCCGGTATGTATTGTATCGAATATTTTTCGTTTCCTATAAAATCCTGAGCCTCTAAATTTGTTAGAGGAGGAATTATGGGCGAATTCCTTTGAGCAGAAGATGTCCGTCTTTTTACCTCTGAAAAGTGATAAATCTCAGCACGGCAAGGCGCAGAAAAGGAAGCCTTTTTTAAGCAAAGGTACAACTATTCTTTAAATTGAATGAAACGAGTTTTACGCGTTTTGGCAGATTCCTATATACAGGGTGTCCGGAAAAATGAGGCGATAAATGATAGGGGTAATAAAGTAAGACAAAACATTGTTAGTACTTCATATAAAAAAAGTTCTAGCGCGCTTCGTTAGGGCGATATTGACCTTCAAGTTGACGTAAAAACTGGTTTTAGTTAAAACTTTTAAACTGTTGCCATAGTAACAAGGATATTTGAGCAACTAAATAACCTCATAGTAATCTTTTTCCATAGGTAAACGGCTGTTTAGGAAGTCGGATTTGAGGACGGAATTATACAGGGTGCGACAATTTTTTATTCAATGTATGCATTTTTAACACAGGTGACAAATTCGAGATTTTGTTTTGACCACTTAATTCCTTTAATCGCGTTCTAAATTCAGACATAACAGCATCTTGTATGTAATAAAATTCCATTTTTTGAAAAAAAAGAATAAAATATGGTTTAATTATAGAAAATAGTCTTTATCTGAATTATAAAGTTTAAGATGCTTCAAAAACAATTTTTAATAATTTTACCACAGAGCAAAAAAAGTACACCTGATTGTAAAATACATTTTCACAAATAAGGTAACATAGTTTTATCTATAGTTCACTTAAAGATAAAATGGAACAGAGATAAGTAAGAAAATCTGTTTTATTGAAACAAGAAGATATAGGTAGGTACGTACATAAAACAATAGACTCAGCATGACATACTCGTTAAACAAATAGGTATTAGTATATCGGCCAGTAAAGCAACAACAACGAAAGTATCTGACTCATCCAATCCAAAATGTTTACATGCGGGTATTCACATTAGACTGTCTCTTTTACTCACAGTGCCTGTGTTATTTGGCTGATCCGGTAGGTATATGCTTTTTATATTTTTATGTTTACCCATCTATTATTGATCTGTAATACCTTAGAAACGGAATATGTTATGGTAGAATAATACGTGCTATCACACCTAGGGCATTATAAGCGGGCATTATGATAATGTCCGCTTATAATGCCCTAATGCGCTAATATGGAAATTTTATTGCTTATCCAATTTTATTTCCCTCACAATAAAGATCAAGTTTATACAAACATATGTATTAAAATAAAATCAATAACTTACCAGTTCCTGAAAATATGCCATTAACCCATTAGCGCCCAATTTATTTATTTTTTAAATTTTTGCGTGATTTACAGAATATGCGAATATTATGAACTAATTTGACACGAAATGTCATTATATTTAATTAAAGTTAACGGAGATGAGCGTAAACTGTTGTCCTCATTTGAGGACGCTGGGCGGATATGCAAAATAATATTAAAAAAACTTACCAAGTACAAAATTTTATTTTACAGAAAATTATACATAATAAACTAATTAAAAAAAAACACAACAAAAGCAAAGTTATTTTTTCTTGTGAAATTCAGTAAAACATGCGGGTATACATAGTGTGACGTTACACTTGGCACAAAATGTACGTGGTTTGCTTGTACAGTTTGCCATTTGGCATCTTCTTTGTTTGTCTCTTTTGTCCACGGTATGATTTTTTCCATCATATTTGATATCTGCTGGTATATTAACACGAGATGTTGTTGGATAACTTAGAGGTCGTCCACGAAAGACTCGGGTACCGTGCCCACTTTTTAGATAGGGATAAGCAATTTCCATTCTAAATTCCTTTATTGACATTTTTTTCTCCTTCACGCATCATATTATAAAGCACCCAGCCGTTTACTACAGCCATATCAATCATCCTTGTAAAAAGACACCAATACCATTTTTTTCCTCTCACAGCAATTGAGTGTTTTTCAAGCAACCAGTCGTGGTGGTCAACACCTCCCATATGCTTATTATAATTAGAAATAAGTTGTGGTTGTGGTACTGAAATACGTTTATTTTCTTGTTTACTCCAACGTTGAACCAGTGTTGTAGGCAGTATTTTGTCATAATTTGTGGCTAAGGAAACACACTTGCTATCGTTCCATTTGCAAACAAGAATGCTATTATTTTCATCAAAATTCCAATCGAAAGAACCACGAGCTTCTTTTTCCATAAGCTTCGTTGATTTAGTTGGACATTTTGATGTTCTATTTTCTCTTATAGTGCCGGTGGCACGAAAACCCCTTTCTTTTAGAAGGCAAAGTAAGTTGTAACTTGTAAAAAATTATCGAAATATACAATATGTTTATGAGGAGATTCTGCTATTCTAAGCATGTCTGTTACAACCCTGGTTCCTAAGGGAATGTGTTGTTCCGTGTCTTTGTGAGTTTTACCACAATATAAAGAAAAATTGTAACAATAACCATTGTCCCCACATAAAGCCCATAACTTATAACCAAAACGAATTGGCTTTTCTTTTAAAAATTGTTTCATACCGTGATGGCCATAATATTTGACAATCATTTCATCTACTGAAAGGTCTTTATGAAACACTCCCCATTTTTGGAAGCGCCTATTTATCTCAGTTAGAAGAGGTCTAATTTTAAATGTTTTATCGTCTTTATTATCTGCTGCCAAAGAATTGTCGACAAAGTGCAAACACGATTTTATTTCCAGGTAAGCATTTCTGCTAAATGCATTTTTTACCAAAGGGACACCCAAATCTTCCCGTTCAGACCAGTAGTCCCTTTCACTTGCTAAAGTGTGATATCCAGTGAAAATCAAAAACCCAATAAATATTTTCAATTCTTCTGCGGTCACACAAAAACCGTGTTTGTTTTTTTGTTCGGTAGCATATCGGTTAGTTTCCTTAGCTAATAAATCGTAAACAGCTTTATCAAAAAACTGTTCAAATATTTCCAAAGGAGTTAAATTTAGCAATTCTTTTTTACGCATTCAAATAGTTCTTGAGTGCTAAGGGAATCCTCTACATGTAAATCTTCGTAAATAGGTTCTTTGGTGCTCCATTTCGGAGTCCAAAATTTTAAAACGTTCTGTTCAAATTTCCTTCGTTTTATAAGTAATGATAAAGGTTGGTTATCTTCTTCATCAGATTCTTGTAATTCTTGGATTTCAGGCTTCCTTTTTGATTGTAAATCACTGATGTTCTCTAAGACGTTCTCTACGAAAAATTCTGCATTTTCTTCATCTGAGTCCTGACTATTATTTCCCGTTAAAAAATCTCTGTTCCACCGGGAATTTCTTTTACCATAGCTGTTTCCATATCATTATCATTTATGTCGTCTTCATCTGTAAGTTCGTCAACTTCCGGTGGTAATGCTACAATATCCTCTTCTATCTGTTCTGAGTAAAGATATGCTACTGCATCTTCAAGTTTCTTAAAACACTTTCTCATTTCTTTCTGCCTCTCACCCATTCTTTCAAAATTTTATAACCATACCTATAACCAAAAAATGTGTGTAGCGCCCAGCGTCCTCATTCGAGGACGGGAGTATTTTGCTCAATATTACAAAATATTCTTAAAAATAACGTACTTATAATAAATTTATTTTAAAACATACATAATAATAGAAGTTAAATTCATTAATAACAATTACGTACCACCATGGAATGAAACTTGACAAAAAAGTAAATACTAGCTGAATATCCCTTTAAAAATTAATAAAATAACACGTGCCACTGCAAGTAAACAATTTTACAAACTAAGCCGAAGGCGATATTTCTTGAAAGAGTATGATCGAAAATAGGTTATTTGATCTCAACATTCAAGGCCACGCATCTTTGAGCCACGCTATCCCCTCCTAAATTAGTTGTCCTCAAAAGAGGACGCTGGGCGCTAATGGGTTACAACGGTTTCGGTTATTTGAAGAATTGCGTTCGCATCTTTCCAAATACCAAATATGCCATACTCCCGATCATACTGTTGCCTTGATTTAACTGGCAAAAGATTTTTGGTCGCTTTTATGGCTTTTCTCTTATATTTTGTGGAATTTCTTCCATTTTGAGCAAATCGTTAAATAAAAATACCAACTGACTAACTGATAGAAACATCAAAGTCAAACTTAACACCAGTCATTATCTACTTACGTATACAGGTACAGGGTGCAACTTATTTTTTATATTACGAATAAATAATGTAATTAGTCATTAAAAAACTCTTTTTGGGTAAAACATAAAGCATTGTATGCACCACGGGCTTTACTGGACTATAATGTCCTAGTAACGCCCTTGATAAATAAAGAGCTATTAGGGCATGACAAGTGCTTCTAAATTTTTCCTAATTAATCTACACCATTTTTCTCTATCATTGTGCATCCAGGCTCGGTGCGGCCTTGGTGCGGTAATGTGTGACCAGACCTTAAAACAGACAGTATCGTCGATAATGTAATGATGAATAAGCTTTGCTTGTTCTCAATAAAAAAAAAATCGTCAGTAAATCGTCATGATTAATTTTTCCAAAGAAATTTAATAGGAAAAACACGAGCCCTAATAGCCTATAATAAACTAACTAATAGTTTAGAAATGCCAAAGTTCCAACGAACGCTCTTGAAGCAGTTGTTCAGTTGTTAAATAGCAATTTGTACGAAATTACATCAAAGTATGTCTGAAACAATTGAAACTGTCCCGAAAAAACCGTAACTGTCGGTGCTCATTCCAAGAATTCGAGTCTCTGGTACCATCCCAATCGCACAATAAGTGAGATCAACAGGCGCAACAACGCGAAACAGTCGTCACAACATGGCAGCACGTACCACCAAGCCCGTAATATAAACTAAACACATAAAAATTCCTGCTGTAATCAATTATCTTTTTTCGACAAACGCAAATGGAGAATTTTATAATCGACACGAGACTGTTAAAACTAAAACGGAGCAGCGAAATCTATAGTTTTTGTGCAGAATGATGGCCATCGCAGGATGTTGTTTCACATATTTGACGGACATTGGCTATTAAAATTTTGCCAAGAAAGTGTTTTTATTGATGCTGTAAGAGGTAAAAGGTATACAAGTTCGATTAAATTGGCTTAACAACACCTATAATACTGAGTGATCAGAACACCCATGGTATAGGAAGAAGCAACGTTTACGAAAACAAATTTTAGGTCAGCTGATTTTTGATATACCGGGTGTTTGCTCCGTCAGGCAGGACATAGGGAATCCCATATAAATTTTGAAGTGGTCCAATATTGGCTCCCCTAATTATTTTAGAAGAAAATATAATTAGGATTTTTAAAGAGCACGAAAAGTTGTACCCAGTGTACAAATTTCAGCTCTTCTCAGTCCACGAGCTAAGAGATAAATGCTAAAATAAGTTACGAATCTCCTATCTTCTTACCCGCCTTGTATTATTAGAAGTTTATAATAAAATACTAGAAAAATTATTTAACCTCTTACTCTCAAGTTGTCAGATCAATGTCACATCATTCTTAAATAATGAACTACTTAAATCAAGAAAAAATCACTATTATAAAATGGTTTTACCAGGAAATAGTTATCGAAGAGTAGCGGACATGTTTGCAGCCTATTTTCCCAATAGGCCAATACTAAGTAAATCGACAATAGAACGGACGATAAAAAATTTGAAACTACAGGCACAGTAATCAATAATTGCAAATGTGAAGAAAATCGACGTGATCTTTCGCCAAACGATTTTTTCTATGGGGACATTTAAAAACTAAGCTACCAATAAAAAATATGAAAATTTAGTCCAGCTAAGGAATGCTATTTCCGCTGAATGTGCCAGAATATCGATGTACCAACTAGCCAACGTAAGAAATGAGTTTTATAATCGTTTGGGTTATTGTCTGGCAGTTAATGGAGGAATATTTGAGCATTTGATTAAATCCTGATATTTTCGTCATAAATTGACTTCTAAATGTAGAAAAATTTGTTTTATTGTCTTGCGTAACTGTGAGTGCATGTGTTGGAATTAGCTGTAAACTAAAATGAAATGCGAGGATTCTTTTTGAAATTCCCGTATAAAATTGTTCAGTTTTGGCAATGACATTATAAATTAATGATCTAAATTGTCACTAATAAATCGATATGGTGTTTTTATTGTTGATTTCTAGAGTGCAGGGTGCATACTGAGATACTACGTTGCAGAAGTATTAAGCAGTTTACTCTTTACTGGTTGGTTGAAAAATGCTCAAATTTTCATTTTGGGTGGAACGTACTGTGCTCTTCAATAAGTCCTAATAGCATTTTTTCTAAAATAATTAGGGGAGCCAATATTCGACTACTTCAAAATTTACATGAGATTCCCTATGTCCCGCTCGACGGAGCAACACCCGGTATTGTTCACCTTCCTCTTCTGAATAGACCCTGGGCTCTCTGGCTGGCGGTAGTGGTTGCGTTTATTAGTTCGGCATTCTACCTGTACAGGTAATAATCCTAGGTTTGGAAAACATTTTAAGAAACTTAATTTTTAATATCTTGTCTTTATATATGTTTACCAAACATATATTTCTATTGCCAGACACTTTTATCATTAAATATAGTTTTCTACTAGCGTGTGGAAAGCAGCACTTTTCCACACGCAATTTGTTTTGGAAGTATCATCTTTTCCGCACTAGTGCGGAAAAGTAAAACCCTTGCAAATTTCTCACTTAAACAGAAAATTAAAATGTTTTTAATTCTAAAGTTTGACTTAGTATAATTTTATTATTGTAGTAGTATTCTTTTATTTCGACAAATTAGGTGTAAAATCAACGAAATATTCACTAAAAATTAATATTGTTTTCAAAACATTGTTTTAAAAATCCTGGTATATATTAAATTTGCTTGTCAGATTTTTAGTTTTGAGAGGTGCCGGTGTCCATATTATAAAAGATCAAGTCATTAAAAGTCATTGAAAATTAAAAGTGTCTTTAGTACATTCTGATCAGTATCGTCAATTTTAAATAAAAACGTTTCCAATGGATTCTTCTGACGAGGAATTACATGAATCCATTCTAAAAGCAGCCGAAATAGCAAATTTAGATTTGTTGCCGTCCAAGTCGAAGCACAGGTACGAGAAAGAATATACAGCATTTACAAGCTGGTGTGGCGAGAAAAAATCAAAAGTATATATGGAAGAAGAAGTTTTTATAGCATATTTCGCGGAACTTGTTAAAACACGTGAGCCCAATACTTTATGGTCAAGGTATTCCATGTTAAAAAGTGTCATTAAGATCGAAAAAACATGGATTTAAGCAAATATTTCAAAGTTTCATCATTTTTGATAACTTACTTCTTATACAATGGTACATTCAAAGCACAGTGTTCAAAACTTATGTTCTTTGTTTATTTTTTATCATGTAAAATATATAAAATATACCAATTTAATATTTACTGACTTCTTTATAGAAAATTAATAATTTATACAGTACTACACTGCTTTTCCCTTTAATATAAATTTAATTAAAAAAGAATAAAAATGTTTTAACTTAATAAAAAAAAACATATTACTTACATTACAAAAGTAATCAAATAATAACTTAATGTTAAAAAGACGAAGATATTAAAACTTTAAAAAATTAAACAATATAGGTATTTTTCATAATTTGACTTTTGTAGCCTTTATTTTTGCAAATTATTCGTATTCAGGCATATGTTATATCTAAAGCCGGCTACAGACGATGCCAAGGCTTGGCAAATGTCCGCTCGTTCAAACGTTCCCGCATCCCGTATGTAAAACATAGCAAAGCAAAGCCAACGTTGGGATGCGAGAAAGTTTAAACGAGCGGACATTTGCCTTGGCATGTCGTCTGTAGCCAAATTAAGCCATCACACTGATCACACATTTCATTTTCCTTAGAAATTACCGCCGCTAGGGGGCGCCATTTTATAGACAATCAAAAACTTAAAAAATAAGGTACTCCCTATTAAAGTCGATAAACCTCACCGTTTAGGCACCAACAGACATCAAAGTTTTCATCAATTTCAATCAAATTACCTACATACATACAGGGTGTCCAGTAACCCAACCGACAAACTTTACAGGGCGATTCTACAACAGAAAATAAAAAAAAACTTTATATAAACATATGTCCCAAACGTCTTAGTTTTTAAACTACGGTGTGTTAAATATTAAAATAATAATAATAATTTTTAACACCCCGTAGTTCAAAAACTAAGACGTTTAGGACATATGTTTACATGAAGTTTTTTTCTTATTTTTGTTGTAGAATCGTTTGGTTGAGTTACTGGACACCCTGTATGTATGTAGGTAATTTGATTGAAATTGATGAAAACTTTGATGTCTATTGGTGTCTAAACGGTGAGGTTTATCGACTTTAATAAAGAGAACCTTATTTATTAAGTTTTTGATTGTCTATAAAATGGCGCCCCAGCTTTGCAATATCTGTCAAAATAAAGAAGTTAAAACGTAAATAAATTTTTAACTTTTAGATAAAGTGCCCTCTGGAGGTATTTAAAAAAGTACTTTTATCTTAAAATTTTAGAATCTGCAAAGCTCGATTTGTGTGCCAAATATCAACTGGATTGGTTAAAAAATAAATGCAATATGACGAAAAACCAAAATAAAAATTGAACTTTGACGGCTTGTAACTCGAAAACGAATGACATTTTGAAAAAAAATATATGAAGCTCTACCCTCATTTTGTCAAGTAGAATCACCCCTTTAAGTTTCGTGATCGATTTTTAAAACACCCCGTAATTTCAAAACCAAGACGTTTAGGGCATAATTTATGTTCATATGCAGTTTTTTTTCTTCTCTAAATTTAAACCAGTTTCATTGGTTTGCACTTTAATCTATTAATATGCTCTGTAATTTAGAGCTAGCACTGTTATCGCTAACTTAGCGTTTTAGAGCGAGGTTCCATGGTGTAATGGTTAGCACTCTGGACTCTGAATCCAGCGATCCGAGTTCAAATCTCGGTGGAACCTAATTATTTTATTTTTGAATATAAATTATCGGA
The DNA here is from genome assembly GCA_014170235.1 of Listronotus bonariensis. Classification (NCBI taxonomy): domain Eukaryota; kingdom Metazoa; phylum Arthropoda; class Insecta; order Coleoptera; family Curculionidae; genus Listronotus; species Listronotus bonariensis. Next base: position 22,673 of record JACEGR010000745.1, on the reverse strand, counting down.
AATATCTTTTATAAAAATATGTTGTATTATAAAATTATTATTACAATAATAAATAAATAGAATCTTTACGGAATTTTATTTTGGAAAATAACTTTTCTCTAAATTCCTTTAAGCAGTAAACATAAATGATAATGGGTTTAAAAATAAAAAAAATTAAATAGTGCATTTTTAATGTATTTATACTTATACTAATATACTTTGTCATTTGGAAAAATTTTACTGCGCTAAGTGTATTACTGTCCTTATATTATAAATTTCTTATGCGGTTCCATGGTGTAATGGTTAGCACTCTGGACTTTGAATCCAGCGATCCGAGTTCAAATCTCGGTGGAACCTAGACTTTTTTTTATGTATTGTATGTTTTTTAATTTATTTTAATCATTTAGATTAACTTCTATGTTTATAGGTGTCTTGATATTAAATACTTTTTAACAGTTGATTGTGCGATGTTGTAGTTAGGACAAAATAGCTTAAAATTTTAGTTTTATATAATTAATATAAATTTATATATATATGATTTCTGAAAATATATATTTTTTTTTAATTGACTGAAAATTGAATTTTCCACTCAATTTTTAAGCGGAAAATGCTATTTTACAGGACTAATTTACATTCCGGTCCCTAGTTTACTTTCCGGTCTCTCATTTACTTTCCGGTCCCTGATATCTAAAAATCCTGTTAGCCATGACAAAAATTGTCAAGAGTTCAATTGTTACTATTTGACAGTTCAAGATATTGTAAAGTAAAGAAAGCATCATTTTGCCAAAATGGAGTCAGACACGGAAAATCCAGATGAAATAATTGAAGCAGCCTTGCCTTATTGTCGTTTAAATATAACACTAAAAATTTACACAGTTTTTTTTCCGATCAATTAAAAAAAAATTATGTACGATACTCGACCGGAAATATTTTACGGGTCTCCTCAAAACTACAGGAGTCGCCTACGGCTCGCCCTGTAAATGTTTTTCTGTCGACCCGTAAAATACCATTTTCCGGTCTAGTAACGTAAATAGCTATTAAAACTATTGAACGGATTTTTTTATTCAAGAAATGTTACCGTAAAGACAACCAAATAAGAAAATGAATAAGCTAGTGTAAGCTAACATAAGATTGAAAAACCTCGTCCGTATTATTTTTTAAACGGTTTTACTTTCCAGCAAACACTATTTGCCGGCAATATACATTTTTCATATTGGCATTGATAGTAAAGCATTGGCAATTGGTGGCAATATTATGCCAACATCTAACACGTATTAAAAAGTCAACCCTAAATAAACACTCAAATGCCAATAAATTTTACATGCAGGCGAATTGCCGGCAAGCATAGAAAAATGGCGGCATACCAATCCTGATTAAATAAAGCATGCCTTTTTATTGCAGGCAAATAAATATTGTATTTTTGAAGGCAAACCTTCAAAGCATATTTATACTTTTATACCATGTGATTAAACATTGATATTTAACTAAGATTAGAGCAATTTTTTTGAGCTGTTTTATTTATAATGGCAGCTAAACAACAGTATTTTATGTTTTTTTTACATAATTTAGAAAAATGGCCTTTTTATAAAATTTTATTGTTACAAATCATGCAAATAAAAATTAAGTCAAACAAAATGTTTATTATCTATTTTTAAGAGAATAAAAATAAAGTGATCGTAAAATTAGATGGTAAAAAATTATTAGGTTAATATCGACCAACAGTAAGAAATTCAAATTTCCCGCTTAGCTGAAATACAGATTTTGGACGATTTTGACAGATGCAGAAAAATTGCTTTTGTTTGACCGCTTTGAGCACTTTGTGCAATTGTTTTCTACGTGGTTTTCTAGCTTTTTAGTTCCGGACCAATCTTCTCAATAATGGGGTATTGATCAGACAAATAATAAACTGGTTGGGCACTTGACATTTTTAGTATAATATTTACTCTGGATATATGCTACATCCAACGGTTTTATTATTTGTTTGATCAATACCTTAGATTAATGAGAAGATGATGGTGCGATCTGGTAGCTAGGACTTAGCGAATTATTTTTTAGATCTTAGTACAATAAAACCGTTAAAAAAATTAAAGTTTGTCTGTACAGAAAAAATAAAAAAAATTGAGAACTTTGCAACACTAGGGTGATTTTTACTTTGTAACACTAGTGTGATATGTACTTTTCCTCACTGCTATATTATACTGTTTTGACAATATTTTTACATCGAAATCACCTACCTAGAAGCATTATATAACTTTTATCATTTTGGAATTTAAAAGGCCCTCACTTAATAAAAATTGTATGGTTTGGTTAGGTAATAACGGTAATAGTTTAATACGGTTTTCTGCTATTTTAAGGCTTTTTTAAATTATTGATACTTACATATTTTAGACACTCTTCTAAATAAAACGTAAATGGCGCATATCCAAAATATTCCGTTTTTTAAAAAATATCAGGAAACAAACTTACGGGACCGGGGAGTGAAAAGGGGTGCTGGGTGGGGTAAAATTGGTAAAACGAGTTAATGAAACTGAACATCACATGTAAAATTAAGTAAAAATTACATTTTTCCTCATATTTTTGAGAAAAAATATAAAAATATGAAAATTGTAAATGCATAACCTAAAGTCCTAAAAGTAAGAAAAAACGACTACTAAACGTCAGTTATACCATGCAAAATATGGAAAGCATTTGGCAACGTCGGAAGGGTCTGATTCTATTTATGAATGGATAAAAGAAAGTGGATTCATAAAATGTGTATTAGCCTCAGGTTTAATTAAGGGATTAAAAAAAAGATTTAACTAGTTGTTTAAGTACACGAAGACAGAGAGAAAGGAATTTGATCTATAGGAGTTTTTCTCTGGCGCTTTAGGTCGAACGGTCAAGTGGCAAGGCTGCCTCTATAAAGTGCGTGCTCAAATGGTAGGGAGATTTTTAATTTGATCTACTTACCTGACAATTGCTGTATTCCTTTTATGCTCCAGAACCGCCCGGAACGGCACCATAAGTGTTCCTTTTACAATTTTTTGTCATTTTTTCATGCTGTAGAACCGTTCTTGACACTATTGAAAGTTCAGAGAACGGTTCTCCAAGGTAAAAGGAATACACAGAATACTGTGCCACTGAGCGAGCAGTCAGTGAAAATTGTTTTTGTGGTTATGTCTATTTTTGTTTATGTTTTTATTTTTTCGGAAATTTTATTATTACTCTTTTTAATATTAGAAGAAAGCTTATACTGTGTAGTAACTTAACGTTAATAAGATGATTTTCGCTAATTTGGGTTTTACTGTTTAAGGTAATTAAGTAAAAGTTTTTTACTGTCACTACAATAAATATGTCACTTGCAAAACCAATAGCAGTTTTTAGAATGACATCATAATATATATCACACGAGTGTTGTAAAGTACTTTTCCTACGACCACTTGTGAAAATAGCAAATAGCACACTGATTTCATGCATAGAAAATGCGTTATATCACACTAGTGTTGCAAAGTACTTTACAGCACTAGTGTTGCAAAGTACTTTACAACACTGGTGTGATACATATTATGATGTCATTCTAAAAACTGCTATTGGTTTTGCAAGTGACATATTTATTGTAGTGACAGTAAAAAAAAACTTTTTATTTACCTTAAACGGTAGAACCCAAATTAGCGAAAATCATCTTATTTTATATTTATTAAAATTTACGAAAAATATAATTGGTTGCCTAAGCATGATTGTCATAAATTAATAAATCTAGTGACTCAGGCATTCGACTATTGGCGCGGTGATTAGCCGTGGTGGTACAGTTCTGTTAAGATGGCTAAATTGTACTTTTGTGTATTTTTGAATAGTTTACTTTTATGAAATATAGTTCTTAAAAGTGCATTAATGGCTTGTTATTGTTAGCACAACAATAATACATATTTTTCTTAAAAATATGAGGAAAAACTGTTATTTTTACTTAGTTTTACATGTGATGTTCAGTTTCATTAACTCGTTTTACCAATTTTACCCCACCCAGCACCCCTTTTCACTCCCCGATCCCGTAAGTTTATTTACTGATATTTTTAAAAAAACGGAATATTTTGGATATGCACCACTTACGTTTTATTTAGAAGAGTGTCTAAAATATGTAAGAATCGATAATTTTTAAAAAACCCTTATAATAGCAGAAAACCGTATTAAACTATTAGCGTTATTACCTAACAAAACCATACAATTTTTATTAAGTGAGGGCCTTTTTAAATTCCAAAATGATAAAAGTTATATAATGCTTCTAGGTAGGTGATTTTCGATGTAAAAATATTGTCAAAACAGTATAATATAGCAGTGAGGAAAAGTATATATCACACTAGTGTTGCAAAGTAAATATCACCCTAGTGTTGCAAAGTTCTCAATTGTTTTTTATTTTTCTGAACAGACAAACTTTAATTTATTTATTTTTTGGTGAATAATTTGTGGTCGTAGGAAAAATAGTGTACAGTACTCGTGTGAAAATGACTTTCTTACACTCGTGGGTTTGTCGCACTCGGCTAACGCCTCGTGCTACAATATTCCCACTCGTGTGAAATTAGTCATTTTCCACACTTGTAATGTAATATACTATTGCAACACTAGTGTTGTAAAGTACTTTTCAACACTAGTGTGATATAACGCATTTTCTATGCATGAAACCAGTGTGCTATTTGCTATTTTCACAAGTGGTCGTAGGAAAAGTTCTTTTTATATAATTTATTTATTACCACAACTTTACCAAACTTCTTAAGGATTTATTTGTCACCGATTTAATTTTGAAACGCAATCACGTCAGACCGGTACTAAAACGGACACGTCCTTGAAATCCATCAAAGCCTATCTATGATTTCTCAGACTGTGGTGACGGTAAAACAAAATTCTGTTCAGGTCAATCAAAGTATGTAAGGAGTGTCCATCACGTATTTGGTGACATTGCGGAGAGCTCCAGGACACGGCAGACACCTCGATGCATATCAAACACCTCACGTGCAGCTACCGAGTAGAATTACTGCACCCGAAGGTCACAGTAGGCTATGCTTGGTGATTTGATGATTAGGAAATAAAATATCGGTTTTTGTTTGTAAAATACTTTTTATTACCGATGGGCTGACGGGTAATTGTTTCTTGGATGAAGGTCTCGAATTTAAATATGGTCATTATTCATGGCTTCCTTGATTTTACGATGTGGTCACTGGGGCTAGATTTGTTTTTGGCGGTTTTTGTTTTGGTTTAAAAGGGGCATCTCAAAACTTACTTCTTAATCTATAGAAAAATCTGGTATACCCAAAGTTTCTTTATGAGAAGGAGTTTAGACATAAGCAAGACCGGTGATAGCTTTTGTCAGGGACGTGAGGGTGTGAGAATTACGATTTTGGTTGGCAGTTCTGTTCAAAGTTGGTAGCATTATCAGCTAATGACAGAGTCGTGCCTGGTCGAGCTTTGTTTGGTAAAAACTGTGGAAATTTGCCATTTTCATTTTGGTTGTATATTTTGCAAGGATTTCCAGTTGTTTATGTTTTTGGTTAGTTTAGAGACTTCACATATTATTGGTTCGGACTCGTTTTATTTTAGAGATTTTGATAGTGTTCAATCGAATAGTTTTCAGTCATTCGTGTTTTTATATACATATGATACTGATGAGTGTCCGCTAATTAATGGTACACAGAAAAACCACAGATTTCTTATGCGAAAATAACCATTTAGGATTTAAACAAACATACCTATATTCAAAAGTTAATGATAAGGAAGATACGGGGTGTTAAAGGGATATAAATATTTTTTATTCATGCATTTCGATAATTTTTGATATGTTTTAAACATTTTAATAAAACTCGGTATCCAGGAGTTTTTAGATATCAGCTATTTATATCTGCGCAGTTGTAATTATAACTAATACGATGTTATTGAAGGTACATACTTTCGGGTGCACTGAACAACTAAAACGTGAATACCTTAAAAACGGTTGTCAAGGCCGATTCTTACAAAGTATACCTTTTTGTGCAGAAAGCATAGAAAAGCTTACTAGATTACATACATACAGAGTAGTAACAAAAAATTGGGTAGATTTAGATAATTTTAAATAGTGTACCCATCGCCCTTTAGTCTACACACAAAAATTAATATTCGATCTGAAAAGTTAATGTTTAAAAACCCCGAGATACCGTTTTATTAAGATATTTATGTTTTAGGTTATGCCTATTAAAATAATCCAATAAATTTTGTTTACAACATACAGTTCTTTTTGTTTTCTCCTTAATTCTATGCCACTGATCAGCCTAAAATCAAACATGGCCGAAAATGGCCCGACTTGACGTCACAGCCGCGCTAGCCAATATGGCGAATGTCGTGACCTTATCTCATCAATCGACTTTGGGTATACCTACGACTAAAGAAAGAACCTAAAAGTAATAAATATTTCAATGAAAAAGCCAATTAACAAATTATTGCATTTTTAAAATCAGAATTAATTAACCTATTTTTAAATAAAGAATTTATGGTTTCGTCCGTTACTTTGTGACCGTACATTTTAAATTAATAAAATAAAACAAAAAATATACTTTGTTCATAGTCACTTTAATTGAATGTTTAGCCGTGACAGCTGTTTCGTAGTACAACTACATTTTCAAACGTACTGACAAACTAAAATTATTTTACTATATATAAACAGTAATACCTAATAAAAAACATATTTTTAAAAAAGGTTTTAAAATCAATATGGTACAGTTGTGAAATTTAAAGATCTTTATGGCTACATTTTATAAAAGTTTTACAAGGGTAGATTTCCTAGGTCAATCTGTGTGTTAAGCAGATGTACATTCTGTTTTTATGTTTATAGATTTCAATATTTTCTAATGTATCTAGTTTTCGCCCTTTATGTTCTACATGTAATATTTTTAGGGTATTGATTTCTGGAAATTTGTGTCCGGTTTCCAGAAAATGGTTTAGAATTTGATGTTGTTTTCCCTAACCTATAACATGAAGTTATGTTCTTTAAACCTAGTTTCGAAATTTCTTCCCGTTTGTCCAATGTAACAGCTATTACACTCTTCACAAGTAAGCTTATAAACTCCTGATTTTTTAAATTTATTTTGTTTATCTTTCACATTAAATATCATGTTCATGTATCAAATCGATTATCAAACATGATATTTAATGTGAAAGATAAACAAAATAAATTTAAAAAATCAGGAGTTTATAGGCTTACTTGTGAAGAGTGTAATAGCTGTTACATTGGACAAACGGGAAGAAATTTCGAAACTAGGTTTAAAGAACATAACTCATGTTATAGGTTAGGGAAAACAACATTCACTTTGCAAACCATTTTCTGGAAACCGGACACAAATTTCCAGAAATCAATACCCTAAAAATATTACATGTAGAACAAAAAGGGCGAAAACTAGATACATTAGAAAATATTGAAACCTATAAACATAAAAACAGAATGTACATCTGCTTAACACACAGATTGACCTAGGAAATCTACCCTTGTAAAACTTTATAAAATGTAGCCATAAAATCTTTAAATTTCACAACTGTACCATATTGATTTTAAAACCTTTTTAAAAAATATGTTTTTTATTAGGTATTACTGTTTATATATAAGTAAAATAATTTTAGTTTGTCAGTACGTTTGAAAATGTAGTTGTACTACGAAACAGCTGTCACGGCTAAACATTCAATTAAAGTGACTATGAACAAAGTATATTTTTGTTTTATTTTATTATTTTTAAATAATTAGTGGTAAAAAGTGAATTTATTTCTGAATCAGGGAAGTAGCTACTATGAAGCTAAGCGGGGCAGTTCCCCTGGGGATCCCAAACTCAGGCAGTGGCGGTCATATCGACTTTTTGAGGCGGTGGGCCATAGGCCGAGAAAAAAGTGTGTGAGGTGGAAAAAACAAAAATTTTGGCGCCCCCTACAAAAAATGAAATTTTAAAGGAGGTTCAATTTTTTGGAAGAGCAAAAAAAGGCCCCTCTAACCTTTGTTTATTGTTTTTTTATGCTTTAATTTATATAATTACACAAAACCTCCTTCCCACATATTTTAAAACGTATTTCAAAAGCAAAAAAAAGGTCCTCACTCTTCTTCAATTCCATCATCACCCTCGCCCCTCGAACGAGCCTTGGGGGAGGGGAGGGGCATATTATCAATAAATGCCCAAAATGCCCATATTTGCCATTAGACATGTATGAGAAATAGAAAGAATGTGGCATCAAAGGGGAGTGGAGAGGAAGGGGGAACATGGCAACTCCTATGACCGCTTCTGAACTTAGGGAAGTCCCTTGAGTTAAGAGGGGCCCCCGGGCTTAGCATAAAATATTGAAAAGATAAAGTTCTGTTTATATCTTCATTACAGGGTGTTTCCTAACTACAGTAATGAAACTTAGGGGGTGCTTTCATATGTATTTTTATGAAAAAAAAAAATAAACATATGTCCGGACTTGCTTGCATTGTGAGATATAGAGCGTTGAAGTTAAAAAACAATTTGGTGTCTACCCAAATACCAAAAAAATTTAAAACAAGTAAATAGAGAACTCCTCTGTGGCGCAGTGGACAGAGCTTTGATCTTCGAAGTCAGGAGTCGCTGGTCTCGATTCCCAGCGGGGTAGACATATTTAGGTAGTAGTTATTTCAAAATAACGTCCATGGTGGCACTACCGCGTTGTCTAAAAGGTGTTGTGAAATGCATAACTGCATGTTTCAGTGCTTGGACAACGTTGACGAAACAGGGGAAACGATGGGTTAAACATCTAATAACCCGACACCCACGGTACTTTGGTATTTAGGCATATGTTGCTTGTGATGTCAAAAAAGATTTTTTAAAAACCCAAACTCGACGTTTTGAAAACTAGTCAGCCACCGTTGTCAAGATAAATTAAATAAAAATAAAAAATGTGAAAATTAACTATTATTTAGATTTTAATTTTTTTTTAGAGATTCTAAAAAACTTTTGACATTAAATGTCAAATATGTTTGTTTAGTTATAGTGTCATAGTGACATACATAACTGGTTGCTGGTGTATTTGTAAAACATTTAAACCTAATTAATAGTTAGTTTTTAAATTTTTTATTTTTATTCAATTTATTTTGGCAACGGTTGCAGACTTGATACCAAAACGTCTATTTTAGTTCTCTATTTACTTGGTTTTATTTTATTTTCTTTTTTTGTTTTTTGATAGGTTTTAATTTATTTTTTGGCGTGTACCCAAATAACTACCATGAATTAAATGAATCCGCCGAACCAATATCTGTATTGATTAGTTCTGACACATCTTCAAACCATGTATTTTGGTAATATGATTATATAGCTAAAAATAAAACGTCAACTTTGTAGCAAATTTAACCACTTATTACCATACAATAACACACAGGTGACAAAAGGAAGATAAAGAAAAACATAATAAAATATAATATACCAACAATCATTCTTGCATGGGCAGCTTCATGGGTGGATCCGATGCCAGACTGGGACCACCGGGCTGTCAAACTCTTTTTAATGGGGTTCACCACACCTTTGCCCGATTGTTGTGTTATAAATTAAAATCAGATAAACCCACATATATTTATTTTGTGATCTCGCATGCAGGCCTACATAGGTTTTAAGCAATATAATTAGTTTTAAAAATTATTAGATGATTGGCATCGGGATATCACTAAAAAATTGAAAAGAAAGTGCAAAGGACAGCAATTTTGTATTTTAAAAGAAATATTCATCTAAGAAATTTAAAACTTTTATCACAATTGTTTTTTACATGCTAATTAGCCTTTAAATTCATTAAAGATTGATCCGAAGGATTTCCCACAAAATCTGCCATATATCTAGGTATAAATCAATAATTTTTTAAACGCAGTTTTATTATTAAATTTTAATACGGATTATTATAATTTTAAAGATTTAAACTCTTTTCTACCTAATTGTTTAAAGGCATTTGGAGGTGTTATCTTACTTTTATGAATATAAGAAAGTTATTTTTTTATGCAAGACATTCAGGTGCTTTTATTTTTAAGAAAAAGCGTAATTTTTGCAAAATTTGTGATTTAATAATGATTTTTTGTTTAATTTACCAAAAGAAAACAGATAGAGAATAATTCGCATTTGAAACTTAAAGGTTTTCTCTGGGGGCTCTAAATCTATCTCTAAAAGATGGATTTTTTTTTATTAAAATGTTTTATTTTAATTTTATTTTTCTTAAGCAAGAATCCCCAGAGAAAGCATAGATAACCTACATTTAGATCCGCAGTGGCAAGAAGCATTTTTCGGATTTTTACGAACGCGCTTAGTGGGTGGACGAACATGCGCCCTTAAAAGCCGTGGCAAAATACAAACACCGGCACCCCTGTACCCATCGTCCGCGGTCTGACCGTAACGCTCATTAGCTACCGTACTTTGAACAGGAAACCAGGACGCGGTCAACACATTCTTTCCTATAATGCGAATAGTTTGTTTTGGTCCGGGTGCGTTTACCCTCAACTGGCTTGCGTACAAACCGGTTTTTTCGCCCATGAAATGTAACTTTTGTTTCGCGCAGGTTATAACATTAGCAAACCATCGAGATCAGTGAGAGAAAGGCACTAAAATTCTTTCTATCAATAAAAATAGATACGTTTGAAAAACTTATCATTATTTAATATTATTATTATTATTATTTTTTTTTTTAATCTCGAATAGCCCACTTCAGAGCATAATATTCTACATAATTTTTCTGAAATAAGGCATTTTAAATTATAATTTTTGGACGTATTTACAATACATATGAAGAAAATTTCGGAAGGGTAAAAATCAATTTTACTTAGGGGAGTAGTTAGAGGATCGTTTTCAGTGTTTTTTTGTAACAAAAATAGGTAGTGATCTCTCATAACTTACTTAATTTTGATACAAGAGACTTTAAAAAATAATCTGGTTGTAAATTAATGAAAAAAATATTATTAGTTTTTTGTTTTTTTTAAATTAGCATTTTTTGTTATTTGACTTTAAATTTACTACGAAATTTTACATTTGACGAACAACGCTAAGAATTAAAACGCCCTATCTTGGTTCGTATTAGCTGTAGAAAAAATATGATAAAAATTTCTTGTACGACCGGGCGTAAAATACAATTGCACTTTTACGCCCTAGGGCAAAAAAGTATCAAAAACGCTCGCATTTATAAATGAGGGCGTAAAATAACACTTTTACGCCCTAGGGCAAAATAGTATATTACATTACAAGTGTGGAAAATGACTAATTTCACACGAGTGTGGAATATTGTAGCACGAGGCGTTAGCCGAGTGCGACAAACCCACGAGTGTAAGAAAGTCATTTTCACACGAGTACTGTACACTATTTTTCCTACGACCACAAATTATTCACCAAAAAAAATTAATTAAAGTTTGTCTGTTCAGAAAAATAAAAACAATTGAGAACTTTGCAACACTAGGGTGATATTTACTTTGCAACACTAGTGTGATATATACTTTTCCTCACTGATATATAATACTGTTTTGACAATATTTTTACATCGAAAATCACCTACCTAGAAGCATTATATAACTTTTATCATTTTGGAATTTAAAAAGGCCCTCACTTAATAAAAATTGTATGGTTTTGTTAGGTAATAACGCTAATAGTTTAATACGGTTTTCTGCTATTATAAGAGTTTTTTAAAAATTATCGATTCTTACATATTTTATACACTCTTCTAAATAAAACGTAAGTGGTGCATATCCAACATATTCCGTTTTTTAAAAATATCAGTAAATAAACTTACGGGACCGGGGAGTGAAAAGGGGTGCTGGGTGGGGTAAAATTGGTAAAACGAGTTAATGAAACTGAACATCACATGTAAAATTAAGTAAAAATAACAGTTTTTCCTCATATTTTTAAGAAAAAATATAAAAAATATGAAAATTGTAAATACATAACCTAAAGTCCTTAAAGTAAGGAAAAACGACTACCAAACGTCAGTTACCATGCAAAATATGGAAAGCATTTGGCAACGTCGGAAGGGTCTGATTCTATTTATGAATGGATAAAAGAAAGTGGATTCATAAAGTGTGTATTAGCCTTAGGTTTAATTAGGGATTAAAAAAAGATTTAACTAGTTGTTTGAGTACACGAAGAAAGAGAGGAAGGAATTTGATCTATAGGCTTTTTTCTCTGGCGCTTTAGGTCGAACGGTCAAGCGGCAAGGCTGCCTCTATAAAGTACGTGCTCAAAGGTAGAAGGGAGATTTTAAATTTGATCTACTTACCTGACAACACTGTGCCAGTCAGTGAAGAAAGTTGTTTTTTGTGGTTATGTCTATTTTTGTTTATGTTTTTATTTTTTCGTAAATTTTAATAAATATAAAATAAGATGATTTTCGCTAATTTGGGTTCTACCGTTTAAGGTAAGTAAAAAGATTTTTTTACTGTCACTACAATAAATATGTCACTTGCAAAACCAATAGCAGTTTTTAGAATGACATCATAATATGTATCACACCAGTGTTGTAAAGTACTTTGCAACACTAGTGCTGTAAAGTACTTTGCAACACTAGTGTGATATAACGCATTTTCTATGCATGAAATCAGTGTGCTATTTGCTATTTTCACAAGTGGTCGTAGGAAAAAGTATTAAAAATGCCCACATTTATAAATTTATTAAACAATGATAAAATTAAATATTGCCCCATTTTTTTTTAATTAAACATATGTTAAAAGTCTACTGATTACAATTTAAAACATAAAAAGCTGGGAAGTTTTCTCCTAACTACAGAGAATGCTTGTACATTAATTGCAGTCGTACAAAAAATATTGTTTGCACCTCTGGCGTAAAGCACTTTTACGCCCACAGCTGATTGTTGCCGTCGCGGAGCTCGGGCAACAACCTTCAGCCGCGGGCGTAAAAGTGCTATTTTACGCCCTTGGTACAAAAATAACTATTTGTTTGTCATTTTTAAACCTACAATTTTGCTTTCTAAAGTTTTTTAATAAAATCAAAGACAATTGTCTCTGATAAAATGCATTATTTTCGAGTTATTTGCGAATAACCCATTAAAAGAATCGATTTTTTGTCGAAAAATTATTACTTTCAATCGCGAATAATTTGAAAACTAGCAGTTTTATCTCAAGTTTGGGTCACAACCACCTGAAGGCTTTATTGTACCATACTTCTGTTTTATTGTACCCACTTCAGAACCCTGATTCCTTGACGAAGCACTAGCGTAGATAAAGGGAGGGAGGGGTTTCTCAAGGCATTCCAGCACTAGTCTAGATGATACCTTGACCCTGCTTAGTACTCCAAGGGATGCTTAACTGTTCGTAAGTATGTTGATCGTACAATTTGTCCTTTATTCTGTAAAAATTTTTAATTAGATTAAAATTTTTAATTAAGATTTAAAAAAAAACTAAAAAATGATGAGGGTAGCTAAATATGGAATGGGTACCTACCCCAAATATGGAATACTATAAACAGTAAGCTGGGCCAAAAATCGACTTTTATTTATTTATTTTTTGAAAAATACATCGAAAATATTATTCAGGGTGACAAAAAGAAAACATCGTAAGGATTTAAGCGCTTTATATTAATATTTAGAGGTCTCTCTCCTTTATTTTAGTAATTTAGTATAGTAGTATTTTTTTAAAACCTTAAAAAGTTATTTGAAAGCGATAAAACAAGACGTTGCTACAGCGACGAAAGGGTTTGTTCTATTGGCATGTTACCACTTGTACTCTACTCGCGGATGGGCATTAAAAACTAGATAAACCCCTCCAACTGCGTGTGTTGACTTTCCGTTTAAGGGAAATGTCGGTATTCTATATTAGGGATACTATTCAATATTTGGTCACTTTTCTCTACGGTAGCAGTAAAATATTTTTTTAAATGTATTTTTTGAAATATTGCTTCCAGTCATGGTATCAATAGAGAATTATTGCATAGTGAAATAAGACCATGCACTAATAATACCGGCCTTATTTTGACATCTGAGCTTGCGCAGATGCATGGTGGGATAAGGACTCCCTTAATAAGGATGGTGCCTCTTTTATTTATGTCGGTTTAAGGTCGTGCCTTATTTTGGTCTTATTTTAACTTCGGAACTGTTCGTGTAAACAGAAGGGCTGCCGAGCACAAAATCGAAATGTTTTTAGAAGTAAAATACTTTATGTTTTACCCATCTATTTTTGATCTGTAATACCTTAGAAACGGAATATGTTATGGTAGCAATAATACCTGCTATCACACCTAGGGCATTATAAGCGGGCATTATGATAATGCCTGCTTATAATGCCCTAATGCGCTAATATGGAATTTTTATTGCTTATCCAATTTTATTTCTCTCGCAATAAATATCAAGTTTATACAAACATATGTATTAAAATAAAATCAATAACTTACCAGTTCCTGAAAATATGCCATTAAAACGGTTTCGGTTATTTGAAGAATTGCGTTCGCATCCTTCCAAATCCCAAATATGCCATACTCCCGATCATACTGTTGCCTTGATTTCACTGGCAAAATATTTTCGGTCGCTTTTATGGCCTTTTCTCTTATATTTTGTGGAATTTTTTTCATTTTGAGCAAGTCGTTAAATAAAAATGCCAACTGACTAACTGATAGAAACATCAAAGTCAAACTTAACACCAGTCATTATCTACTTACGTATACAGGTACAGGTGCAACTTATTTTTTATATTGCGAATAAATAATGTAATTAGTCATTGAAAAACTCTTTTTGGGTAAAACATAAAGCATTGTATGCACCACGGGCTTTACTGGACTATAATGCCCATCAGGTCGAAATCTATTTCGACCTTCAGGGCATTATAGTCCTAGTAATGCCCTTGATACATAAATAGCTATAAAACCTTGCTTTTTAAATGTATTTCTTTAATTGTGTAAAACAAAACCCTACATCACAAAACAATAAAAAAAACAACTAAAAATTTTTCCCCATTTTTTTAGGTTAATAGCACTGTCATCATGATTTGCAATAACTCTAAATTATGGGTACAAGCACTATTTAAATAAGGCCGGTATTAATAATTCCCGAGCTTAATAAGGCAACTTGCAATAATTCTCTAATATCAACTCTTTTACGATTTTTAATTCTGTCGTTAGGTGATTGACTTGATTTTGTTTTACAGGTCATAGATATCATTCGTTTTATTTTTAAAACGTATTAAAAAACTTCCACCGTCATCTCCGCTCTAATGATGCAATGACGATTTTTAAGCTTGTGCCACTCACTAATCAATGTCTATAATTTTCTTAAAATAATTACCGCTCGTTCGGCCTGTAATTTTGTATTTTGTGTTGTGGAGTCGTTTTTAAATTATTAAATGCGGCCGCCATGCAGAAAAGAAAACAAAGAGGAAGGAACAGGACGAGATTTCTGCATGAATTAATTATTAGGTCGATTAGGATGCGATTAAAAATTTCAACTAACGATGCAAGTCGCTTAAAAGAAAAATCAATGCAACCCAAACCGTTACTTAACAGTTATTAGTTAAATTCCTCTTAGTTCAGTTTGTTTTTTTTTGTTTTCATATATTTTAGCTATTTTGGTATAACTTAAAAATTCTAGCAAATAATATTACTTTGATGGCTTTTAGAAATACCTCAGTTATCTGCGTAGTATCACAAATAGACTTTCTTATTTTGCTGACTAAAAAGCCATCAAAAACCCATGTAATTTCTGCAAACTTTAGGTATTTTAACGGCCTTAAACAAGGGTGTCCTGAGGGGGGAGGGACAAGGAGGGGTAGCTGCCCCCGCCCCTAGGGATTCTAAAAAAGGTGCCCAATGTAAAGCAACCAAAGTCTTTATTCGTTTTCTTGACTTGCTTGATTGATTATTCTTGTGTAAGAACATTTTAAAAGCGCAAATTCGGTACCCTTTGAAAATAATACAAAAAATATAAAAAGGCCGCCTGCAATCGGACTATTTTATACAAAGGCGCCCCTATCCTTTACAGCGACGCGCCGATACACTATGGGATAGAAATCCATTATTTTGGCCAAAAAGCAACTTTGAAATTTTAATGGCTCATGCTGTGTATTTCAAAGTAGTTAACTACACGTACGCAAAATTATAAAAGAATATGACGACTTCTATTGGGGTAATAAGAAACTTGAAAATATATTTTAAGTAAACATAAATATACAATATTTAATCTACTTAGTTTATTATTAGCCTTGTTTACTAAAAAAAAGTAAAAGAGTTTAAATAATAAGAGCTATTGTTGTGTTTCCGATGCAGTCTCGCAAAGTCTCTCTACTTTTGTCAAAGATTTTTTACCTTTTTCTTTATCAGTTTTTGAACTTACAATTGCCTTCCTACTTTTTGCTATTTCTGAGTGTAAGGACAGATACAAGATTTTTTATAATTTACAAGGTATTCCATTTTAAAATTTAATATGATTTTTGTCCTACACCGTATATCCTAAAAATCCGATTTAGATTAAGGAATTTAATGTTGCAATACGGTTAATTGATAAATAACTGGTATCTAGATACAATCTGGCAAAGAATATTACGAGAAATTACCAGATTTTGGTTTGTGTACTGTCTGTTCTGAGTAACGCTGGTTTCACACTAAGCCAGACTTGCCGGACAGAGTTTCCGGATTCTTAACGTGTGAAAGGTCTTATAAGACTTTATAGACTTCTATAGCATCGGTCCGTTGGCGACTTCTCGGCTCCCACTAATGTAAGACGAGAGTAAAGGTCTAGCCACACATAACCGCACCAAGGCCGCACCGAGCCCGGATTTACAGTGATAGAGAAAAGTGGGCAGATTAATTTGAAAAAATCAAAAGCACATCATGTCCTACAAAATATAAAATACATTTTTGTCAAGCTGAGTCTTTTGTTTTATGTATGTACAGGGTGTCCCATTTTGGTTGTCCCTTATGGGAAACTTGGAAACCACAAGAGATATTAAAAATCTGATACCCCGTCCTCGAGCTCTTTTTGGAGAAAACATTTATGGTAAAAACAGATCATCGCTATCGCGAAGCGTTTCAGAGATACAGGGTTATTCTCGATTTTTTCACTTTTTGAAAAGGTCCTGTAGCTTTGTTGTTATTACAGATACGAGAAAACTAATTGCACATTATACAGACACTTTTTCCGTAGAATCCAGTGGCGTAGCCCAAAAAATTTTGAGCTGTCATTTTTGACATATGACCCAAACTTGTTTTTTTATTAGGGATATCCTATAAATGATTAGGTAATTAAATTGCTTGTTTTTTTCTGATTAAAATAATATATCATAGTAGGTGGTTTAATCAATTTTACGTCAAATATTAATAAAAATTATGATTTTAAGGCGCATTGCAGCTTCTATCTGTTTTTAAATTGTTTTATATTTTCTTAATAACAATACTGCCATCCCTCACTTCAGGAGACATTTCCGTAGAAAAAAAAACAAAAATTAATTAATTAAAGTATTTTTTTTTTACGGAAATGTCTCCTGAGCTAAGGGATGACAAATTCCTTTTAAAACAAAGAATATAAAACAATTTAAAAACAGATAGAAGCCGCAATGCGTCTTTAAAATCATAATTTTTATTAATATTTGACGTAAAAAATTTATTAAACCACCTACTATGATATATTATTTTAATCAGAAAAAACAAGCAATTTAATTACCTAATCATTTATAGGGTGTCCCTAATAAAAAAACATGTTTGGGTCATATGTCAAAAATGACAGCTCAAAAAATTTTTGTCTACGCCACTGGATTCTACGGAGAAAAGTGTCTATATAATGTGAAATTAGTTTTCTGTATCTGTAATAACAACAAAGCTACAGGACCTTTTCAAAAAGTGAAAAATCGAGAATCACCCTGTATTCTGAAACGCTTCGCGATAGCGATGATCTGTTTTTACCATAAATGTTTTCTCCAAAAAGAGCTCGAGGATGGGGTATCGGATTTTAATATCTCTTATGGTTTCCAAGTTTCCCATAAGGGACAACCAAAATGGGACACCCTGTATATCTCCTTGTTTAAATAAAACAGATTTTCCTACTTATAGGGTAGGTTAGGACAAACTGTGTTACCTTATTTTTGTGAAGGTTAATGGTGTAATTTAAAGCGTAGAATTATAGAAGAAACAGTTTAAAAATGTAAATTCGGTGCTCTATGATAAGAAAAAAATCACAAAGAAGTTTAAAGCAAATAAATCGGCATGCTTGTCTTCGCGACCGCCTTTGCTATATTTCTTTAATGATATGCTGGTTGATGCAGCTGGTCATCGCACTATGGGATAGAAATTATTTTTTTGGTCAAAATTCTGAAACTTACCAGTCTAACTTAAAATGAGGTGCTTTTAACTGGACAAATATTATAAATTATTACAAATGCTTTTGGAAACCTAAAACTTATTATATGTTATTATAAATTTACACCTCCTCCCCCATTAACATTATTATTTTTTATTGTACAAAATAAACTAAAATGTCAGATTGTTTGGTTAATTCGGTAGTATTTTAATCAGTAATCCGATGATTATTATCTCATATGATATACAGGGTACGACAATAGGTATGATTTTTTAAATGGAATACCCTGAATATTATATCACCACCAAAAAAATCTTTTAAAATGCTTTAAAAAATACTATATTTGATGTGTTTATCTCAATTAGTTTCGGAAATATGACCATCCAAATCTGAAAAATAATTTTAAATTATTCTTAGAAGCGTAATAGAGATACATCTTCCCAACTTTTTTTATTTTTTAACCTATAAAATAAATAAAAAACACTGTTTTGTTGGGTAGATTCTGTAGAATCCATATATTCCATCAGAATGCTTTTATCTTTTAGGATATACAGTGTAGGACAAAACACATTAAATTTTAAAATGGAAAACCTTGTAAATTATAAAAAAATCTTGTATCAGTCCTTACACTCAGAAGTAGCAAAAAGTATGAAGGCAATTTTAGGTACAAAAACTGATAAAGAAAAAGGTAAAAACATCTTTGACAAAAGTAGCGAGACTGCATCGGAAACACAACAATAGCTCTTATTATTTAAACTCTTTTACTTTTTTAGTAAACAAGGCTAATAATAAACTTAGTAGATTAAATGTTGCATATTTATATTTACTTAAAATACATTTTCAAGTTTCTTATTGCCCCAATAGAAAGCGTCATATCCTTTTATAATTTTGCGTACATGTAGTTTGAAATACCTACTTTGAAATACACAGCATGAGCCATTAAAATTTCAAAGTTGCTTTTTGGCCAAAATAATGGATTTCTATCCCATAGTGTATCGGCGCGTCGCTGTAAAGGATAGCGGCGCCTTTGTATAAAATAGTCCGATTGTAGTCGGCCTTTTTTATGTTTTTTGTATCATTTTCAAAGGGTACCGAATTTGCGCTTTTAAAATGTTCTTACTATACAGACTCATATTATACAATTTTTAATATTGGCAAAAATACAAGTTCTTTACTGTTTAATAAAAGTTACATTTTTTGCAAGAACTAGTAAACGACTAATATCATTTAATATAATCTTGTGTAAGATTTTTTTATATCTTTTTTTGTGTTATTAATAATAAAGTTTTTCATGACGCCAACTTCCGTAGACACACTGTATGTATTTAAATCTTTTATGCAGAAAATTTAATTTAAAAAGTCATTTAAGCCAAAATAAATAACTTCCAATTGAAAACCAATCAACTAAATCTTCCAACGGTCACTCATTCTTACTTTCCTCAGTTATGGTGTCAATAGCGACATTAAACTGTCGTAAAAATCGAGAGGGACAACTGCAACTTGTCAAGTGTCACCGGGGTGGGAAAATATTTGGCTGCTCGATGTCACCCCCGCAGTGTTTCTTTCACCCTCGGACACTGGTCATTTTGTCACTTTGTCTGTTTCCTTAATCTGTTGCTTGTTATCTGAGAAGGTTTTTCATAGAACCGCTTGTTAAAGTGATAGTAGGGGATGGTTTTTATAGCTTATTATATTTATTGAGATAGTAAATGTGTGTGCTCGTTGTAAACTCAACAGGTTTTTATTTGTTTCGAGCATGTTATAACTTCGGAAAGTGCAAGGCCGTACATACCTCCTAGGATTACCAAATTATTTTATCTTAAATGAAAACATCCCAGCAAACACTATTTGCCGGCAATATACATTTTTCATATTGGCATTGATGGTAAAGCATTGGCAATTGGTGGCAATATTATGCCAACATCTGATACGCATTAAAAAGTCAACCCTAAATAAACACTCAATTGCCAATAAATTTTACATGCAGGCGTATTGCCGGCAAGCATAGAAAAATGGCGTCATACCAATCCTGATTAAATAAGGCATGCCTTTTTGTTACAGGCAAATAAATATTGGATTTTTAAAGGCAAACCTTCAACGCATATATTTATACTTTTTAAATCATATTAATAACATTGGCATTTAACTAACATTGGAGCAATTTTGTGATCTATTTTATTTATAATGGCAGCTAAACAACATTATTTTATGATTTTTTTACATAATTTAAAGGAAATGGCCATTTATAACATTTTATTGTTACAAATCATGCAAATAATTATTAAGTCAAACAATATGTTTATTATGTATTTTTAAAAGAATAAAAATAAAATGATGGTAAAATTTGCTAGGTTAATTTTGACCGAAAGTTAGAAATTCAATTTTCCCGATTAGCCGAAATACAGATTGGACGATTTTGACAGATGAAAAAAATCGCTTTTGACCGCTTTGTGCAATCGTTTGCCGAAAGATCCTTTTTGTTTTCTTCGTAGTTTTCTAGCTTTTTAGTTTCTTTTTAAAGAAAAAAGTTTTTAATAGACATAGTTAAGTGTATTCATTACCTAATTACTGTGTGTTGTGTGATTGATTGGGGATGCCTAGTCGAGAAGGCGGGTTATTCAAGTAGAGCTGTTAGGAGCTGTAAACATTTTGTTTAAAACATTTTAAGTTTGTAGTTACTAAAAAAAAATATATGAAATAACAAAGTTGCCCCATTAGGAGGTTTTAAAGACGTGTTAATAAAAAATATTATATATATTTAATAATGTTTTTTTTTTACATTTAACTCCTTTAAAATAGTTCTCCCTATGTTTTGGATCCAAAAATTAAATGTAAGTGTTCCTTGAATACTTACTATTTTCAAGTTTTTTCTTTTGATTTGCTATATATTTTTTTAATTTTCTTACATACTTTTAATTTTTTATGGTTTATTGTTACTGTATAAAAATTTATATTAGGTAATTTTTTTAATGATAAAGTTTTCCTGCCTTTTTTATTTTTTTCAATTACAAAATTCTACGCTTTGACGCTCCGTTGTCATGACAACGCTATACCGGTGGCCGGAATCGCGGGTGGGAATATTAGGTGTATTGCTTGGTAAATCGCTAGCCTTAAAAAGATTGTATAGGTTTTGGTCGTTTCATTGGTTTTCACGTATGATTTCGATTGTTTCCGTTTGAGTATTATTGGCGACAGTGATTTTTCACAGGAAGAAATTAAAGGCCAGTATAGAGCACTTCTCTATGAAATATTAAATCATATTTTGATGGAAATGTAAGTAACATTCAAAGATTGTTACAAACTACAATTTCTTTGTCTTGCTGATACTGCAAAGTTTGGCCAGTATAACCAAACTTTTCCAACTGATTCTTTTCAAAATTTATTTGAGATATATGCCGAATCATTTCCAAAAAATTAGCGGCTTAAAAATAAACTTGACCTAATATTTGCTGATAAAAGTTATAGAAATATTTCATTGCAGCAGTTAGTGAAACAAGTTGGCGGAAATAAAGACATTTTTACCGAGGCGTATAAACATTTTTCGCTAATTTAAACGATATCGCCGACAAGCGTGTCAGTGGAACGGAGTTTTTCTTGTCTGAAGCGTTTAAAAACTTTCTTAAAAAACACTATATCCCAAGATATACTTTTATCTTTAGTCAATATTCTACAGGAACTGATTAAAACTTAACCATTTTATGAATATAAAATTGATGAATTTGCTGCATTAAAAGGTAGAAGGATTGATTTGGTGTATAAAATTTAGGTAAGTTTAGATATTAAGACTTTTTACTTAGACTTTTGATAGTTGAGTGTTTTCAATTGATGAATGCGCTTTTTTCCCTTTATTTTTTTTATCTTTGGACAAACCACGAAGGCTAAAAGTCTAAATACTAACGTACCGAGGGTGTCTTAAGCGAGATAAGAGGGAGTTTGTTGACACAGGACTTCCCCTTCCTGCACTACACCTGTTTTTAGACCCGCGAGCCGCTACTGATTTTTACATTAAATGAAAAAAAAACAGATCTAATAACTTAATCTGTTGACTACGCCGATAACAAAACTATGTCCTTAGAATAAATATTGTTATTATTTTTAATCCCTGTTACGCAAAATGACTCATTAATTCCGAGTCAACGCAAATTACACACCTGCCGAAGGTTATCCAGCTCCCGAAGATATCAACATTTTTATATTCCCTTTAAATCTAAAACACTGTTATCTGAAGGAGATAGATTTATTGTGTCCCCAGGTGAGACGCCATTTTTAATTTAACAACCTGTAACTATATTATTTTCTCGACGGTATAATTGTTCAGAAACGTCAATGCCAATCGATATTGGGACGTGTGTGTGCAACGAGTTTTTAATTTTACTTAAAAGCTACGTTCACATATTAGATACCTTACAAATAATATACAAATAAAGACATTTACAAATCATATTTACCAG
>JACEGR010000744.1:0-222739 GCA_014170235.1 Listronotus bonariensis | reverse complement strand
CAATTATTACTTTTTGAAAGATCCATCCATGAGTTTAAAAAAGTTCACATGTGATATCCAATTTTTAATAGTTTTGGAAATGTGGCCATCATCAGAAATTTAATAGTTAACCGGCATTTTTAAATAAAACCCTCTGTATATAACATCCCCATCAAACAGACATTTTATGTTTGTTCTAAAAAATTACCATATTTGATATGTCTATCTCTTATAGTTTAAAAAATATGGCCATTTAAATCTGAAAATTATGTTAAATTTCCATTATATATTTGGCCGGTTTACTTATAAATTCCCGAGGATGGCCATATCTCCGAAACTCATAAAAATTAAATATATAACATGTGGACTTTTTTAAAAATCTTTGATGGATCTTTTGAATGGTGATATAATATACAGGGTGTTCCATTTAAAAAAGTACATTTTTAGTAATAAATCGAAAAAAATGGTAAATTGTTTGTTCAAGGTTTAATTGTTTCTGTTGGCAGCACATTAATTAGCGGAAGAAGTACTACAACTTTACTAATTTAACCGATTTCGTATCTCCAATAATAATAGTGTTAGCAAGTGACGAATAATCACCCTGTATAGGCCATAAAAATACGCACCTAATATATTTTTGGTCAATTTGTAAACATCCTGTTTATCCTATTTTCTTAAATATAAATGACATTAATTTTATTAATTTAATTTTTTCATGTCACTGTCGAGAAAAAAATCCAAATATTTTAAATAGGAACACCCCTATCGAATTTTATATTTAAATAATACACTAAAATCGCTTTCTAATAATAAAATAGAACAACATTCCGTGATTTGGATGTCTTAAAAAATTAAATGAAATAAATGAACGAGATGGCTTATTTTTCGGTTTCGATTTTGGCCGAAACTGAAGCCATAGACTAACATTCGATTTCGGCCAGAAAACCAGTTTCGGTCGGACTCTACTAATAATTATCAAATGAATAACTTTTTGAAAAATGTTGATACAACTTTTTTTTATATCAAAATCATATTTATTTAAGTGTCTAGATGACACTAGAATTTTTTCAAATTTTTAAATTATTATTTAATTGCACAATAGTTATTGATTGTACAAGGGAAAAAGCTTTAGATTTTAGCTCGAGGTTGTGTTGTCTTCCGACCCCAAGGGGAGGGAAACAATAAACCGAGAGCTAAAGTCTAAAATTTTTTATGTGTATAATACACATTTTTTTTCTGTGATGGGAAAAACGATGACTTATTATTGAAAAAACATAAAATAATAAAGTCAGAAAATTATTAATGTAAAATTTAAAGGTTTTAAACTGGTCAACTGGTATATTTGAAACACAATTAAACCTTGCATTACTATAGAAACCCTTAAGGAAAATATTTAGTATCTGTCAATGTAATTTTGGAATTTAACGAAATAAAAATTAAAAAGCTGAAACTAAAAGCAATCGTTTAGTAGTAATTTGAAATATTATAAAGTTAAAAATTTCTGACTGGTCTTCTAATGCAAGGTGGGCGATAACTCTATGAGCAGTTTTAATATTCAATTAAACAAACACTACAAAACTTGCACATATTTTATTATTATTATTTTAAACTACAAATCATCAAAATTTGTATGACCTTAAAATTATATTTTTCAAGTGACGTCCCTCACGATGCTGACATTCTTAATCCGGAATTGCATATTTTTAAAAACTTGGCGACAAGTTGCGCGCGGAATGGCGTTTATTTTCCGCGCAATGTTTTGTTTAAGCTGGTCCAACGTGGTTGGATTATTTTTATTGACCCCTGATTTTAGGTAACCTTGAGAAAATAATCATTTGGAATAAGATCCAGGCTCCGAGGGGGCCACTGAATATCACCCCTTCGTGAGATGTCTTCCAGGGAACATATATTTTAGCAAACCTATGGATACTGTGGCATGGTGGGAGGTGGCTCCATCTTGTTGAAATCAGGTACCGTAACGGCAACTTTTCTTTCATTTTCAAAAAATATGGGCCAATAATTCCACTTGCTGATATTGCAGTCCACATAAAAGCTTAGGAGAATAAAGAGGGCGTTGATGTTTATGTCAGGTATTATCCACTGACCAAAATTGTCAATTAACGCCATTCTGCGAGCAATTTGTCGCTAAATTTTTGAAAATATACAACCCCGGATTAAGAATGTCAGCAACGTGAGGGACGACACATCAAACATACAATTCTTAGGTCATAAGAATTTTCAATATTTGTAGTTTTAAATAATATCAATAAAATATGTTATATAGTTGGATTCTTATATCAGTTTTTGCATGAAAGCAAGGGTAGCAATGCTCCCCTTGCTTCCATGGACCGCACGCCACTAGTTTGGGAATACATATATCGCTTTTTCTACATGTTACACCATATACTATTTTATATCATTTATTACTAAGACTACGTTACTTAAATTTCGAAATAATTATTAACTTTTTTCTTTTATTCAATAATTTATTAAAGCTTAAAGGACCATTATTTCAAAACTATCCAAACTGCCTTAACCAGAATAGAGCAAATGTCTTTTTCATCTATTTCCGGGGAAAAGTTACGATATTTAGATAGGTAATCAATTTAAAGTTTGTCTAGTGAGATTTACTTTTTAAACAAGAAAAATAGTTTTGTTCGCAAGAGAAAAGTCCATGTGCCGAAATCGAAGGTCTGAATAAAATAAGGCTTCAGCTTTTTTAAGAATGGTACTTTTGCTTGTAACATTAGTAAATTTTAAAACAGTGGCGACGCTAAGTGCCAGGGTGGCCCGGCACCCCCTAAAATATGTCTGGTCCCCGTGACAGGGGGCAAGAAGCAAAGTTATTCTAACGTACATTAATTAGAGGTGGTAAACTGTTCGGAAAATGTGTATGTTTTGTAGACGTAAGGCCCTTGACCCTCCAAAAATTGTCGACTCCCTCTTGGCCACCCCTAAACCAAAAAGCTTGCGTCGCTACTGGTCCCCAAAGTTTTGGTCATACACACAATAGTCTAAGATTCGAATAGGAAGCGACCTGCACCCATCTATTTAGCTGATAAAAACGATTTTTATAATAAATATAGTATTTAAACAAAGGTATTGCTACAGGGTTGCCTAAAAATTATGGTCAAGGCCATATTGAAATAAAAGAGAATAACCTTAAAATTATTAACACACCACTATTTTTATTCTAAGGCTAGTTAATAAAATATGTATGTACATAAAATACAAAATGCACCAAAAAAATTTAAATGTTTTTCTGAACTTGAAATGTAAATAATTTTGCATTTATTTACAAAATTAAAAAGAAAAAATATATTAGTACTGTCATGTGGGGTAAAAAAACATTCTATGTAATAAGGGGCTTATAAAACTCTTAGATTAAAATTATTGGGTCCAGACCACAGAATATTATTTAAGAAAAAGTAGGCCACAGACTTTTAGGAGCTTTTTATGCTCCTGTATTTTCTTCTGTATCTACCTTCACGTACCTACTAAAAAAACTAAAGTCATTTAAATTTTCTTTAAAAAGTACCCATAGACAAGCGGATGTAAAAAAAACAAAAATTCAAAAGAAAACAAATATTTGCTTTAAAAAAGCATTTTCAACCATTTTGTAAATGACAAACATGCGTATGCATTTACAAAATGGTTGAAATTTCCACGTGCACACAGCAATCTAAAGAAAGCACAAACATTTTACACACATTTACACAGTCAGTGGCCTACCGTTTTTTTGTTGGAAATATTCCGCCACTGGAAGCAATAATCTTAATCAAGGTAGTGCTTTACAAGCGCCTTATTACATTAAATAGGGGTACCAAATTTCATTTAAATTGGTCAAAGGGTTATTAAGATATATAAAAAATGCCGACTTTTTTTTAACTTTAACTCCCTGTATCTTAAAAATGGAGCAAGTCCGTACTTATGTTTATGAGAACTTGTTTTTATAAAGTTATATAACAAAATCACCCCCTTAGTGTACCGTAGGGAGAAAAGACCCTGTATATTAGCAGTAGTTAGTTTAATTAAAAGTACATGGTAGAAAAGCTTAAGAGGGGTGTACCGGAGGATATTAATCTGCCTACCTTGTACCCGGTTAGGTACCTCTACCAAATATAAACCCCGTATACAGGGCCGATACAACAAGAATATATCCATCAAAAAATTTCGAGCGCGTCAGATTAAGATGGGGTAAGTTTATTTCATTCTAAACAGTGTATATTCCACTAATCCGACAATTTGAGAGTGACGTAAAAAGCGGGGGGGCTACAAAGTTATAATAAAAAAACGTCATTCTTGAGCGTGGCTACTTTTTTTTACTTTGAAGAAAATAATTTACGGGCAACAAAAATATATTTTCACAATCCGAAATAATAACATTATTTTTTTGACATATTTGTAGTCAATTTCAGAAGTGTAAAGAGAGAATACCGTGTATTTTGACTAAATTTCGTAGTCGGTCATAGAAGTACGTAAACTTTATTACCTTTAATCATTATTAAGCTTGATTACCTTTTTAACTTTGTGTTTAGTCTTTTTCAAAAGAAAATAAAGACAGATACAGATTATAAATTCTTCCTAATATAATGGTGTTTTAAACATATTAGTATTTGTGGTTACGCCATAGTGTTAACAGTGCTATAAAAATATTAGAGCATATTTTCTTTGCTAGCTGCTTATAGAAGCTGTAAGCACTTTCGTTTTTCGACAAATTAATGACGTTAGTCTTACAGCAGCTCACAAGGGTTGTCAGCCGCCTCGGGAGATGTCTAACCGCTTAATTTCATATATATAACTGGTTAAAAAAACAAAGAGAGGGCATAATTAATTCATTTACATTTTTTTAGATAAATAATAAAAAATACATTGCTAAAACACGTATCACCTACTTACAAAACATTCTCATATTTCGCCTCTGCCTACAATAATACGGGTGGCACGTGGCGTGGTACTAGAAACTCGTCGGTTTAAATATTTTTTCCTGCAATAAATCATTGTTCACAAAAGGGTTTCTTTCCTTTATTATTTTTGTGTACTTGGCGGCATCGCTTTCAGAATGAATTAAATTTGGACCCATCTTTAAACATTTCAGATTGGATGACTAATCGTACATCCTTTGTTGTTGCTTTACTGCTTG
Organism: Listronotus bonariensis; assembly: GCA_014170235.1. Taxonomy (NCBI): domain Eukaryota; kingdom Metazoa; phylum Arthropoda; class Insecta; order Coleoptera; family Curculionidae; genus Listronotus; species Listronotus bonariensis. Next base: position 217,617 of record JACEGR010000744.1, on the reverse strand, counting down.
ATATACCTTTAACTAATTGCTTATACAGTATAGGGCAGGGCTTCCCAAACTGGCCTTCTAGGGGCGTTGCGTGTTGATGAAACAAAAAAGAGTAGTGCAGGTGTATCCGAATATTCCAATATGGGGATTGGAAATTGGAAAAACGTAAAAATATTACGCGAGGATCTTTAATTTGCTTTTTAAAATTTTAAGGAGTGAAAACAAGGAACTGCTTGGGCTTTTTGAAAATCGTACAAAAATTTGGTCAGGACCTTTTTTATTTGCTTATCATTTTTTTTTGGTAAAGTATCTAATTTTCTCGTTGTCACAAGTTTATTTGAGCATAAGGTCGTCGTAAAAGAATAGCATATGTGCATGTATCTTTACAATACAAATAAGTTTTAGAACCCTGATAGGGTATATAAATAGGAAAAAATTAAAAACTACTTTAGCTGGAAGAAATAAAAAAATGTTGTGCTTCATCAAATTTTAAATATTTAAAGTGGTATCATAGATATATTCTTTTTAAATCAAAATTACCTTTGGATTCACAAACTTAATTATCAACATTCTATTTGAAAATACCCTGTATATCTCTAAAAATAAAGCTGCCTGAATAGATAGTTAAAGGGTCTTTTACGCGGTCATATTGGTTCTCAGCTTAATTTTAGTCGAACTGTTAGTTTTCCCTGTATGTAAAAATGAAAGGATAACAGAAAAACAAGATTTTATTAAAAAAGTGGGTTATAAAAATAAAGTTTAAAAAACAAAAATTTCGTTCACTCTACTTTTAATTCGCAATGCGATGTATAAATACGTATTTTTCAGCATCTTATCAAGATAATCAATAATAAACATAAAAATGCAAAAACACGTAAAAATCGCGTAACAATTTCGAGTTCCCTTAATACAAATAATAAAACTAAACATACAAACCGAGAGCGAAACAAAAAGGTTTTTTGTGTTTTGTGATTTTCTTTAATTTTCCATTTTCTCTTCCATCCAAGCGAGAAATGCCGGTAACGTAAATTTTATTATTTGAAGTTACTTTTTTGAGAATATGCAAGAAAATCTGTTTCATTTTTACTACCTAGTCTGGAGCACAAATGGTATTTTTTCACATGTAATGTTTAATAGCTTAAACACGATTTTCTTGATTAAAATACATTTTTTTATTTATTTCGAAACTAATAAAAATAACACAGGCAGTAGCGTAGCGTAGCGTAGGCGGTGTAGGCGGTCGCCTACGGCCTCGCGCCTGTCGTGGCAAGGTGAAGGTATAAAATGTGACATAGGGAAAAACATAGAAATAATTTTTTTAGGCCCGTAATTGTAATGTCATGAAAGGGGCCTCGCAAAACTGTATTATGTGTAAAATAGTATGGAAAAGACGAATAGGATTGTGTTTAAAAGGGTAAGGACCTTTTTCTTTGGTCCTCAAGTTTTTACCGAGGACAAAATGGGCCTTGCGGATTACTTCGCCCACGCCTAAAGGGCCTCGCAGGAGAAGAGAAGACATTTTTGTTTGTCTCACGATCATTGTCGACGAGTTAACGCTTTTGAAAATTATTTATTGTGACATTGAAAAATTTGACATTTAATGTCAAACGTTTTTAAAATCTCCTAAAGCTAACGCTAAATTTTAAATTTTAAAACCTAAATAATAGTTAATTTTTATTTATGTTTGATTTTTATCTGGACAATGGTGGCAGAATTGCCACCAAAAAGTCGATTTTTAGTTTTCTAGATACTTGTTTAAGGATTTTTTTTTGTTTTGCCTAAAAAAACTATAATTTTTGGCGTGTATCCAAATAATTAACATCAACTATATCTACTATTTTTTGGATGGCTATATTTCCAAAACTATAAGAGATAGACATATCAAATGTGATATTTTTTTAAAGCTTTTCAAAATATCTATTTTATTGTGATGTACTAAACTAAGTATTTAATTTTAAAAATGACGTGACGGTTTACTATTAAATTTCCGAGGATGGCCTCAATTCAATCTTAACTCAACCTTTGACGGTAAGTAACTCTTTAAACAGTGACTTTATTGAAAATTTCTAAGAGAAATTTTCTATAGAGCGTTAAATTTCCAATTAGAGCATTTCATATTTTTTTAGGCTATAACCAAAAAGTTCGGACACCCTAGTATCCAAATTAGGTAATTATGGGGCGCTGGATTCGAATATACTAGTGGTTTTTTCTATCACGTAACTTTTTTTTAATTTTAAAAATAATCATGTGTGAAAATAAAGTTTCATTAATATAAATAAAAAAATATAAAGCTTCATAAACAAATAGGTTTTTATGATATCAAAACTTATCCAATAGTAGGAGAGCCCAAGAGGGGAATTCTGAAGCTACTACAGCGCGTCAGAAAAATATACCGGAGGATACCTTGTACCGATTAAATAATTCCACCAATCATAAAAAACAAAAATATATCCATCAGAAATGGTCGTGCGCGTCAAATTAAGATAGGGTAAGTTAATTAGATCATAGAGAGTGTATACTCCACTAATCTGACCATTTAAAAGTGACGTCAAGAAAGCGGAGGGCTACAAAGTTGTAAAGAAAAAAACGTCATTTTAACATGCTCGCGCGTTGTTATTTTTTTTATTTTAAAGAAAATAATTTAAGGTCTTTATGACATTCGAGTAAATCCCCATCTAGCATCGTGGGCTTCCCTACTACAACGTGCACAATTAACTCCTATAAAAATGTAGTACCTCTTCCACTTATCAGTGAAGCTTCTTTTTAAAGATTTTCGTCTGTATTCATTCGCCTTAGTAACCCACACAAAATACATGAAAATTTGATATAGCTCCGTTGTTGGCCAAAAAATAAAACTTTTAATTTACCGCATACAACACCATTTATAAATTTTGTAGTTTTTGTAGTTCCAGACTTAGGGCTAAATTTTTGTAACTTTTTACAAGATGCACAGTGACCTACAGGCACATATTACACTACATATTTTCAATAACAACTTTAACAAGTAAAGTAATGTCTTCAATAAACATTGGTATATTAGCATTTTTGTACTAGGGTAACATTGATTCTTTTTTCTAAAAACCTTACGTTACGGATTTTTTAAAATTATTTTTCCTTTAATAAGCAACTCAAAATCTATAAGGAAGTGTTTTTAATATAAGACAATTTTTTAGCCATGCATACCTGTGTAATTTATAATGATCTAGAAATTAAAAGTTAATATAAATCTGTACCCTTTCCATGAAAATATGCATACCGGTTGTCAACAAATTTATTAGACAAAATGAGACTTGGTATGGGTAAATGGTATAGAAAGAGGAGAATTTTCGCATATTTTTCACTTCTCACTCACTTCCGGTCTTACCGGAAATGGCTCCAATTTTTAATGTTTAAATAAAACACCTTGTATATTTTATCATGTTCGGATTTTTGAGGCAATTCTTAATCACAATTTGACTTTTTAAAAAGTTTTTAGGCCTCCTTAATTTTTTAGATCCATTTTTTATATTGGCCATGATTGGCCTCAAATGATTCTAAGGACCCTAGGTAAAAAATACAATTGCAAAGTTTTAGTGAGTAGCATGAAAGATATAAGTAAAACAAATTGACAAAGTGACATTTTTGTGTCTAATTATTATTTTTCAAATAGCAACCCTAGTAAAACAAGCACTTTTTGAAAAAAGGATTTTTTTGACAAATCTAATTATACCAATTTATTAGCGATCAAATTTAAAATAAGGACATAAATAAAGGATCATGACCTACTTGATTTTTTGAGAGCTATTTGTAATACTGCATTTAGGTAGTACCAAATGCAATATTACAAATGGTTTTCAAAAAATCAAGTAGGCGTAAAAACTTTTAAAAATGATAAATTTCTCATTAAAATTGTCCCAGAAGTCCATCAATGTTAAAATATACAGTTTGTTCCATTTAAAAAATCAAAATTCATGTGTGAAATGAATGCGAAAACTCTTGTCCTCCTAAAGCAAGTTTTTTTTTTTTTAATACCTATATCTTATTCTTTAGGAGCTTTAGGAGTTATGGCTGGTCTAATAAATATATACCTATATGCTAAAGTTTTTTCCATAAGCTTTATTACAAAAATGCTTTAATTAATAAGACTATATCCCTTTTAATAATCAAGTTATCAAGACAATAAAAAAAAAAGAAAATGTTAAGGAACTTCGACGAACCCCGTTATTATTAGCTTTTGTAGTACGAGATCCAAATAGGAGTTGACCTTCACCCATCTATTTACCGAATGAAACCGGTTTTATATTAGAAATAATATTTAAAACAAGGAATCGCCATAGGGTTGCCTAAAAAAAGGTTAAGGCCATATTAAATTTAAAAAAATAACCCCGAAATTTTTGACAGACTTTGTATAATGGCAATTCCTTTATTTCTAAGTACGTACGTATACTAGTTATTAAAATATATATTTTAAAATAATACAGTATGTATGTACCAAGAAAATTTTAAGTTTAAAATGAAAAATTTACCACAGTTTTCCCTTTTAAAATCAAAAAAACAAAATGTACCAACATATTAGTACTGTCATGTACTATAAAAAAATGAAAATTGACATTATATAGGGTCACTTAAAAATGTTAAAACTTAATTTTATTTTAATACTATATTTAATATAAAACAGTTTTTATCCGGAAACAGATGGGGAAGATCGCATCCTATTCGGATCTTAGACTATTCGCAATACATCCTACGAGGTAATTAAAAGTTTTTAAAGAGAAAAATAATTTTTAATCCCCCTGTATGATGTGGTGTTAAAAGGGACTAATCACATTTATGATTAGATTATACCCTTATTTATTCCTGACAATTTCTTTACTTAATTGTGTTAATACAAATACGTAAAACATTAAAATAAATATAAACTATACAGGGTGTCCCACGAGGTGCGGCTGCTCTCGGTTCCTAAAAAAGTAAGCCTTGAAAAGTTTTAAAGGTTTGGTAGATTATAAAATTAGTGGGGGATATACGACCTAATGATTTTGACAGGTCTAGCACGTCCGGTTATATCGAAAGTTAATGTCAACGTCCTTATTTTAATGGGACACCCCGTACGTGACCTTTACAGGGTGTCCAAGAACATGAGGGCAATCTTTTGGATTCATATTGGACACATAAAAATAATGTCACAAGTTGATATAAAATATTTTCTTAATGTCCCTCTTTAAAGAGATATGTGCCCTTAAAATCGGGTTTTCGTAAAGAACTTTATATCACTTGGTATAATAAAATATTTTTTTAATATGATAAATACCAATAAGGACTCCTTAAAACGGTATCCTTGTAACACATTTGCTTTTATTAGTTTCCCAGGGGCGGACTAACCCTTACACAATAGTACCAACTATTTTTACGCCCTGTATTATATATGAATAAAATATTATTTTTAAATTGCTTAAACCCTTAGCTAAAAAGTTAATTCTGTTTGAAATTAATAAAGTGAAGCGTTTTCAAGAATAAATAGGGTTGTATTTAATGGTTTTATTTGTCGGTTCTACATACGCTCCCTCTTGTTTTATACATTCTCTAGCTTTAATTATTGTAGATTATGGAACCCTTCACAATGCTGCAACATTATTTTTTAGTTTCGTGGAAATAAAAATATCTATATATATTTCCTATTAGTTTTTTTAGTATCTTTGCAACAGAATAACCTATTGTTTTTAGATGAGTCTAGTAAACAAAAACTTGTTTTTGTCAAAAACGCTTTAATTTATTGACATCTAACAAAAGTACTTTTTTAGGTAGGTAAGGATTTAGGCTAGGTACCCAAAAATACTTATTGTATTTCTTCATTATATAGGGTGTAAAAATAATTAACACTATTGTGTAAGGGTTTGTCCGCCACTGGAGAACTAATTAGGTTTGTTCCAGCAGGCTGTCAGAAATGTTTGCAACCGTTTGGATTCTGCGCATGTCAAATTTTTCGTTCCAGCAGTGCCATGTTTGTAACATTATACAATTGTTTGTTGGTTCAGCAGTAGTTTTAAGATGTTGGAAACTGTTTGACAAGTTTGAAAACTTTCTTCAAACATTACTGACAAATTTTTAACATAACCTTTCTTGTATTGACGTATAAGCAGTATGCACGCCTTGTTTATTTTTCGTTTCAACAAAAAACTGTTGCCAACATTTCTGACTAATGTTTGTAATACTTTTTTATCTTTGGACAATCCACGAAGGCTGAAATCCTTAGTACTAACGTACCGTGGGTGTCCTAACTCTCTGACTAATGTTTGCGTTTAACGATTGTTGCTAACATGTTTCCAACATTCTGCTGGAACAAATCTATTAAGGCAAATGTTTTTACAAGGATACCATTTTAGTCCTCACTTGTATTTATCATATTAAAAAATTATTTTTTATACATATTTTATGTAAAGTGTTTAATACCTAAGTCCAACCGTTTTTTATTTTTATTTTTTTAATTTTTATGTTAAAAATGACTTTTGCAAACCACTGCATAAGTATCAATTTTTTCTAAATAAAAGCCTTTAACATAAATTGGGGTTGGGTTCCTCGTAGAGAAAGAATAAAGTTTCTAATGATTTTTAAATTGTAAGTGGCTACAAATTAAAAACACATGGCCGGATTAAGGTTATGTACTTATTCTGTTTTTTAGAAGAATGGAAAATAATAAATTATTTATTTAATAATAAATAATTATTATTCTTTAAGTCCTTATGAATAAAACTAATACGATACCAGTGCTGCACTGAAAGAAAAAAATAAAAAATCGCATGTCAAGTAATTTATATATTTACTCTAAATTACAATTTTATATAAAAAATTAAAGTGTGTTGCAAATAGAGCTTTCTGAATAACATTTTAAAATACCTACATATGTTCATTTATCACAGAGAAAATAAGAGTAAAAAGCAATAGTTATAAGATATGTAAGAATATTATTAGAGAAAATAGGTACATATACTACTTTGCCCAATAGCAAAAGCGTTATGGACGTTCCATGGTATGTGAAGGACACCAATAATCAGCGGGTATTGGTTTTCTTCTCACTTATTAGTGCTGTTTTTCTTTACCGACTATCTCCCACTTACTTCCATTCAATGAAACATCAACAGTCACAAACTTTAAACATTTTTATAAAAAAACAATACTGCTTGCTTATGTTTTTTATACTTGTTATATGTTCAGTTATAAATGCTCAGATTTTGAAAATAATCGTAAAAAAGTATGGTTGTTATGAAATAAAATGCTCACTATAACTACGGTGGGGATAGAGAATACGTGTTAAATGTACGATTTTCGATTGCTATATAATATTTTAAAATTTAGAACCGCATCCATATAAAAGAAAAATTGAAAGATATTTTAAAAAGTGTTTTACCATGGAATGTCCCTAAATGCAGATTTTTCTTATTCGAACAACTTGTTTGGCACTGCAATTAAAACACTAATCTTAAAAATCTAAAGTGTTCTATATTATCTGTTTGATGGTTTCACTTCGGTACATTTATTGTTGACGCATTCCAGGCCAGCTTTGCAGATTTCATATTGCTCAACGTCGCTAAAGCAACTTTCGTCTTTTTCTAAAAAAAATTATTATATACTACTGACATAGCTAAAGGGGGATGCAAAATTCCTTTAAAATAAATAATACATGTTTGTAGGTCATTCAATATTTGAGGATCTCCAAATCAAAACGCAGTTTTTGATAAAATACAATTCTTAGAATATCTTCCTCTTTTTACTGCGCATTTTCTATTAATGAAATTTGAAGAGTTATTTATCGAATTATGTTATATTTATCATTTATAATTTATTATATGTAAATTTTAAAACTTTTTAAGCCCTTTATAATAAAACACAGGGTAAAAATTATGGAGTACTCTTAAATTTGTGTTTTATCAAAAAACAGCGTTTGAATTTGAAGCTTCTTATTTATTTGTTCAAGCGTAAAGTCTGTATTAATAAAATAGAAAATTTATATGAATTAAAGTGTACACTACTAAGTAGTGTTATTTTTATTGCAATATATTGTATTCAAAATGTTTTTTTAACAATTTAAAGAGACGTGTTTTATAAAGTTACACTTTCCATGCAACAATATCGATTAGTTTATACTTACGACTAAAAAGCGCTTCTAATTATTTATATTTAATTTGTGCCCATCGGAATATTAGTTAGTATTTTTTTAATAAATTATGGTGTTTTGGACCTTATTTGATCTAAATTTACACTGACCATAAAAATAGCTATGTTCTATCAGATACAGTGCAAAGTTCAAAAATGTCCTTTGGACAACCAGTCACTTGAATAAATTAAATAAGTAATAAATATTATACTATGTTTTATCAGACAATTTAAAGTTCAAAACATGTTTCTCGGACAATCAGTCCCTTGGAGAACCAGTATCTTGAATAACCAGTCCCTTGAATAAATGAATGGTTGCACATAGGATATTTGATTGTGTTGTGGATATGGTAACATGGCTTAATGATTGACAAGATAGTAAGCTCTGTTGGTTTTAGTTAGTACAGGAGATGTACTTAAAGAGGATTTTTCTGATTTTAACGTTAAAACTGAGGTTAAAATTGACACGTTACCGTTTAAAGTGCACTGCTCAGTGCAGATTACAATTAATTACTTATTATTTTAAATATCTTAATTATACAAAAAAGCATATAAAAATATTACATTTTTTAAACATAAACAAAACAATAGTTGATTCACCTATGTACCTAATAAATCAGTATTAGTTTCATGAAGAAGAAATTGTAGCAAAAGTGCTTTTTAAGGTTAATCTACCTTAGGGTAATTAGCACCCCAAAACACCCATGTACACATGAAACAACTTCTTTTGAACAATTAATAATAAAAGAGTTTTCCATATTGCCGCCAACTAAATTAGACACACTGTATATTAATTTATGTACGTAAAACCATTACCTTAGCTGAACTCACTGTTTAGTTTCTTGGTAAATAAACCGGATATCAAGTTTATTTGGCAGAATATTGTGAGATGACAGTTTAATATACGGGCTGAATATTTATTTCAAAAAAAATCTTACTTTTGGTCCTCATCTTTTGTTTTATCTTTAGACAATCCACGAAGGCTAAAAGCCTAATTACTAACGTACCGAGGGTATCTTCCGTATATCTTTAAAGATGGTAGCATTCCAATAATAATTTAAGCATACTACAACATTGCCCCAACAAAATAATACTTAGGTATATTTATTTTTTTATACTTTAAACATTTTCTTAAAAATCTTTTAAATGGTAATATAATATAAAGGGTGTTCCAAAAAAGATACATAATTTTTGTCGTATCCTGTATATGTTAAATAATCATAAAAAATTGATTGCCAATCTAAAAACTACAGAGTTAATTAAAAATATATATATTTTTATTAATTTTGTACGATAGAAAATAAAAAAGTTTAGGGGGTGTAAATTTATAACTTGACAACCGGTATATATTTATATTTATCTGACTTTTTATTTTATATTTCTATTACCTTAGTTAAATCCATGCTTTAAAAACCAATATTTATTTTAAAAAAGCAAAGAAAACTTACCTAAAATTTTTTTACACACCAAACAACATCCACAAGAATCCAGCATTATGGCCTTTCGGTTGGTATTTGAGCACAACGGGAACTTTTCTTTACAGATAACGTCCACACCACAAATACCACATGGTGATGCGCTTGCATAATTTTCGAAAGTAATAACAAAAGGACTAAAATTACTAAAAAATTAACTATGCGGCTTCGACGATTCATCTTAGAATGTTTGACCGATAAAAAATTTGAGGTTATAATGTGGAAGCGTATCGTGTAGGGACAACAATGAAACTTGTTTCACATACTTAGTTTTCGCGCGGTGCACGTTATTATTGCATCCGGTAAGTTTAAAGGGTTAACTGTGCCATACAGTTACCATTTTAACAAAAAAATAATTTTGTATAAATTTGTTTTAAGGTACATATACAGGGTGTTAGGAAAGGTGGGGTCATAAATGATAGGGGTAATAGTGAGCCAAAATAATATTACCTAGTACTTTATATAAAAAAAAGTCCGATCTCGCTTCGTTAGGGAGATATTGACCTTTAAGGTGAATTTATAGATTGACGTTTCCGTCACCGATCGCTGTTTAAAGTTTTGATTTCTGATATGATATCTGGAAACGGTAAACAAAAAATATATTAAACTGACAAATGGAAAGTTGCTGTTTCATCTTTCAACTGAAAAGTCAAACGGCAAACTGAAACAGAAATGTCAATCTATAAATCCAGCCTTAGTGTTAGAATCTAGAAAAAAAAACACATATCTTTTTATACCTTAAAAACTGCTTCTACAGTACCAGCAATTTTTGGACAACTAAATAAACGGAATACTAACGCTTCTTTACATAGGTAAACGGCTGTTCAGTAAGTCGGGATTATACATGGTTAATTTGATATTTTGCATTGTCCTTTTTTTATAATTTTACCATATTTAAAAAAAATCAAAATATTTGAATTTTTAATTACATACAAAATGCTGGTATGTCTGGACGATTTAATTAAAAACGGCCCAAGAAATCGATTCAAATAAAGTATACCTTTTTTTGTGAAAAAAGATAAAGGAATTAAACGGTTTAAAGCAAAATTCCAAATTTGTCATCTATGTCAAAAATGCATACATAAAATGAAAACAATCATCGCAACCTGTATAATTCTGACTTACTGAACAGGCGTTTACCTATGGAAAGAAGCACTGGTAATAAAGTACGAACGGTGGACGTTCAACACAGCTACGTCATCAACAATCAAATGTTTACATATAAAAGTACCGACTTGTGTATGTATTTTTAACCAAGGAGTGCGTTCATAAATAAAATGTAAAATAATCCTTGTACTTTGTAATTGAATCAAATTGACATTTGACATGTATTACATTGTAAAAGCAATTTTTGAACGCTACTCAGGAAATGAAATGTAACTGTCCCTTGTAACCTGGCATGTAACGGAAAATAATTAAAGATGTTTATTTATAAACTAGTAGGTATAAATTACAATTTTTAAATACTATAAATAAATTTATAAATAAATCAATACCTATCATTGCAACACATTTTTAAAAAAACCTGTATATTTGTGTTTGTATAAAGATATTCTTATTTTGAATTTGAAAAAGTTTGTAGGTATTTTGTGGTATGGAGGAAAATTAGTACCTAAATAAAAAGAGCCTAAAAATGAACAAAGTTTTTCTGACAACCATAGTAGCATCAGCAAAATATTTTGGATGGTCTTTTTGTTATGTACACGCCTGGAAAGAATGGGATCGCTTCGGTCCTGGTCCCAGGATATACGAGCTGACCCTGTTCAGCCCTATTGACCCCTATGAACTTGCCGGTCGCCTGAAACAAAATAAAAGAAAAAACCCCCAAAAACCCAAAAATTCTAATTAAAAACGACGTTTCTGTGGCAAGTCTGCCGTTGTCAAGTTAAAAATGAAGCTAAAAAATTAACTAATATTTAAATTAGAAATGATTAAATTTTATGCTTTTAGAATCGGAAACTGAAAATAGTTTGACATATGTGTCATGAGTGACATAAGTAACTGGTGTATTTATTATTTGTAAGACAAAAAAGGTAATGAGTTAATTGATTTTTAGCTTTCCTGAAGATACTATCTAGATAAGTATCGAGCGAAGGCAACCAAGTGTTATTTAAATTAACTGAAATTGATGCTACACAATTATCTTTATTTAATAATATATACGCACTTTCTTTGATTTTGCGTGTTTTAGAATAAGTTTCCTTTGCTAAAATACTAGAAGCATCCTAGTTTATTCTGTGATTGTTATCAAATGCGTGTTGGCATATATTTGATTTATGAAATTCTGTGTTTTTAATGTATGATCTGTGTTCTTTTTATGCGTTTAGCTAATGGTCTACAAGTTTCACCTATATAAAACTTTTGCATTCGTAAGGTATTTTATAAATAACATTTTTTGTATTTTCATTTAAGTTGTATGGTTTTGTTTTTGTTAATAATTGAGATCTAATGGTGTTTTGTGTTTTAAAAATTGTGCGAATATTAAATTTATTTCCTATTCGTTGAATTTTATTTGAATGGGGAATGTATGGTAAAAATAAATTTGTAATAGGTCTATTTTGAATTTGTCTTATATTTGGATTTTCAAATTCATGGAAACAATTATTTATAAAATCAAGAGGATAATTATTTTGAATTAAAATATCTTTTAAATAATATTTTTCATTGTTTATATTTTGATTAGAACAAATGACTTTAATTCTATATATAATCAAATAGATTTTTACAACTCCCTTTTTAACCATTATGGGGTGATTTGAGTTAAAGTTTAAATAACTATTTGTGTGTGTAGGTTTTCTGTAAATTTTTGGTTTCGAAATTATTTAAATCTTTTTTATTAAAATGTCAAGAAAATGTAGTTGTGAGTTGTTTTCTTTTCCTAAAGTAAACCTAATAGTTGGTTCTTGTGTATTAATGTGTGTTAAAAAATTATTTGAACAGTGTTCATTATGTTGGTATATAGAAAAAATGTCATCTATAGATCTCCAGATATTATGTTAAGTACTAATATTTGTTTCACCCCTATCATCACCTTTTCTTACTTACTTACACTTACCTAATGTGAACCGCACTATACATCGAATGAAAAATAAATGAGAAATTAAATATTAAAATAGAAAAAAATATACAAAACTAGGAAATCTGGTAACGGTGCCGACATTACTGTTTAACTATACACCCAACATTTTTTAGATACCTATCAAATTTCGTGGATAAAAATTAAGCAAAGTAAAAGAAATTTATGAATCGCCATATTTTTAAGTCGCTCCATATAACGTTATCGATGCGAACACGAAAGCTATTGCAAGAACTCACTTATTGCGTTGACCGTTGATAATTAAAAAATGGGGATTATCTTATATCAACATAAATTACGTCGCATCATGGCTCTTAATCGGATCCGAGAATATCTATTTATATGTTTCCTGTTAACTAATTAACAAAAAGCGAATCCTAATATAGCATTGCATACAGGGTATTTAAAAAGTAAGTTAACCCATAGACGTTGGTATGGACTCTAAATATACGTACTCTGTCGATGGACGCCCGCTCGAGTAAAAGGTCTGGCCTCACATAACCGCAGCGAGCCCGCAGCCGTGCGTTTCGCTGGAAAATTTAGGGGAATGCTGAGCAATTTAATATTGAACTGTCTTGCAGCAACTTCTTACATTATGGATTAGGAGTTTTGTAAAAACATAAGTATAATCAGGGTCACGGAAAAAAAATATTTTTGAAAGATTGGGTAGCACAATTTAGAAAGCATTTACAGGAACTTAGTTTCCGAAAACCTTACGCAAAAGTTTTGTATTAAATAAAACTGCAGTAATATAAGTCTGTAATGCTACGCTTTAAACTACTCCTGATCGTAAAGTAAACCTTTACAAATAAGGTAACACAGTTTTACCTATACTATACTCAAAGTTTGAATAAAAAGGGACAGAGATAAGTAGGAAAATCTGTTTTATCTAAAGAAGGAGATATACATACATAAAACAATAGACTCAGATTTTAAAAAATGCTTTTTATAATTTTAAGGGCATGAAAAGTGCATTAGAATTTTTCTGAATTAATTTGCACCTCTTTCCTCTATCATTGTGAATCCGGGCTCGGTGCGGTTATGTGTGGCCAGACATTGATCTCTACATGCGAGTGTCTAATCCTATAAACATTTTTATGTGAATCTTTAGCAAAAACTTTGTCTTGGCCTACATTTTTTCCATAAATATTTACTTAACACAGGGTCTGCGGAAAATTTGACGTAAGGTTCCCCTGTTTAATCATCTTTATTTAACTTTTGGCCGTCCACTGGTTTTTGGTGTTAAATAAAATAGTGTTAACCTGTGATTGATCCTAAAACATTATCCATTTCGTCTGCTTTGATATCGTGGTAAATTTAGCTGTTGTGTCGGCGGTCGATAAGGAGACCTATGAATAGAACGCGGGGTCTGTATTCTAAAACGTCTTGGAAGAGATAATTTGTTAGCGAAAAAAAACAAGTTTTTAGTAATCATTTTAATTTTGATTTTCTATTTGAATTTATTATATTATCACGACAATATTTAAGAACAAATAAAAATAAAAATTAGCAAACGTAATAACCATTAAATTCAAAATATAATTTATCAATACATTGTAATAATCAGACTTTTTGGCATTTTCCATCAATACATTTAAGTCCTGCGTTACAGACAGCAAAATTAGGTTCTTTAGCTTGACATTCTTGTCCTTCTCCTGCAAAAACAAAATTTATTAGAGAAAATTTTAAAAAAATAACATGGGGGTAATTTTCTAGAAACCTGCGGCAACTCCGACTTTGGCAAATTTAGGTATACGTGGTTTTTTTGGGGCGCTGATCACGAATCTGAAAAAAGTTTTTGGCGAAAACGCTTCGTACTCATTTATCATAAAAGCTTAAATTTAAACTAATCCTATTTTCACTATATTCCCCTTCTTTTCCACACAATTCTTGATTTAAGGCTAAAGTGGAATACACATTTAAAAACCCCGTTTTTCTATGTATTTTACATTATTTTTGCATTAATTGCATAGCTTCAGTTGCAGTTATCAATTAAAATCGCAGTTGGCTATGACGGCTTGTATAAATGGTTGCCGCATTTTTAAATAAAAACGAAGTTTTAAAGGGTGAAAATCAAATAATATATGCCACTTTAGGTTTAAATTAAGAATGTGTGCAGAAAAAAGGGGGAATATAGTAAAAATAGGATTAGTTCAAATTTTAACCTTGGCCCAAAAACCCCCGTATACCAAAATTCGTTAAAACCGGAGTTGGCGCAGGTTTCTAGAAAATTACCAACGGTGCCAACGAAGACAGCAAGTAAAATTTAAAGAATTCTTATTTTAGACATTTGTTTTTAAATTTTACGATATCTTACTTTAAGCATCCCTCACATAAGGCAATATTATTGACGCAATATATTATGACATTACAATATTATGTCAATGCCCCCTTATACGCTCAATATTATAGTCCCTGGGTGAGTAATGAAATGGACTTTATGATAAGAACTTTTTAAATACTTTTTTTTTTGGTAGGGAGGGTCCTTTTGACGAGTCTTTCACAAATATTTAGTCCGCCATATATGGAAGCGAAGCTTTAACCTTGCGTGTCAATTTTGTAATGTTTCGAGTGTCGGACAGTGTGATTGCGTCCTTCTGTTTGTCGGACAGGTTTACCACAATGTTCAACATAAAATTTTTAAACATTGTGCCAAAAATTGTAACTAATTGAGACAGAATTTTAAAAATTTAGAAACTTACTAAATTTGATCCGTCTAACTTTTATTAGTTTATTTAAATTTAATTAACTTATACTTAAAAAACCGAAAAAATATGTGGAGCACAAAACTGGGAAATCTGGCAACAGTACCGATATCACTATTTAATTTCACATGTCCCAAATACCAAATTTGGTGAAGGTAACTTTAGCGGTTTTAAAGATATTTAAAAGTTGAAGTACTTTTTACTAACCTAGTATGGAAGCGGCGCTTTAACCCAGCCTGTCAATGTCAAATGTTTCGGGTGTAGGACTGGGCAAGCGCGTCACGTTTTTGTCAAAGAAGTTTACCACAATGTTTAACTTGCAATTACAGTCATAAATCTATAAGGCTTAAAGATTTTCATTACTAGCCCATGGACTAAGATTGATCAATATTAATATTTCCACAATAATATTGACCGCCTGAGGATGGCCTAAACGCAAGCAGTTAATTATTTTAATTTTTTTCATGTCTCTTGTATAATAACAAATTGCTCGATAAAATCAAACTTGTTTTCCCAAGTTTGCTGTGCTTTTTGATAAGCTATACTTATAATGTCGACAACGACTAATCCATCAACTTACTTTTAATTCTGCAAACCTTGATATTATTGCTTATGCTCCTTATGCTTACCTAAAAGATCTTTGCAAACTCTACAGCAGCCACAGTAATCGATAGTAACAATCTGATTTTCTTTGGTGCATATAGGATAAGGTTCTTTGCACCTTACATCTACACCGCAAACTCCACATGGTCCTTTTTTTGGGCATTTACTAAAATAAATAAATTAAAACAGGATGAGAGATGAAAAAGCTAGAAATCTCACAAGCCCTTAGGTTTATCGAGTTAATTTATTTAAACAGAGAATTATCAGTATACCAAATTATTAATATTATAAATACTAAAAAAGTTTTTGTCATATTTTGTTAAAAGAATAAATAACTTTGTCCAAAGGTACACTATTCGTGCTTAATGGTAACAAAAGTTTATTATCAGAAGGGGTATTTTGGTAAATGTTTTAACTGTGCCAAGTTTTATTCAAAGAGAAAAACCTATGTACTAAAAAAAGAAAAAAATGTTTTTGTTTTTCTTTGGCACCCCTTGTATCTTACACAACATACAACAATATTTAATTTTATGTAAAATTCGCAAATTGTTGATCCGAAAAAATTACCAACATACATTCCTAAAGAAAAGAAAAATAATTAAGAGCCCTTTTTTGTAAAGCATCTAATTATCTTCAAAAATATGTATTGAGTTTATTTAAATAATAATATTTGCAGTAGTAACAAAATTTAAGCTCAAGAAACAAAATTTTCCATAAAATATCGTAGCCAGTATCGGCTACCAGTACAGGTATTTGATACTCTGCGCTCGCCGCGTCTGATTGTTATCGTAGCCTAGACTTTAGTCGAGACGATAGACCTCTTAATATTAATAATAAGGGCTTAAACCCTTACGATTTTTTGTCACCTTGAACAATACTTTTAAAATAAATAGTCGGTTTTTGGCCAAGACTAATGTTTGCAAAACACTTTTGACATATTTTTACCCAAGAAATCGCCCATTTACGATTTTATCCTTTGTTGAAGGACCCAGTATATACACCCCAGCAAACACTATCTGCCGGCAATATACATTTTCATATTTTAAATTGGTGGCAATATTATGCCAACATCTAATAGGCATTAAAAAGTCAACCCCAAATAAACACTCAATTGCCAATAAATTTTAAATGCAGGCGTATTGCCGGCAAGCATACAAAAATAACGTCAAATTAATCCTGATTAAATAAAGCATGCCTTTTATTGCAGGCAAATAAATATTGGATTTTGAATGCAAACCTTCAACGCATATTTGTACTTTTCAAACCATATTAATAAGCTAAACAACATTATTTGATGTTTTTTTACATAGTTTAGTGGAAATGGCCTTTTCATAACATTTTATTGTTCCAAATCATGCAGATAAAAATTAAGTCAAACAAAATGGGTTTTGTTTTTGAAAAAATAAAAGTAAAATGATGGTAAAATTAGGTTAATTTCGACCGAAAGTGAGAGATTCAAATTTCCCGCTTAGCCGAAATACGAGATTGGACGCTTTTGACCGCTTTGTGCAATCGTTTTCCGAAAGATCCTCTTTGTTTTCTACGTGGTTTTCTAGCTTTTTAGTTTCTTTTTTAAAGAAAGGGGTTTTTTAATAGACATAATTAAGTGTATTCATTACCTAATTAGTGTGTGTTGTGTGATTGATTGGTAATAGCTATTGTCGGGAAGGCGAGTTATTCAAGTAGACTGTTAGGATTTGTAAACATTTTGTTTAAAACCTTTTAAGTTTGTAGTTACTTAAAGAAAATATATGAAAGTAGGGAGTTGCCTTATTAAAAAGCGTGTTAATAAAAAATATTATATATATTTAATATGTATATATGTATATGTTTTTTTTTACATTTAACTCCTTTAAAATATTTCTCCCTATGTTTTGGATCTACAAATTGAATGTAAGTATCCCTTGAATACTTACTATTAGAAAGTGTTTTCTTTTGATTTACTATCTTTTTTAATTTTATTACATACCTTTAATTTTTTATGGTTTACTGTTACTGTATAAAAATTTATATTAGGTAATTTTTTTAACGATAAAGTTTTCTTGCCTTTTTTCTCATTTTTTTTTTCATTACAAAATTCTAAATATATTCTTTAACTTTTGGGACATTTAACTCATAAAACTTGCAATACTTATTTAAACTTACAAAAAACAAACTTATTAATGACGGATGCCATCACCTTATCTGCAACACGTGGCCCAATAACGACCAAGTGACCACTTTTGTGTACCTTTGATACCCTTATGCCAATGTCTTGCCAAAAAGAGTGTTGGCAATGCCTGTAAATTAAATGTACATGGCCGGCAAAAAATGTTATAAAGGACATTATATTATTATTATTATTATTTTATATTACCTACAAATTTGACAGCAACCACACTTATCCCAAATTAAATACATTCCCTTTGTGCAAAAGTCCCGTTGAGCACAGTCAATTCTCTGACAAATATCTGGTACACATTCCAGTTCCCCCTGTACAATACGCGTTATACAAACAATAAAATAATAAAAGGAAAAAAATAAAAAGTATTTACTGTAAGTTGACATGTTAAAAGCAAATGCGCTATTTAACTAGAATTTGCTTTGTTTTGTTGTAATTTATATATGGGAAAATAAGCTTGTTGGAAAGGGGATTTTCTCCCCTCTATGTTAATAACCTTTAGTTAAAAACAGATAATATATCGTCAAGTAAAACAAATTTCAGTATATTATGCTTAAAACAAATAACGAAACATAAATATTCATGATATAATAAATGGTTATTTTTAATGTTGTTATTATTAAACGAAGGTACAGGATTGCCAGTTATATGTTTTAAAATAATACTGAACAATTTTTTAAGATATATTTCTTGGAAAGGTTATTAAGGTGTTTAGTGTAAAAGCCGCGTCCAGACTTGCAACAATTCGCCAAACATCCTTCCAAACAAACCAACCTATTTGTGCCCTGCTTTGATGCACAAAGACCGTCAAGCTCTGAATCACCGCAAAATCATTCGCCAAGCCCTTGAAACGAAGTAAATTCCGTCCACGTCCTTGCTATGTGTGGCTATGCGGCGCGCTATTCGGCGTTACGAATTGTTGCAAGTCTGGACGCAGCATAACCATTAAGCCACGTACAGACGTGCAACGTAACAACTAAGGGTGAATAAAATGAATGAAATGACGCAGCAATTTATTAAAAGTAGCGATACGGAGTTGTTTTAAAATCTCATGAAATCTCATTTAATTAATTTAGGTATTTTCCCTTTCCTCCACATTTTAACTTCACTTTTCGTTATTTTTTGCAACAACACTCAAACAAGTCCAAACGGATACTGCGAACTTACATCGAACGCCTTTGTGTTTGCGAAAAAACCGACACCCAGATGGATCGCGAGGAACGTTCCAGCTCGCATTACGCGCAACCGTCTCTACGAGAGAATCTTGTTGAGTTGCATGTTGCATTACACCCGACGGTACGCGCGCGCGTTGCATAAAAATGCAATAAAAAATGGAGAAAGTCAGGCTACAACTTGTGTCAAGTAGTTAAGTGATAATGAAGGATTTCATTAAAAATTCTTCAATGGAGAAATGTACAAAGTCAGTTTTGTTTTATATGAGCAAATTTATCTCAGTAAATATGTTGGACCTAGTCATAACTGAGTCATACTATGCTATACATATAACATACATACATACCTAGTGATGCTGACTACGCCTGACCATAAGAGTCAGGCGTAGTCATGATTAGGCCAAACATATTGAGTGAGATAGATTTGCCTTTACTTACCTGCACACTTTACAATAGTTGTTTTATGTTATCTGAAATATTGACGTGTTACCTTGATTAAAAATTCTTAGGGTATAACATTAATAGAATAAATTATATTACTTTTTAAATGAAATTACTTTTAACCATTATTTGTAATTTTAAATTATAAATATAAACTTTAACTTTTGAGCTGTTAAAGTTAATAGAATATAAAAGGTAAATAAAATTGTTTAAAATAACTACTTTTTACCCAATATTATTAATAAATACCATAAAATGGAATTTATCTCAGAAACAGTTTGCTGTGGTACATTTTTGAATGGTAATTTTTTGATAATTTTAAAACAGAAAACATACAGAGTGCCTTATTTAAATACAAAAAATCTTTAAATACAACAATCTTAAAATAAGCAAAAATTTTATAATGCAAATTGTATATTTTTTTATACACAATTTTAAAATTGCTTATAAAAAGCCTTTAATTTTACCCACCCTGTACATCTAAAGTATAATCAAGGCAAAAATACTGTCGCATTATTTGTTGCTAATAATGTTATCTCTAAACAAGTTAAACATATTTAAAACGTGCGTAAATATTCAGATAAAAAATGTAAGCCTAAAATAACCGCTAGTATTTATTTTATAATATACATTTTTAATAATAAATAAAATTTTACTAATAAATCATAATATTATAATACTATTATTCAATAAACATTTAATTATTAAGAAATTTTGCCATAATGTTTTATTTTTATTATTTTAAATTTTAAGTTATAATATATTTTTAGATATTACTTTAAGAAATATGTATTTGTTTAATTAAATTGTTCATTTTTGGAAAACCCTGTATAGCCATAACTAGACATCCGGTATCCTTGTAAAATACTTATTATTATACTGTTTTATTTATTCTGAGTTTAGGGTTTTTACATACAAAGTACGTTTTGTACCGGGTGTCAAGTTATAAATTTACACCCCCATTAACTTTTTATTTTTTATCATACAAAATAAATATTTATATTAGTAGTAGATTTTTAATATATTTTCAAATATACAGGTTAGGACAAAATGTATCAATTTTTAAATGGAACACCCTGTACATTATATCACGAATTAAAAGATCTTTTAAAGGGCTTTAAAAAATACTACATTTGGTATATCTATCTTCCTTAGTTTCGGAAATATGGTCATCCAAATCTAATAAATAAGTGTAAATTTAATTATGTAGGTAGGTTATATTTATTACGGAAATAATTGCCTCATAATTTTATTTATGGCCATATTTTCAAAACCATTAAAGAGACTCATGAAATGTGGTATTTTTATAACACTCTTTAAATTATCTTTTAAATGGTGATTCAATATACAGGGTGTTCTATAAAAAAAATCATGCTTTTTCGTACTCTGTATATCTTAAGAGAAAAAGAATTCTGATGAAAGATACAGGTACTACCGTCCCCTACGTAAAACAACAGGCCGTAATGTTCCTTATTATCAGTTATGATCAGTTGCTATTTTTATATTATTTTTAATGGGGACACATGGAATTTTGGTAAATATTATAAATATATTCGTAAAACAAAAATTATATTTTAACTGAAATCAAATAGGCTACAATAAAAACCCCGATAAAAACCCGGGACGCATTGTACTTAAGTAAATACGTATTTAAAAAAGGTTTTCAACTTTTTTACTAACCTGTGAAGGGCAAAAATGATTTGTACATACCCTAGTGTCTTGTGTCTACGTCTATAAACAACAAAAAGGCGTTCACAGTACTAATATACAAAGTGCTTGTCTAAAGTTAGGACCCCCTTCTAACTTTTAAATTGTTTGGTAATTTTTATGAAAATTTAAGGCCTTTAGTAAAACAACATAAACAAAATTTTAAACAAAAAATGACACATATAAATGTCAAATTGACAACTGGGCACCATTTTGAAAAGAAAAATTAAATGGAAAGCGGGGTCTTGTGACACATCATTTTAAAGCTATATTATATATTATATAAACCTTCACCTCCCAAGAAATGGCGGTACTTTGAATATTACCCGAATACCTTATTTCAATGGCCATATCTTCAAAACTAATAAAGGTATATAAGATATACCTAATGTGGTATTTTCTTAAAGGTCTTTTAGATATCTTTTTATGGTTATATACAGGGTGAGTATTACCGATATTACCATTAAATAAATTCTTTAAAGAGCTTAAAAAAATATTACATTTAGTGTATCTAACTTCATTAGATTTGGAAATATGGCCATCTAAATAAGGTATTCAGGTAATTTTTCAAAGTACCGCCATTTTGTAGTAGGTAAAGGTATTCTGAGGTTATAAAGTACTCGTCAGCAGCTTCAAAAAGATGTGCCAAAAGACTCCCTTTCCATTTAATTTTTCATTTTCAAAATGGCGCCCAGCTGTCAGTTTAACATTTATATCTGTCATTTTCTGTCTAAAATTTGGTTTATATTGTGTTACCAAAGTCTTTAAATTTTCGTGAAAAAATACTAAACATTTCAAAAGTTAGTAGAGGGGTCCTGAATTTAGACAAGCACTTTATAGTTTAAAAATATATATTATTATACTTTCACACTTTTCAAAAAACCGTTTGACAGCCCGGCCATAAAAACAACAACCTCGCTGTTTAACCTAAAAATCCGCGAGCTACTCGATACTATTCCATCCTTCTTTAATGCGTTTAAAAGAATTAGTGCCTCAGTGACAGACTCCAGCTTTCAACCTAAATAATACTTTTCTATTCTTTTTCTTTTTTTTTTTTCTATTCTAATTTTCTTTTTATGCTTTTAACAAGACGTAGGTCATGATACCACAGAACCATCCTTAACAAAATGGTGTTTTTATTTCCTTTATACGTTAAAAAATAAGAAAACTTGGGGGATGTAAGTTTATTACGTTTTAAATGGGAATTAAAATTTATATTTGATATTTGCATAGCCATATTTCGAAAACTAATTGAGATAGCTATATGAAATGAGGTTTTTTAAAGGTTTTTTTGGTCAAATAATATGTAGGGTGTTCCATTTAAAAAAATAATACTTTTTGTCGTACCCTGTATATCTTATAGAGATAATTAAAATCTTATATATAATTTGGAAATTACAGGTTAAACCAATAAACTGATATTTTTAAATATAAAAAATTAATAAGTTAAGGGAGCTGTAAATTTACAACTTCACACCCGGTACATACGTTGTTTTTACTGTCAACGTATAACAAAAAATATTTTACGCAAGATTATGGTAAAATGTGTTTGTCGGTCCACACAACTAACATCAGCCTTATTAAAATATTTACACAAGTTATGGTTGTGCATAATATTGTAGTTAAAATAATTCTTTGTTTATTTAGGATTTTAAAGGTCAGACGGGATGTTATAAATTTGTCTGGTCAAATAATTAATATTTAAATTAAAAAATAAAACAAGTTTTGCTATAATATAATAGGCATTCTACACATATTGGCTAAAAATAAAAACATTGAAAAATAAAAACATTGTGGCCGTTTTCTATTTGGAGGTGCATGTGGAGAAACTAAATAATTTATCAGAGCTTAAGGCCGCTAAGGTACACATAAAAAAGCGATAGCTTTCCTACAGCACGAAGATGAGCAAGGATTATTAATAAGGCGAACAACTCTTCTTTCATTAAATTTAAGAATGCTGAAGTTAAAGAAATACGTCATTTTCCACATATAAAGGTGTGTATTGACTTAGAGAAAGTATTAATATAAGATCCGGTTATATAAATAGACCCCTCATCCTATTTTCTAGTGAAATATATATATTTTTTAACAATATATTATAATACAAGTTATTAAGAATTAAATTCCCGAGGGGTTGGCAAACCATATCCTGAGCTGATATAGTGTAAATAATAAAAAAAAATGTTGACATAAATACCGTCACAACTTTTTTTTGTGAATTTATATGAATAAAAGTTTATAAGATGTAGACAATGCCCCAACAGAGTTGCTACCTTTTTTGGGCATAATTCCTGCCAAACAGGTATAAACAGCTAACTTAAGACTACGTATTTATCGTCATTTATTTTTCAAAAAATCAAACACATAAATATAGGGGTAAGTTAGGGTTGAGCGCGATTTAAAGTTTTAACGCTCCATAAGGGGTTTAAGGTAAATATTTTTTAAAGCAAATAATATATATATATATATATATATTTTTTAAATCCCCACTTAGTTTAAAACAAATATGATTTCTTAACTTTTTTGTTTAATGTACGGTTTTTGCGTAAATAAATAAAAACCATTTTTTTGCATGGTCAGTTTGTACTCCTATTAATTCTTAAATTAGATAGTAATATGAACATGCCGAAAAATGGTTTCTATTTATTCATGCAGGAAACCGTACATAAACAAGTATTTAAAAAGAATTTTTATTTTAGAAAATACACTGTTGTACCATATTTTTCTTAAAAATATTTACCTTTAATCCCTTATGGAGCCGTTGAAACTTTAAATCGCGCCACACTTAACTTAGCCCAGGATTTTAACAGCTAACCCTATACCATTGGATTCGTAGTAAAAAAATCTATATTTACAAGTTTAATTGTTTGAAAAATAAGTGACAGTTAATATAAACCTTTAAGTTAGCTGTTTACACCTGGTTGGCAGATATTATGCCTAAAAAGGTAGCCAACCCTGTTTGGCATTATCTACGTACTATAAAATAAACGTTTTATTTGTATAAATTTAAAAAACAAATGTGACGGTATTCATTTCAATTTTATTTAAGAAAATTTTTAATTACACTATATCAGCCCAGAATATGGTTTGCCAACGCCCCGGAATTTTCTTTATTATAACTTTTATTGTTAAAAAATATATATTTCATCAGAAAAAAGGATGAGCAGTCCATTTATAAAGGCTGATGTAATTTAATTGATAGCTGAAAATACAGGGTATGATTCTTTAGCTTATTTTAGGAAGAAACATTTTTTATGAACATATGTCCTAAACGCCCTTACTTTTAAGATACAGGGTGTTAAAATTTTTAAAAACCATAAAATTTCGAAAGCACTTATTTTAGTTAAAACTGTTATACTGGATATAAACGTTATCTAAATAATTATTTACTATTTTTGTTACATAATTGCTAATAAAACATTATAAAACCTAATTTTTTAAAGACCAAGATCCCGCAATCCTTCTTTTATGGTCTAAAAATATGCAATTAAGTGAATTTTATTTTTTCATTCTTTTAAACTAAACAAGATACGAAAAAATTAAAAGACATTAAAAGCAGTATTTTTGTTTGCTTAATTTAAATAAATCACAACAATTTTACACACATTTACAAAGTCAATGGCGTACCGTTTTTTTGTGGAAAATATTTCTTCAGTTGCCTCTCGAGACGCCACTCTATTGATTAAATGTAATTATATAAGTTAGTGATAAATTACCCCCTTAATGTTATTAATATTATTGCCAAATTTAATCAAAATTGGTGTAAATAATAGTTGAAATATATATATATAGTATATATATATATATATATATATATAAATATATATATATATATATATATATATATATATATATATATATATATATATATATATATATATATATATATATATATATCTTTTATTTTAACACTTTGTATTTCAAAAGTTAAGAGGTTTAGGACATATGTTTATATAAACTTTTTTCTAAAATAAGCCAAAAATCAAACCCTGTATTTTAAGCCATTGATTAAATTACACACTGTATAGCCGGATCTTGTACTATTCCGCGTGACACAAGATGTTGTTACCCCTCCAACTTTTTTGTAGTTTTAAGAGAGACTCATAAAAAAATACAGTATGAACATTGCATAAATTTACATCTTTTGTCATTATCATAACCTCAAAATCACTTCCGGTTTAGCCGGAAGTGCCATAAACTTTCTTATTTTAAATACCACTACCTACGTTTTTTTATATTTGTATTCTGTATAAAATTCCCTTTTAATGATGTTTTATAAAGAGTGTTTCTCACAAAATGGCGGCCAAAAAGATTTCAAGTACCGCCATTATTTCTGTCTTAAATATATTTGTTAAGTAGGCTGTGAAAATAAAAAAAATACCTATTTTACTTTCACATGTGACATAGTCCATTTTCTTAAATACATTACTTAGATTTCGCCATCTTGAAAATAAAGGATATTTAATAAAGGATTCACAACTAAAAAATTGAAATTTTTAACATTTGTGGACTTATTTAATTTGGCATAAGCAATTCATTCCGATGAAAATAAATAAAGTGTTTCATTAAAAAAAAACAACAAAAAACAAAAAAGATACTGTTAGCACAAAACTGGGAAATCTGGCAATGGTGCTGATATCAATGTTAAAATTCTTCAAGGCCGATACCTTTCAGATGCCAAATTTGGTATACATGTAAGTTTAACATTTTAAAGATATTTAAAAGTTGCAGTACTTTTTACTAACCCAGATAAAGCAAGGAGCCTATTAGTGCTGAAAAAACACGACATTAAGGCCCAGTTGTACAAAGCAGGTTTAAACTTAGTTCTACAGAACTGAGGTCAGGCCTTTGAACTTTCTGTAAAATCTCAATATTGCTGTCAGTGTCAGGGAATTGAATGAAATTGAGATTTTACGGAAAGTTTAAAGACCTAACCTTAGTTCAGTAGAATTGAGTTTAAACCTGCTTTGTACAACTGAGCGTTAGACAGCAAACTCAGTCTAAATTCAAAATGTATATTTTGATTATTGACATAATGGTGAAGTAAAATTAAATAACCCTTGTAATTAAAATAAGCTTATCTATTAACAACAAAAAACCTTAAACAATAAAAACCCTATCCACATACCTGCAACCCTGACAACAACCACAAGTACTGAGAACTGGGTAGGGTTCTTCTTTGGGACAAGGATCTTTGGGAGCAGCACATCTTACTCTTTGACACATCGTCCAGTCTTTACATGGTTCTTGCTCGATGCTACAATTACAAGATTTTACCAAACTGATGTTTAAAACCATAAATACCAACAAAACTAAAAACATTGATCGCAACACCATATTTTCGTTGTGTCTTTATTTGAAATGCCGGGAATGTAACGGAAATATTATGTGTTGTTGTTTAAAGGTTTTTTGTTATGAATTATGTAAATTAGTTACGGTGTTATTTATAGTACGTGCTTCCACTAAATCAACATAAATGCGTCGATGCGGTAATCTACCTGTTCGCTTTATTTGTTAAATTAAGACCTGCAAATATTTTTTTCATTGCGACGGTTTTAAAATGTAGGTCGTGTGCAGTATTTTAAATACATTTTAATGTTGGTTCGCAACTATTATAGTAATACAGTAACAAAGCAAGTACTATTAGTAATCTAATCCAAAATGTTAACATGCCGGCATTCGCGTTAGACATTGCGTTAGACCGTCACCTTTCCACACATTGCCTGTTTACATTTTTGACTAGCTGATTCTGTATACAAATGTAAAGCTTCATTTTTAAATTATTGGATTTCTGAGACTTTCACTTTCTTTCCTATTTTGGAAAGTCCTTATAGATAACAAAACTGTTACTCTTATTTCTGTTTTAGTCTAAGATCCGAATAGAGAGGCGATCTGCACCTGTCTGTTTACCGGATAAAAACTATTTTATATTAAATATAGCAATACAAGGTATTGCGACAGGCTTGCCTAAAAAATATGTTCCAGGCTATATTTAAATTTTAAAAAATAATCGTTAAAATTTGACATACTTTGTATAATAAAATTTTTTTTTTTTTAGTCTACATAAAGTATTAATATATCAATAATTTTTGTTTCTTCCATTTTACAAATAAAGCCATGGATACTTTTAAATTCTGAAAACGATTACAACTTTCTGAGTTCTGTATTATTAAAAAATAGATATTTTATTAACTAGCCTAGAATGTACTTGAAAAAAAAGAGTTGCCAATATACAGGATGAGACAAGAAATTATAGGTTTTTTCGTCTTTAAGTATAAAGAGACTCTTTAATTTGATAAAATACAAGAACGCCTCCGGTCCGATCCGGTCCTAGGTTGACGAGACCCAGTGCCGTTCCTGGGTCTTATGTCATCCCGTGCAGAAGTTGCCACAACAACAAAAAAAAACTTGACCACAATTGTCATGAACTCTTATACTAGTTGAAAATTATGCCGACGAGGGCTTTTTAACAATGTTGCAATATTAATTTTAATTATCTATATCCTTTATTAGTATTTCACATTGATTTGCACTTTTTTCTTACTCTAAATATTTTTGAAAAGCAAAAAAAAGGCCACTTCAATTTCACTGTTTTTAAAAAACCGCCCCTTATTTGACAAATTTCCGCCCTCTAATTTTTGTCGCCCCGTGCAAATATCCCTTCTGCACCCCGCCAGGAACGGCCCTGGACGAACTAATTATCTACGTCTCTTGCATTAAAAATATCAATTAAACCACAGTAGTCAAAGATATGAGCGACTAAACTATTAACCAAGTGCAGTTTTCCGCAAAAATCCTAAAATGTCAGTTACCTTTCATTTTATTTTTGCAGAAAAGTTAGCCGTCAGGTATTGGTAAATATTTATAGATTAGGGTAATACGCATGGATGTAAATTTTAAAAGAAAACAAAGGCCAACATTTTCTTATAACAGAATATTTACATGATTTGACAAAAGGATGAGGAGCAGACTGTGGAGTTAGACCAAAATAATAACAGCTGTGACATCACTAATAAAAACTTAGTAATATTTATTCAAATACTAAATAAAAATGTGGTTTTTTTCAGATATATTCCAATCTTTAAAGAAAATATATTCTGCAGAAACCGCTTATGTCAAATAAAAAATACAATATTCCCTTGCAACAGCACATCATACAGGTCAATTAAAATGATTCATATTTTTTAAAAACTTTTAATCATCCTGTTGGATGTACTGTTAACAGCAAATAATAACAGTTATGCCAAAGCTATAGCTTGACCTTTCGTTAATTATTTTGATTTGTCTCGATAACTTTATTATTAAAAGAGATATGGACATTTAAATTAAAGTAATTTTTATTGAAGCTTATGGAAAAAATCGAGCATATGAGTTAATTTTTGTGGGGATTGTAATAGGATTGTAATAAATAAATTGCATGGTAATAATAAAAAAATACAATAAAAATAAAATGTGTTTAAAATATATAATATCTTAATATTTAAAGCGACACTTAGTTGACTAAAGTTTTTTTTTCTAATTTTTAAGATTACATTCTTTAAGGCATACAATGCCATTGCAGCAAATTAGTCCTTTGGCACACTGTGTATTCCATGGTATTGACAGGCCGCCAAGATCTGCGCATGATCCATTTTCAGCTTAAAAATAAATATTTGTTTTAGCTTATTAATTATAATGCATCTATTTAATAAACCGTTTATTCACCGCAGAAAAAATGGAACAATCATAAGTGTGTCCTAGAATATGTGGGCAATGAGTCGAAGTCCTGTAAAAGAAATAAAAAAAAACGATTTTCTGTGGCGTGCTTTAAGAGCACATATCTCTGTAAAGTGAGGCTTTAGAAAAACATTTTATAGGCACTGGTCATATTATTTTCATTTGTTCTATATGAATCTAGGAAATTGTCCACATATTCTCGGACACCCTGTTTACATGGTTGTAAATGATACTATATTACATACCGAGGTGGATAGTGTTTCATTACTTTTGAAAGAAAAAGATGCGCGTGGCCTACTACTATTTTTTTACAACCATTGTACTTTAAATTTGTCTTAGGTTTTTCTTTTAATCCAAAAAATTAATTAATTTTGGCTCATGGAAGAAAAATGGAGTTTCCTCTCATAGGTCAAAAATAAAAGTAAAAAAAGTAAAAGTTTTAAACTTTTGAAAAGGCGGAAATGTCAATATTACTTATTACATGATTGTAAATAAAAATACTTACGTATGTCATCTATACAGTAATAACAACAGCCACAAAATGTAGGCATCAAATGTTGACCCTCGGGACATGATGTTACGTTAACTTTACATTCTTGTTTATAACAATCATCTTTAGAACATGAAATCGATTCCACATCGGTTATTAGAAAAAAGCCAAAATTGATGCGAAAAGTAGCAGTGTAAGACGTATCAAAATTATCATTTTAGTCTAAAAATAAATATATTTTTTTAATAATTACTTTACCAATTTTTAAAATCTTGCTATAAATGTATTTTTCCCTCATTTCAGGTAAGTCCAATGAGTGCAATTTGACAACAGACCACGCCTCACCTGATCCCAAGATGGGAACCAAATGGATGCAAACTTGCGAAGTTAGCATCCAGCCTACTTTTATGGCATATTTAGGTAAATCGTTAAGGCACTGAGTGATCTTGTGCCCGTGCATAGAACATAGCTGCTTGGCAAATTAAGCAGTTTCTAGAATTAATAGGCAAGAATATGGTTTTAATTTTATAAGATATATTTTCTGTGGTACAAACCAAACTCTTTTGTTTTAATGCTAGTCTGTTATGGCTCTAATTTTTATTTGCTAGTGAGAAAGTTTTTTGCAAAACAACTATATTTAAAAAACGTTTTGGATATTTTTTTTTGTTGTATTTTTAACGTAAAAGTCTCAAAATAATCTATTAAATTATATACTGCTAAAATTAAATAAGTTTCTTAGCTGGTTCAGGGATTTTGATATTTTCTTCTCGAATAATTACCTAGATAAAAAGGATGTTTTTTTGGTAGGGACCATAGCGTACAGGTTAAACGGTAAGAGATACAAAAAAACTGAGATAGGTGTCCCGTTTTCTTTTTAGTGTTTAGTTTAATGGCGCAATCAGATTTACGCTAACTTCATTGGTTTAGAAGATACAAGGTAAAACTTTAGGTACAATAGTTTTATAACCTTTTACGGAGAATCCAGTGGCGTACCTAAAATAAATCTAAATATTTAATTTTAATATAATTTTTGAGGTAACCTGAACTTGCATTTTTTAAATGGGCTTTCCTGCATCTTAATATCTTAAAAAGTTGCATTTTTTCTTGTGAATATTGACTACAAAAATGCACCGAACATCATGAAAAGCTTCTGAGCACATTTTATGATTAAACACCAGCGTAAAAAATATTAGGTACTTAAAAACTTAAATGTTTAGTTGCTATTATAAATAAATCTATTTCCTTTGGTTTTAATTGTTTTGGTTAATAAATGTTAAAGTATTCTTATTAAATTGGGTTTTTTATATGTGTACTTTCTAAAAAATAAGTAAATATTGATTTAATCTAGACCAACTATTGTTTTAATTTTTTTGTTATTTTTGCTGTTAAAAACAATGCTAAATATTTAGTAGTATATATTGTTGAAATCGCAAGAAAAATGCAAATTTTTAAGATACTCAGATACAGGGTGTCCTATAATCTCAAAAGTTAAAAAAATATATATGTTTTTATTTTAGGTATGGCACTAAATTCCACGTAAAAACTTATAAAACTTTTATATTGGAAACTTTGTTCTATCTTTATAAATGTCCGATTATTAAAAAATAACAAAAATCGACGATTTAATTTGGAGAATCACCTGTATCTTCTAAAACAATAAAGTTAGCTGATTGCATCAATAAACTGAACACTAAAAAAGAGAACGAAGCACGGACCTTATTTTTTTGTATCTCTTACCGTTTGGCCTATAGTCCCAATTTAAAAACCACCCTAAACAGGCGTTTTAAGGACTTACCTAGCAAGCTCCGCAAGCAAGCTCTAAAACTATTTACAAAATATTTTATTTATAAACTTTTATTTTAAATTACACAAACAAATAATATATATATAACATAATTGACTCGACCTAAAAAAAAATATAATGAAAAACCCTATTACCATAAAAATAAAGTTATTTACTGTTATTATTGCAGCTTATCTTGAAAGCTCTAAAAGATTATTTTAAACGGCCACTTTAATTGTATCTTACGCTTAATTTATTGTTAAATTTTAATGTTTTTCCTGCAAAAACTTCCATTTAATATACAATTTATGCTGGTTGATAAAAGTGTGCCCTTTAATGGAGGATGAAATTTATAGTATTGGATAATTTAAATGTTTATTTTTCTTAACCTTAGCTGCTTTTTGTGAAACTACAGATGCCAGGTACCCCCTTGTATCTCCGTTGGCTGATAATTTATTAAAAAGGCAAAAACCAAAACCGATTCCTATATACCTTTTTACGTAGAAGGCAGTGGAGTAGTCAAAATTTTGCCAAATATTATAATTTTGAAAATATTGACCAATATTGTTTTTTTCTTAATGGAACACCCTGTGTACTTGTTTAAAAATTAGTTTGTCCAAAATTTTGGAATAGGCCATGCAAATGAATGAGTTAACAGTTTTTTTTATTGACTTGGTTACTGCAGTGGTGCTTACGTTAGGAATTTCAAAACTGGATTTTGTTAATAAACTAAATATTGTTTTTTCTTTTGCTACACATATAAATCCAGATAAGTAGCACTTTCTTAAGCAAACTTTTTAGTGTGTTTAACAACAAGCTGTCAATTCTTGGGGGTTTAAATTATTAAATTGAATTAAGATTTACTAGTTTTACTATTTAAAATATTTATTTTATAATTATCACATTACAATATTTTTAATTTAACAATCTGAAGGTTTCTTGCATACTCCATTGCAACATTGTAGTCCTTCCGCACATACTGAAGTGGGAGGCGTACCTCGGGTAACAGGACATGATCCTCCTTCCTCTAAAAAGATATAGTATTTATTATTTATTTTGGGTTTTGCAAATAAACGTAAATTTTTGGTATCCCGAAGTATGTTATTGGTAGAGCGCACTGGTATCGTCAATGACAAGTCGATCTTGGGCTTAAAAAAGTTGGCCACCCCTGCTTTAGTGAGACAACAGAAACCAAACTTTAGACAGGAAATGACAGATATAAATGTTAAACTGACAGCTGGGCGCCATTTTCAAAAGAAAAATTAAATGGAAAGGGGGTCTTGTGGTACATCATTTTAAAGCTCCTGACGGGTACTGTATAACCTTAAAATATAAAGTTAATACCTTTACCTACTACAAAATGGCGGTACTTAGGAAATTACCTGAAAACCTAATTTAGATGGTCGTATTTCCGAATCTAGTAATGTTAGCTTAAGGCTCTTTCAGGCATTTATTTAATGGTAATATTGGTGATACTATACAGGGTAGGACAAAAATTGTAGATTTTTTTAATGACGCACCCTATATATTATATCACCATTAAAATTATATCTAAAAGACCTTTAAGAAAATACTAAATTAGGTATATCTACCTTTATTAGTTTTGGAGATATGGCCATCCAAATTTGGTATTCAGGTAATTTTCAAAGTACTGCCATTTTTTAGGAGATAAAGGTATTTACTTTATATTCTGGGGTTATAAAGAACTTGTCAGGAGCATTAAAATGATGTGCCCCACGACCATCTAATTTTTATTTCTAAATGGCGCCCAGCTGTCAGTTTGGCATTAATATTTGCCATTTTTGTCTTAAATTTGCTTATTGTTGTCTTACTAAAGTCCCTGAATTTTCATGAAAAAAAACCAGATAAATCAAAAGTTAAGAGGGAGGGTCCTGACTTTAGACAAGCAGTGTATAAAAAATATGGCACAATGCGCCCTCGCTTTTTACAATAGTTCTAGTATTTTTCGCTTATTTAAGTTTGTTTTTGTCATCAATTTTCACTTTTAAGTTCGATTTATTGTCAAAAATAATCTTTTTCTTTTTCTCGTCAGTATTTTAAATCAGAGGTTGTAAGTAATACGTAATACTAATGCAGGTAGCGTAGTAAATCTCCAACAGAGGGCGAACAGTTGGAGTACATATGTATATACAAACATACAGGTGAAGCGTGTAAAAATAGGCAGTTTTAATTGAAATTTCTCTCTATAAAGCATGCCTTCTATGAACTTTAAAAAATATATATTTTATGGATTATTTCATGTAAAAAGGTGTTTTACGGAAAACAATTGCCTACAGTTACAATGTGTAGCACTATGATGATCCTTTACTTACAAAAAGGCTTTCCTCTCTTGCCCATCGTCGGGCTGTGGGGAATTTATCGCTTTTTATAGGTACTTCCATGGCTTCTGCTCTAAGAAATTGTTTAGTATAATTCCTCGACTCACGGTTCCTAACAAAGAAACTCGTGGTGCCACGCGTATGCATCCTTATACGGTCCAACTGGACAGGCCGCGAAGTTCCCACTTTGTTCGTTCTTTTATCCCTAAAGTTTCTAGAATGTGGCACCTGCTGCCCGCGGAGGTCTTTCCTTCCCCCAAATCTTTAAGTTTTTAAGTCCCGTGTCAACAAACTCCCTCTTACCTCGCTTAAAACACCCACGGTACGTTAGTATTTAGGCTTTTGTGGATTGTCCAAAGATAAAAAAAAACTATAGGCCCCAGGTACAGTTTGTAGTAAAATTCACTGTAGCAAATAATGTGCAGTAGTATTTAATACTTTTTGTAGCAGAACTTCATGTTACCCTTTTCAATACTACTATAATGTAGTCAAGATTCATATGTAGTTACTGTTCTTAGCCGCTATCATTTACTTACAAAACTTTATAACTCGTTGATTTTCATAACAGAAAATTACTGATAAAAATTATACTTAGAACATCAATAATAAACATATTTAACACAATTTTTGCGCTACACTTATCGCACACAACGCCTTTCGATTTTTTTCCGTGTTTATACTTACGAATTTCTGGTACACAGTGCTGGCAACACCCACAAAAGTAGGAGCTAATGTTTTCCCTGAAGGGCAAGAAGTTTAATTTTCGCATGGATTTTTTTCACAATAGTCCGGAGGGCAAACAATTGACGCAACGGAACCCAAAATTACTATTAAAACAGCAAAGGTTAGGTAACTGAAAGCTGCGTGACCCATTTTAAAAATATAACTGTTGTTAACTGTTTTCTGAAAAAAAGAGTTATATTATGACAAATTAGAACCAACCTGTACCAACCTGCTTACCCAAAAAAAACAATGTCTTGTGAAATTAATGTTAAGGTGTGTCCACACTTAGCGAACGTATACGGCCGCACGGCAGCAAACGTATGCGTTCGGGTAGTGTAGACGTAAATAATAAAAGGCACAGTGTGGTAAATGATTTACCGGTGATTTAGAGCTTGTCCGTTTTTGGCTCAAAGGAGCGCGCGAACAGGCTGGTTAGTTTAGACGGATGATTTCCCCCGAACCAGAGATAATCATATAACATTCCCAGCCACTGAAATCGTACGTCGATCGAAGAGCGTCGATGTTCCCCGAGCTCGACTTCAAGTTTCAAGGGTCTGCGAGTGCCGCGGAATTCAGAAAATGTCAATCAGTGTTGAAGCTTGGGGCGACAAATTTTTAGGAAATTGGCCGTTTTACATCATAAATTGTGTAATTCGATTTAGAAATAAGAATAATTACGAAATGATTTATTACAATTAGGGTTGTTAGTAAACATATTTTTTTAGGTGAAGACCTTTTTTTCTTCTCCAAATTTTGGTATGCCCTTATGAGATAGCGAAGTAATGTTTAGGGGCGACAAAAATGTATAGCCTATGGGCGGCAAATCTGTAAATCCGCCACTGATATCAATGGTTTAAGGTAACTTGTAAACAAAACAATACAAGAAAATATATTTTAATAACTATTTATAAAAGTGTGCAGTTTATTATTAAATATTAAATCTTGTATATATAATATTATGTAAGGTAAACGAATTATTACATTTTTATTATTGTTTAAATTGGTAGGTCTTAAAAAATAAATAAGGGCAAAATACCTACTAAGCTCTTAAATATATAAGTTACAAATCTGATTATGCAAAAGTGTGTCTATTAGAATTACAAAATTACCATGAAAAAATGTATTTATAAGTTTTACTTACATATCTATTGAAAAGATATAACAATGAATTTTCACTTTTGTTAATAGTTATATATTAAAATAATTTTTTTGTATTGTTTTATTTACAACCACTCAACCACTAACCTCAAACAATCCTTATTAAATTTTATAAACGAATGAAGTGACTTTTTATTTCTTTGAGTTTGCTTCATATTTGTAGACACGTTCGGTGTACATCGGCGCTACTTGATATAGATACGATTTCATTGACTTTCATTTTCTTTAATCTGATGCCAAAAAATCCGACAAGCTATGGATTGCAGTGACCCATTCGTCAAACAATTAAATTGAGCGCAAACCAACATGTTTTACTGTCCCCACCGTCTTGGCGCGGATCGTGGCCCGGCGGCGACGGTATTCGCCACGAAGCGCAGTTGCAGTTTGACCGGGAATTTTTAATAAAACTGGCCATTTCTGGTACTAAAGGAGGCGCGGATTACGGCGTGGAGCGGCACGGCGAGTTGCAAGTCTGAACGCACCTTTATACAGGTTCAGTTAACTAACCTAACATATAGGCAATGTGAGGAAAAAAGACAATCTTACTAAATCCCGGCATGTAAACATGCGTGACTAATAGTGCTTGTTTTGTTATTCTATTGCTTGCCGATGAACCAAACAGCGTTGCTCATATTGTATACACGTCGTGCAAGCACGGTGCTATTAATTTCAGTGTGCTGAACACCAGCAGGTAGAGCTTAAATAAAATGGGTGTTTCTATATTTTATTATATATAAGTACCAAACAAAAATAATAATAATAACATGTCTAAAACTTTTTTAAGGCTTTTACTTTTAAATAAATTGTAATAGTGATTACATTTTTTTCTTCAAATTTTTGTTTTAAATCTATAATGTTATTTAAGTATTTTTGACAAATAGGTATCGTATTTATAAAGCACTAGCCGACCCGTCACACTATTTTTATATAAAAAAACTCTGCATTGGTGGAGCATTCTACCACTGATCCACCGAACCGTTTAGTTATGAAAGTCGTTCAACGCCATTATTACATATTTACGCTGACTTGACATACATATGCCATTATTTTTCTCTGAACTTTTTGTTTGATTCTAGCAAAGTATAAGACTCCTAAATAGTGTAGCTTGCTGATCGGGAAAAAAATTTTATGATCGGTTCAGTATTTTCGAAGATAAGCAGCTACAAACAAAATTAAAAACTTCTCCTCCGTATAATATTACTAGCTTTTTGCCCGCGGCTTCGCTACGCGTTAAATTTACAGTAAAACAATTCCCCTTTCTTATACCGTGAATATTTTGAATATTATTATATACATATAAACCTTTCTCTTAAATTACTTTATCTAGTTAAACACGCATTAAAATCCGTTAAATAGTGATAAGAAACTTAATAAGAAACAAAATGGTGCTCCTGTATGATATTTTTTTAAATACTAATAAGTATTTTGCCAATTTTTATATTTAAGCAATTTTGTAAATCTCTATTTGGTTTATTTACATAGTTGGAATGCATTTTTAGTTGTAAGCGTTTTTTTTATAAAACATCTTTTTGACCCACCCGTATGACATATATTTTTTTATAAACCATTGAAACCTGTGCATAATTCCTAAAAACACATTTTTTCAATTGCAATAGTAACGTCAATATCGAATTTTAAATGTACACTATTATTTAAACACTCTGTATTTGTTTTTTTATTATTATACACATAAACCTTTCTTTCAAGTCACTTTATATATTTAGAAAAAAACTGCATCAAAATTCGTTAAGTAATATCAAATTTTAAATGTAAACTATTTTGTTAAACACTCTGTATATGTTTTTATTATTATACATATAAACCTTTCTCTTGAACCACTCTATCTAAAAAAGGCTTCAAAATCCGTTGAGTATGGTAACGTCAATATCGATTTTTTTTATATTTGGACAAACCACGAAGGCTAAAAGCCTAAATACTAACGTACCGTGGGTGTCTTGAGCGAGGTAAGAGGGAGTTTGTTGACACGGGACTTAAATACTTGGAGATTTGGGGGAAGGAAAGACCTCCGCGGGCAGCAGGTTCCACAGTCTAGAAACTCTAGGGATAAAAGAACGAACAAAGTGAGAAGTTCGGGGCCTGTCCAGTTGGACTGTATAGGGATGCGTACGCGAGGAACCACGAGTGAAGGAACTATACTGGACAATTCTTCAGAGCAGAAACCATGGAAGTACCTATAATAAAGCGATAAATCCCCCACGGCCCGACGATGGGCAAGAGAGGGAAGCTTTTATGTAAGTGAAGGATCATTAATGACACGAATAGCTCTTCTTTGAATAGAATCCAGAATGCTTAGGGTTGTGGAGGACGCCATGTTCCAGATATGAGAACAATATTCCAAGGAGGTCGGATTTGGGACACATATAAAGTGTATAAATTAGAAGCGGAAAAATACTTTTTAGCTCGAAAGAGAAATCCAAGCTTTTTTGAAGCTGCCGTGGCTATAGATACAATGTGTTTATGCCAGTTAAGGTTACTTTCAAATGTGACGCCCACAAGATTGAAGGTGTCTTTGCTCTGTAAAACTTGGCCGCTCATAAGTAGAGGATGAGTATTTGATGACTCTTTTCGCGACAAGGAACATGATTGTGTTTTAGATGCATTAAAATGGACGAGATTTTTGGCGCCCCAATCCAATATAAAATTTAGATCCTGCGAAAGAGATATCTGCATTGCTCTGCGTTTGTTTTCCAAGTCAGGTTTAGTGATGGGTTTAGGAACCTGAAAACTGAAGTGAAGGGTACTATCGTCGGCGAAACTATGAATGGAATTAGTTGTGGACGAGAGAAGGTCGTTGATGTGAAGAAGAAACAATGTTGGTGCCAGAACTGAGCCCTGAGGGACTCCAGCATTTACTTGGTGAAAGCTTGAAGAATGGCCGTCCACAATAACTGATATACGTCGATCAGATAGATAACTAGAGAGCCAAGTACAGAGTTTAGTTGAAAGACCATAGGAGGGAAGTTTATTAAGAAGTGCGGCATGCCAGACCTGGTCAAAAGCTTTGGATATATCAAGAGCAACGATCTGGGACTCACCTAGAAACTCAAGAGACTTATTCCAACAGTGTGATACGAAGGAAAGAAGATATGCTGTAGATCTTTTGTGGCGAAATCCATACTGCCTGTCATGCAAAATTTTGTGTTTTTCGAATTACCTAAGAATTTGTGAATTAATTAATTTTTTCATTACTTTATAAAGAACAGAGAGAATTGAAATTGGTCTATAGTTAAATGGAAGATATTTTAAATGTAAACTATGTTTTTAAACACTCTGTATATGTTTTTATTTGTTGACATTATTATACATATAAATTTTCCTCTTGAATCAGTCTACCTATTAAAAAACAAAACCGCATCACAATCCGTTGAGTTTTTAAACACGCGCATATGTTTTTTTTTGACATTATTATACATATAAACCTCCATCTTGGATCACTATATTTATTTAAAAAAAAACGCTTCAAAATCCGTTGAGAATAGTAACGTCAATATTAAATTTTAAATGTAAACTATTTTTTTAAAATCTCCGTATATGTTTTTTTTTTATATTATTATACATATATCTAAACTTTTCTCTTGATTCACTCTATCTACTAAACAAACACCGCATCCGTTGAGAATAGTAACGTCAATATCAAATTTTCAATGTAATCTATTTTGTTAAACACTCTGTATATTTTTTTACATTATTATACATATAAACCTTCCTCTTGAATTACTTTATCTACTAAAAACGCATAATAATCCGTTGACAATAGTAACATCAATATCAAATGTTTAATGTAAACTATGTTTTGAAACACTCTGTATATATTTTGTTGGATATTATTATACATATAAACCTTTCACTTAAATCACTCTATCTATTAAAAGAACCGCATTAAAATCCATTAAGAATAGTAACGTCAATATCGAATTTTAGAAATAGTTTATCCAAGATAGCCGACCCGTGCCCACTTCGTTGGGCGTTAATATCTAAACTTAACCGACTGGTAAATACCGTTTTAAAATTGGTTCTTCGCCTAAAATTGATGTTTGGTAGGTAACCGTTACGTCTGTGTATAATAGCATCTAAATTCGTTTGGTACATTTTTGGTAGGTAAATAGAAGAACCTAACCTAACGGTTTATTGGATTTAATAAAATTGTTTATTTAACAGCAATATTTAAATTAAAATCTTTGCAACTATTAATATCATGTTTTATTATCAAAAGAAATAAAATTTAGAGTAAGACCAATAGCTTTAGAAAAGGATGAGGGCATACCAAACCCATCTACCCACCCACAAGCCACGGTATAGCATTTGACAAACCAAACAGGCTACCAAAGTTGGCGTGACGTCACTATTTTGACATCCGAAATTGGTTGGTAGGCATTCAACCAACCAAACTGGGGTACCAAAACGGGCCGAAATTGCCTATAGTAAAATATAGCCTATAACACTCCTGAATAGTGTAGCTTTCTGATTGTGAAAGAATTATTATGATAGGTTCAGTAATTTCGAAGATTAGCGGCTACAAACTCACAAAGTTACAAACTTTACCTCTTTATATATTTAGTATATTAGTATAGATTAAAGATTGATAACTAATGTGATATGTGTTATACAGGGTGTTTCAGAACAAATGCAGAAACTTTTAGGAGGTGATTTTTATTCAAAATAAAAGGTAGTTTGTTCTAACATCCTTGGGTCAAAATTCAGCAATAAGGGAGATATCGCAAACATTTTTTTAAAAGGTTTTTGTTTTTATCTTAAAAACCAAAAAAAGTATTGTATGAAAATACCAAGTAGTGTCAAATTAAGAATTATTAGAAATGCCTTAATTGGGGACGAAAGCAGGTAAATATTTTTTTATAAAATTAATTTTCTTGCACAGAACATCATGAAAAGCTTCTGAGCACATTTTGTAATTAAACACCAGCGCAAAAAAAAATTAGGTACTTAAAAACTTAAATGCTTAGTTGCTATTATAAATAAATCTATTTCCTTTGGTTTTAATTGTTTTGGTTAATAAATGTTAAAGTATTCTTATTAAATTGGATTTTCTTATAAGTGTACTTTCTAAAAAACAAGTGAATATTGATTTAATCCATGGCCAACCATTGTTTTTAATTTTTTGGTATTTTTGCTGTTAAAAACAATGCTAAATATTTAGTAGTATATATTATTGAAATCGCAAGAAAAAATGCAAATTTTTAAGATACTCAGATACAGGGTCTCCTATTATCTCAAAAGTTAAGAAAATATATATGTTTTTATGTTATAGGTATGCCACTAAATTCCACGTAAAACTTATAAAACTTTTATATTGTAAACTTTTTTCTATCTTTATAAATGTCCGATTATTAAGAAATAACAAAAATCGACGATTTAATTTGGAGAATTACCTGTATCTTCTAAAACAATAAAGTTAGCTGATTGCACCAATAAACTAAACACTAAAAAGAGAACGAAGCACGGACCTTATTTTTTGTATCTCTTACCGTTTGGCCTATAGTCCCAATTTAAAAACCACCCTAAACAGGCGTTTTAAGGACTTACCTAACAAGCTCCGCAAGCAAGCTTTAAAACTATTTACAATAAAATATTTTATTTATAAACTTTTGTTTTAAATTACACAAACAAATAATAAATATATAACTAAATTGACTCGACCTAAATAAAAATGTAATGAAAAAACCCTATTACCATAAAAATAAAGTTATTTACTATTATTATTGCAGTTTATCTTGACAGCTCTAAAAGATTATTTTAAACGGACACTTTAATCGTATCTTACGCTTAATTTATTGTTAAATTTTAATGTTTTTCGTGCAAAAACTTCCATTTAATATACAATTTATGCTGGTTGATAAAAGTGTGCGCTTTAATGAAGGATGACATTTATAGTGTTGGATAATTTAAATGTTTATTTTTTTTAACCTTGGCTGCTTTTTTGTGAAACTACAGATGCCAGGTACCCCCTTGTATCTCAGTTGGCTAATAATTTATTAAAAAGACAAAAACCAAAACCGATTCTTATATACCTTTTTACGTAGAAGGCAGTGAAGTAGTCAAACTTTTTACAAATATTATAATTTTGAAAATATTGATCATTATTGTTTTTTTTCAATGGAACACCCTGTATAATTGTTCAAAAATTAGTTTTTCCAAAATTTTGGAATAGGCCATGCAAATGAATGAGTTAACAGTTTTTTTTATTGACTTGATTACTGCAGTGGTGTTTACTTTAGGAATTTCAAAACTGGATTTTTTTAATAAACTAAATATTGATTTGTCTTTTGCTATACATATAAATCCATATAAGTAGCACTTTTTTAAGTAAACTTTTTAGTGTGTTTAACAACAAGCTGTCAATTCTTGGGGGTTTAAATTATTAAATTTAATTAAGATTAACTAGTTTTACTAATTCAATTATTTATTTTATAATTATCACATTACAATATTTTTAATATTGTATGTGATAAAGGTTATTTTTTTGGTACCCCGAAGTATGTAATTGGTAGAGCGCACTGGTATCGTCAGTGACAAATCGATCTTGGGCTTAAAAAAGTTGGCCACCCCTTCTTTAGTGAGACAACAGAAACCAAACTTTAGACAGACATTTTCTTTGGCAAATATATGTGATGGGGCTTAACACCAATATAAACTCCGTTCACCATCACCTTCAGTCATCTAAGCCCCAAATAATGTTTCTAACGGAAACACAAATAAGTTCTAAATCTTCAACCAGCCACATTCTCTTCCCAGGCTACGAACTTATTTCGTCTTTTCGCCTACATGGTGGCGTATGTGCTTACGTCCGCAATGATCTGGCTTGTGCTCGAGTTTCCAATCTTGAATCGGGTAGGCCCGATATCCTTTGGCTCAAACTTTCTCTAAAGTTTTCTACTAAATTTATCTGCTGTTTGTACCGGTCCCTATCTAATAAGTCCTATGTCGAATTCTTTGACTTTCTTTCAACAAAGATTGATAGGCATAATTTCTCAGTTCCCATCGGCTGAAGTAATCGTGCTTGGTGACTTCAATGTCCAGAATAAGGATTGGCTGGGCTCTTCAAAAACTGACCCCCAAGGCAGAGCAGACGAAATCTTTGCAGTCAGTAATTCTCTTACCAACCTTATTATGGAGCCCACTTACTTTCCTAGAGTTCCAAATCATAGTTCAAATCCCCTAGATCTCTTTCTTACCACCAACCCCGAACTTTATCAAACATTTGTCACGGCTCCCCTAGGTCGCTCAGATCATGGCTTAGTTACTATAT
Organism: Listronotus bonariensis; assembly: GCA_014170235.1. Lineage (NCBI taxonomy): Eukaryota > Metazoa > Arthropoda > Insecta > Coleoptera > Curculionidae > Listronotus > Listronotus bonariensis. The sequence goes on along the minus strand of JACEGR010000744.1, from coordinate 174,677 downwards.
CTTACCCTGCACATTCCGAGGTAAATGAATGCATGCCACCACGCACCGTATGGCACTACAACTCAGCCGACTGGGATGGCCTAAGGGACTTCTTCGCCACTTACCCCTGGAATCCCATCCGCTTTTCTTCTCGTGATCCTTCTGATATTTGCAATCAACTAACCGAATCAATTCAATTGGGCATTGAAACCTATATTCCACACACCATCAAGAACCCCAAACAATCCAATAACTAACCCTGGTTTTCCAAATCTTGTGATAAAGCTAGAATTTTAAAAGTTCAGGCTCACAAGAAGTTTCTACAGGATCCTAGTCCAGAAAGTCGACAGGCCAGCATTGAAGCAAGAAACTACTACAATCAAACAATTTCTGAAGCCAAAAGACTCCTTCGGCAATCCTATTAAAAACAAAGTTCTTTCTTGCTCAAATGGCAGCAAATCTTTTTGGTCCTTTGCGAAAAACATAAGTAGAAATTTTTGTACCAGTTCTTTTCCACCACTAACTTTGGAAGATGAAATTATTTCTGCCGCCACAGGAAAGGCAGAACTATTTGCTAAACAATTTGCTGCCAATTCAACCCTTGACCCTCCCGTTCCTTATAAAATGCCCGATATTATTTTCAAGGCAAAACACACTAAGCGTATCCTTTCTTCCCTTAACATCAAGAAATCGTCTGGGCTGGACGGCAAACCAGCAGTCGTTTTAAAAAATGTACTCCAGAACTTGCACCAATCTTAACTCGGCTCTTTCAAATTTCTTACGACACAGGCATCTTTTCGGTGAGCTGGAATGCTGTACGTGTTCAACCTATTCCCAAGAAAGGATCTAAATCTCTTCCATCTAACTATAGACCAATTTTAATTCTCTCAGTTCTTTGTAAAGTGATTAATTCACAAATTCTTAAGTATTTAGAAAAACACAAAATTTTGCATGACAGGCAGTATGGATTTCGACACAAGAGATCTACAGCAGATCTTCTTTCCTTCGTATCACACTGCTGGAGTAAGTCTCTTGAGTTTCTAGGTAAGTCCCAGATCGTTGCTTTTGATATATCCAAAGCTTTTGACCAGGTCTGGCATGCCGCACTTCTTAATAAACTTCCCTTCTATGGTCTTTCAACTAAACTCTGTACTTGGCTCTCTAGTTATCTATCTGATCGACGTATATCAGTTATTATGGACGGCCATTCTTCAAGCTTTCACCAAGTAAATGCTGGAGTGCCTCAGGGCTCAGTTCTGGCACCAACATTGTTTCTTCTTCACATCAACGACCTTCTCTCGTCCAGAACTAATTCTATTCAAAGTTTCGCCGACGATAGAACCCTTCACTCCAGTTTTCAGGTTCCTAAACCCATCACTAAACCTGATTTGGAAAACAAACGCAGAGCGATGCAGATATCTCTTTCGCAGGATCTTAATTTAATATTGGATTGGGGCGCCAAAAATCTCGTCCATTTTAATGCATCCAAAACACAATCATGTTCCTTGTCGCGAAAAGAGTCATCAAATACTTATCCTCTACTTATGAGCGGCCAAGTTTTACAGAGCAAAGACACCTTCAATCTTGTGGGCGTCACATTTGAAAGTAACCTTAACTGGCATAAACACATTGTATCTATAGCCACGGCAGCTTCAAAAAGCTTGGATTTCTCTTTCGAGCTAAAAAGTATTTTTCCGCTTCTAATTTATACACTTTGTGTCTCAAATCGGACCTCCCTTGGAATATTGTTCTCATATCTGGGGCATGGCGTCCCCCACAACCCTAAGCATTCTGGATTCTATTCAAAGAAGAGCTATTCGTCTCATTAATGATCCTTTACTTACAGAAAGGCTTCCCTCTCTTGCTCATCGTTGGGCTGTGGGGATTTATCGCTTTTTTGTAGGTACTTCCATGGCTTTTGCTCTGAAGAATTGTCCAGCATAGTTCCTCCACTCACGGTTCCCAACAGAGAAACTCGTGGTTCCGCGCGTATGCATCTCTATACGGTCCAACTGGACAGGCCCCGAACTTCCCACTTTGTTCGTTCTTTTATCCCTAGAGTTTCTAGATTGTGGAACCTGCTGGCCGCGGAAGTCTTTCCTTCCCCCAAATTTTCAAGTGTTTAAGTCCCGTGTCAACAAACTTCCTTTTACCTCGCTTAAAATACCCACGGTACGTTAGTATTTAGGCTTTTGTGGATTGTCCAAAGATAAAAAAACTATAGGCCCCAGGTACAGGTTGTAGTATGACTCGCTGTAGCAAATAATGTGCAGTAGTATTTAATACTTTTGTGGCAAAACTTTATGTTACCGTTTTCAATACTACTATAATGTAGTCAAGATTCATATTTAGTTACTGTTCTTAGCTACTATCATTCACTTACAAAACTTAATGACTCGTTGATTTTCATAACAGAAAATTACTGATAAAAATTATACTTAGAACATCAATAATAAACATATTTAACACAATTTTTGCGCTACACTTATCGCACACAACGCCTTTCGAGTTTTTTCCGTGTTTATACTTACGAATTTCTGGTACACAGTGCTGGCAACACCCACAAAAAGTATGAGCTTATGTTTTCCCTGAGGGGCAAGAAGTTTTATTTTTACATGGATTTTTTTCACAATAGTCAGGAGGGCAAACAATTGACGCAACGGAGCCCAAAATTACTATTAAAACAGCAAAGGTTAGGTAACTGAAAGCTGCGTGACCCATTTTAAAAATATAACTGTTGTTAACTATTTTCTGAAAAAAGAGTAATAATATGACAAATTAGAACCAACCTGTACCAACCTGCTTACCAAAAAAAAACAATGTTTTGTGAAATTAATGTTAAGGTGTGTCCACACTTAGCAAACGTATACGGCCGCACGGCAGCAAACGTATGCGTTCGGGTAGTGTAGACGTAAATATTAAAGGGCACAGTGTGGTAAATGATTTACCGGTGATTCAGAGCTTGTCGGTTTTTGGATCAAAGGAGCGCGCGAACAGGCTGGTTAGTTTGGACGGATAATTTCCCCGAACCAGAGATAATCATATAACATTCCTAGCCACTGAAATCGTACGTCGATCGAAGAGCGTCGATGTTCCCCGAGCCCGACTTCAAGTTTTAAGGGTCTGCGAGTGCCGCGGAATTCAGAAAATGTCAACCAGTGTTGAAGCTTAGGGCGACAAATTTTTAGGAAATCGGCCGATTTACATCATAAATTGTGTATTTCAATTTAGAAATAAGAATAATTACGAAATGATTTATTACAATTAGAGTTGTTAGTAAACATATTTTTTTAGGTGAAGACCTTTTTATCTTCTCAAAATTTTTGTATGCCCTTATGAGATAGCGAAGTAAGGTTTAGGGGCGACAAAAATGTATAGCCTATGTGCGACAAATATGTAAATCCGCCACTAATATCAATGGTTTAAGGTAACTTGTTGTAAACAAAGCAAAGAAAATATATTTTAAGTATTTATAAAGGTGTGCAGTTTATTATTAAATCTTGTATATATTATTATGTAAGGTAAACTAATTATAACAATTTTATTATTGTTTAAGTTAGTAGGTCCTAAAAAATAAACAAGGTCAAAACACCTACTAAGCTCTTAAATATTTAAGTAAAAATTCGTCTAAAAAAAAGTCTACATCGGCGCTACTCGATATAGAATTTTCTTTGATCTGACGCCAAAAAATCGCCAAGCTATGAATTGCAGAGACCCATTCGCAGTGGCGGCGCCAGGGGTGGGCGCGGTGTGGCGAGCGCCCAACCTAAATTGTCCTTGCCCAACCATTCGCCCAACCGGCTTATGAGCCAAAAAGCAAAGAAACGCGACGGGGTCCAAAAAAAAAAAACAAATATTTAGATTTTTCTCTAATCAATGTGTTTGTGTAGCTTAACTTTTAAAATTTTAAAAAATGGATCGTACATATAAACTTTTGGTTAGGCTTTACCCCCATTAATACCCCCTTTAACCTTGGGTTTCTACCATTTATAAGACAAATCATAAATATAACTTATAAAGTGAGGGAGGTGTGTCAATTTTTGTAAGTTTTTGGGGAGGCTTAAGCTCTAATTTCTACCACCAATTCTACGCTAAAATATGACTATCTATTTACACTTACATACAGGGCCGTACACAGAAAGTGATTTGGGAGGAGGGGGCAAAAAGCGACCACCAAATGAAAGGTATTCCAGGTGAGTAAACAAGGCCGCTTAGGCGCCACCTCCAGCAAACAACCCATCTTAAAGAGGTCTTTTTGGGCTCCTGGGGGAAGCCCCTTGTGTACGGCTCTGGTTACATACCTTAGTCTAAATCTCAATCAATCTGGTTTTAGTTTTTTTCTTAATTATTTTGTTATTAATAGGTGTATTGGTAAAAAAATTAATGGGCTTTTAATTTTATTATAAAACTAGAGGGCGCCATCTGCGGTATTTTACACAAATTTAATACGAAATAAGTTTTTAAGCCATTCTGTATTTAGGTACCTTTGAGATAAAATTCTAATTCTTTATTCTTTACCTAAAAAAGGTTTACGTAGAACAAAATTGATTAGAGCAGCCGTTTTCAGATATCTAGATTCAAAAAATTTAAATTCTTATAGGTGACTTTTAAGAATAAAAATTTAAATATGTTTTTAATGGGTTAATTTTTAGGATACAGGGTGGCAAAGTTAAAAAAACACCTTTTTTACCACTCTATATCTCAAAAAATAAGACATTTATGACATAGGTTAATTTTAATTAGATTTTTTAATATTACCTAACGATTCACAGTCTTAAAAATCAGCGTCTTCTTTTTAAACACCCATATTTCGAAAACTGCTTCTTTAAGTCAACTTTTACCATGTATACCTTTTTTAGGTAAAATGTGTTAAAATAATATTTTTTTTATGTTAAACTAAAAAAAAACCGAGTTGCAAAACACAGTTCTTTTGTTTTGAATGCCTGCAAGATATCGCAGGTGGCGCCTTCTAAACTCTACAATAAAAGTAAAAGAAGATTTTAATTTTACACTCCCAAAACTTCTCTCGCCGAATATTGTGGCAATAAACCTATTATTAACCAAATTATTTATAAAAACTAAAACCATATTAATATTTTGACACCCTGTAACTTCAAAATCATCCACTTTTTTAGACAAAGGTAAGTTGAGTGAGTTCTAAAAATTGCGGAAAAATACTAAATTTTTAAAGCTAAAATATGACGATCTATATATTAGCTTCACAAATTTGTGGTAGCATTTTTGCGCACTTTTTAGAGGACACCCTGCATATGTTAAAAAGACAAATATATTATAAATTCTTATTTATTTTGGGGACGTCTTACGGAGGCTAAGAGCTCTTTCCGCCCCTCCCCAGATCCCTGAATTGCGACCCTGATTGCACTTGCAAATACTGCTGCCCACCCTCCAAATCTTTCCGGCGAGTATCGCCCAACCTAAAAAAATCTAACGCCGCCACTGCCCATTCGCCAAACAATTAAATTGAGCGCAAACAAACATGTTTTACTGTCCCCACCGTCTTGGCGCAGATCGTGGCCCGGCGGCGACGTTATTCGGCAAGAAGCGCAGTTGCAGTCTGACCAAAAATTTTGAATAAAAATGGCCATTTCTGGTACTAAACGAGGCGCGGATTGCGGCGTGAAGCGGCACGGCGAGTTGTTGCAAGTCTGGACGCACCTTTATATACACGTCGTGCAAGCACGGTGCTATTAATTTCAGTGTGCTGAACACCAGCAGGTAGAACTTAAATAAAATGGGTGTTTCTCTATTTTATTTAATATACCAAAAAAAAACTTTATAAAGAAAGTCGTAGGAAATTCTTCAAATTTTTGTTGTAAATCTAGAATGTTATTTTAGTATTTTTGCCAATTAGGTATCTTATTTATAAAGCACTAGCCGACCCGTCACACTATTTTTATATAAAAAAATTCTGCATTGGCGGAGCATTCTACCACTGAACCACCGCACCGTTTAGTTATGAAAGTCGTTCAAAGCCATTATTACATATTTACGCTGACTTGACATACATATGCCATTATTTTTCTCTGAACTTTTTGTTTAATCCTAATGAAGTAAAGTGTATAACACTCCTGAATAGTGTAGCTTTCTGATCGGGAAAAAATGTTTATGATCGGTTCAGTATTTCCGAAGATAAGCAGCTACAAACAAAATTAAACTTTTCCTCCTTACAATATTACTAGCTTTAATCCGCGTCTTCGCACGCGTTAAATTTGCGGTAAAACAATTCCTCTTTCCTATACCGTAAAGATTTTGAATATTATTATATACATATAAACCTTCCTCTTAAATTACTTTATCTATTTAAAAACGCATTAAAATCCGTTGAATAGTGATAAGAAACTTATTAAAAAAAAATGGTACTCCCTGTATAATATATTTTTTAAATACTAATAATTATTTTGCTAATCTTTATATTTAAGCAATTTTGTAAACCTCCATATGGTTTATTTACACAGTTGGAATGCATTTTAGTTGTAAGGGTTTTTTTAAATAACATCTTTTTGACCCACCCCGTATGGCAATATTTTTTTTATAAACAATAGAAACCTGTGCATAATTCCTATAAACACTTTCCTTTTTGCAATAGTACCGTCAATATCGAGCTTTAAATGTACACTATTATTTAAACACTTTGTATATGTTTTTTTATATTATTATACATATAAACCTTTCTTTTGAGTCACTTTATATATTTAAAAAAACCGCATCAAAATTCGTTAAGTAATATCAAATTTTAAATGTAAACTATTTTTTTAAACACTTTGTATATGTTTTTTTTTATATTATTATACATATGAACTTTTCTCTTGATTCATTCAATCTACTAAAAAAACCGCATCAAAATCCGTTGAGAATAGTAACGTCAATATCGATTTTTCAATGTAAACTATTTTTTTAAACACTCTGTACATGTTTTTTTTTACATTACTTCACATATAAACCTTCCTTTTAAATTACTCTATCCATTAAAAAAACGCATCATAATCCGTTGACAATAGTAACATCAATACCAAATTTTAAATGTAAACTAGGTTTTGAAACACTCTGTATATGTTTTTTTGACATGATTATATCAGTCTACCTGCATCAAAATCCGTTGAGTAATATCGAATTTTAAATGTAAACTATTTTTTTAAACACTCTGTATATGTTGTTTTGGATATTATTATACATATAAACCTTCCACTTGAATCACTTTATCTGTTAAAAAAACGCATTAAAATCCATTGAGAATAGTAACGTCAATATCGAATTTTAGTAATAGTTTATCCAAGATAGCCGACCCGTGCCCACTTCGTTGGGCGTTAATGTCTGAACTTTTTGTTTAATCATAAGGCGATTTCGGCCCGTTTTGGTGCTCCGACTTTGGTAGGTAACAATTGGTATTTTTCACGTCACAACCGTTACGTCTGTGTATAATAATAATAATAATAATAATCTTTATTGTCTAACAGTAATCCATTTATAAGACAATTTGATACACATTAATAATAACTGAAAAAAAAAAAAATTGCATGGCAAAAATATAATAATATATAAAAAAATATAACTAAACTTAAAATTAATAAAGTAAATCTAAGCAGTCCACAATAACCTATGTTTTAACAATTTAGTAAACTGAATCGAAGACAGGTCGTAGGAATCAATGTCGTTACAAATCTCATTAAAAAGGCGCATAGCTTGAAATAGTGGTGTTTTAATCAAAACATTAGTAGAAGGTGTAGATAAGTGCAATGTAGGAGATAGTCTAACAGATTTAAAAGGAACAGGAAAATTTATCTGGGACAATAATTCAGGACAATCAATAAGGCATCTGCAGACTTTAAACAGAAATTACATTGATATAAATTTTCTACGATTATTCAAAAAGGGAATCTGAAACCGTTCAAGGAGCTCTCCCTGGTCTACACCTCTCGGTGGAAAATGTCCTCTACCTTTAAATGAAAGAAATTTTACAATTTTTTTTTGACATTTTCTAATTGATTTATGTACTTGTTGTAAATCGGGTGCCAAATAATAGAACCATATTCAAGAAAAGAGCGGACGTAACAGAAATATAAGGTTTTCAAAGTTTGGATGTTGTTGAAGTTTCTAGAATTACGCATGATAAAAACCAACATCTTCATTGCTGTACTGCATATCCCCTCTATTTGTTTTGCAAAAAAAAACTTTGTATCAAAAGTGATACCCAGGTCCTTAAATGTTTCACAACGAACAATTGCCGCATTATCTAGTTTGTACTCAAAGTGAACTGGATTTAACTTATTTGAGTCGGTCATAACGAAACACTTTTCGGTGTTTAAGGGTAAATTGTTTTTATCACACCATGTTTGAACTGTTTTCAAGTCCTCCTGTAATGTGAGGCAATCAGACTGATTCTTGACAACCTTCAACAGCTTCAGATCATACGCGAATAGCAAAACGTTACTTAAAATATCACAACATATATATCATTTATAAATAACGAGAAGAATAAAGGAGCTAGATTGCTACCCTGAGGAGCACCACTTGTAGCTTCAAAGTTGTAAGATCTATGACCACGGATCTCCACATACTGTCCACGGTTACTCAAGTATGATTTTAAGAGCAATAACAAATCAGTGCTAAAGCCCACATCATCGAGTTTATGCAACAATATGGAATGGTCTACACGATCAAAGGCTTTCGAAAAATCATTGTAGACTGCGTCGACCTGCATACGTCTATCAATAGCCTCACCTGTAAACTGAGCAAAACAAGCCAAATTGCTCATAGTGCTACGCCCGTCAAAAAATCCGTGCTGCTTAGGTGATATATACCTTTAACTTGAGGAAAAATACATTCATACAATGACATCTCAAAGGCTTTGGCGAATGCGCACAAGATAGACACCGGTCGAAAGTTGGCAATTTCATTCTCATTACCCTTTTTAAAAACAGTAGTAATTCGCGCTTGCTTCCATATGTCAGGAAAGGTACTTGTGCGGAGTGCCAGGTTAAAAATAAAGCATAAAGGTTTTAATAAGGCGATAGCACAGTCCTTTACTATAAAGCAAGGTATATTGTCAGGGCCACAAGTTGCCTTATTTTTTAATCTTTTAAATGCCCGTAAAATAACTTGATCCGATAGTTGGTTAAGAGTAATGTCTGAGGAAAGAGTGCTTTTGCGTTTTGAGTAAACACGGTGTACTGGGCGCGCTTTAAACGCTACTAAAAATATTGTAAATGCATTCGCTACATCATTAGGATCAGAATAATAATTATCCTCATGAATCAGCACTTCAGGCAATGAGGAGGACTTTTTCTTTGTGTTAATGAAGGACCAGAATGTGGATGGATCACTTGTAATGGCATTTTCAGTTTTCACAACGTAATTCCTATAATAGCATCCTAATTCGTTTGGTACATTTTTTGGTTTATTGGTTTTTTAAAATTGTTTATTTAACAGCAATATTTAAACTAAAATCTTTGCAACTATTAATATCATGTTTTATTATCAAAAGAAATAAAATTTAGAGTAAGTCCAACAGCTTTAGAAAAGGATGAGAGCATACCAAACCCATCTACCGACCCACAAGCCACGGTATAGCATTTGACAAACCAACCAGGGTACCAAAGTTGGCGTGACGTCACTATTTTGACATCTGAAATTGGTTGGTAGGCATTTAACCAACCAAACTGGGGTACCAAAACGGGCCGAAATCGCCTATAGTAAAATATAGCCTATATCACTCCTGAATAGTGTAGCCTTCCTGATTGTGAAAGAATTATTATGATAGGTTCAGTACGAAGATTAGCGGCTACAACCCACAAACTCACAAAGTTACAAACTTTACCTCTTTATATATTAGTATAGATTAAAGATTGATAACTAATGTGATATGTGTTATGCAGGGTGTTTCAGAACAAATGCAGAAACTTTTAGGAGGTGATTTTTTTTCCAAAATAATAGATAGTTTGTTCTAAAAGCGTTGGGACAAAAGTCAGCCATAAGGGAGATCGCAAACATTTTTTTTAAAAGGTTTCTGTTTTTATCTTAAAAACCAAAAAAGCATTGTTTTGAAAATACTAAGTAGTGTCAAATTAAGAATTATTAGAAATGCCTTAATAGGGGACGAAAGCAGGTAAATATTTTTTTATAAAATAAATTTTCTTGTCATGACACGTTACGATTTACATTTAATTTCTTTATTTTTAAATCAATAAAAAATAAAGGTGAAATAATAGTTTTAGAAACCAGGCTTCCCCAAGTTATTTTTTTTTGTTTTGTTTAAATTAACTTATCAGGTATATAAGGGGTAAAAATGTATTTTTATAATAGCAATATTAGCATAGAATTTTATTATGCTATTTTTGTTTTTCAGATTTAAAAAAAACCCTAATTTTTTTGCCATTTTTGGAACGCGATATTTCGTTCTTTAGGTTGACAGTTGACCCAATGTTTATACCTTATACTACTCTTTATTTTGAACGGGAAGGCATCTCCCAAAATTTTTCGAATTTGTTTTGAAACACCCTGTATATTATGTAGCGGTTACCAAAGATTCTTAAGAAATAAACACACTTTGGTAATTTAAATTAAAGTATATTGTATTGTTAAATTATAATACGTTTACAAACTACCAGTAATGAATATTCCTAAGTATGTAACAAAAATTAACGAAGAAATGGTTTTGAACATTTCCCATTGTAACATCGAAGTCCTTCAGCGCAAACTTGAGATGGAGGAGAACCCAGGAGACTCAGGCACCTACCTCCTTCCCCTATAACAGCAAAAACTTAATTAGAAACAAGACATTTAGTTATTTGTAGGGACATCAACAGGGTTGCGTTGTCAGATCAATTCAGATCTTTCAAAATTTAAATGTACCGGGTGTTAAGTCATAAGTTTACACCCCACTGTAACTTCTGTTTTTTTTTATCTTGGAAAATAAATAAAAAACATTGATTAGTTGGGTTATCTCTGTAATTTAGGAAAGGGCAATTTAATTTTTATTATCTTTTAAACTATAAAATACATTAAACAGATTTTTTAAAAGCTTTAAAAATATATTATATTTGTCACGTATACTTTTAAAAGTTTTTGGAAATATAACATATTTACATACACATATTACACATACATATAGAAATAGTTTTTGTTTTAATGAAATACGCTTTTAAATTACTATATTGGTATACAACGTATCTGGAAAATATTAGGTTTGTTCCAGCAGGCTGTCAGAAATGTTTGCAACCGTTCGGATTCTGCGCACGTCAAATTTGTCGTTCCAGCAGTGCCATGTTTGTAACATTATACGATTGTTTGTTGTTCCAGCAGTAGTTTTAAGATGTTGGAAGCATGTTGGAAACTGTTTGAAAAGTTTGCAAACTTTCTTCAAACATTACTGACAAATTGTTAACATAACCTTTCTTGTATTGACGTAAAGCAGTATGCACTACTTGTTTATTTTTTGTTTCAGCAGAAAACTGTTGCCAACATTTCTGACTAATGTTTGTAACAATTTCTGCGTTTAACGATTGTTGCTAACATGTTTCCAAATATTCTGCTGGAACAAACCTATTATGAAAGATTTCTTATGTAAATAACAGACCATGTTTAACTAACCTATTTAATGTCCAATTGGAAACAAAAAATATATTTCTCTACGAAACAACATTTTAGATATAAATACCCTAGTAGTTTACTTTTGTCAGCGTCAAAATATTGTACACATATTTTAGGACATCTTCTTCTAATTAAAAGATTGTTTTTTAATATAAAAATATAAAAAATCGCAAACAGTGTTGCCAATTCACTTACCAATTGTTTGCACACACTGATTACAACAGCCACAAAAAGTAGGGGAAAGCGATTTTCCTTCTGGACATGATTCCTCATTTATGCATCTGACAGTGTCGCAGTAGTTGGGAGGGCATACAATTGATTTGGTTGTTCCCCACAAAAATGTTAGAGAAAATAAAATAAGCACAGAAAGTGGTAACCTTTGACATTGTGTTAAAAAAGTAGGTATACTTCTAAAAAGGAAAATGCATAAGAATAGTTTTTATAAAAAAAACGACAATTTATAAAATAAATTAAATTAAAGCAGTTGAAAACGGTATCTCATCCCACCGAAATAAAAGATTCATGTTAATTTGGTTAAAGTCTACGTAATTATAATAAGTCTCTGCAATCTCTTATGTCAATCGTTTCCCCGTGCCCCGCGCTTACTCTGTGCTGCTAGGCGCTCCAAGGTTTGCTCTCAAAATTATACAGGCATTTGGTAAGTGTTTCGCGTAAGTAACGCTATTTTCTATAGGATGCTTAGGTAAGTGTAAGTAAAATAAAAATTCTGTGCGTTATTGTTTAGTGAACAATTCATTACAATTGTATATTCATGCGAGGTCTTGGTTTAGGATTTTTTAGTGTCCGAAAGAAGTACTTATTTATTAAACCGCATATCGGCTTAAAACGATTAAAAAAACACAACATTTGATCAATTTGATCTTAATGCATTAATTACACCTAGGTTTTTTGTAATGAAGGTAAATTAAATTTGTTTTATACAGAAATACAGAATGCATTTTTTTTATAAAAACTTTTTAGAAAAAAGTATATTTATATTTGACAATAATATTGATTGGTTGATCTATTTACTTGTTTTCTATTACTTCTAGTTTTACCGGAAATAACTTCTACGTTTAAATTTTTAAATATCACCACCGGCATATTTATTTTGATAGTATATGACATTCTGAATACAAAATATTATTTGGCTTTTCTCCAGAATAAAATTTAAAAATGTATTAAATGATAATTTTTTAAATTTTATTCTGGAGAAAAGCCAAATAATATTTTGTTTAAACTAAATCGCCCAGAAAACAAATAAAGCATAAAATATACTGAGCAATAAAATGACACACATTTTTTGACACTTCTGCTTTGAAAGAATTACTTATACACTGTGTCTACGTAAGTTGGTGGCATATGAGAAACTTTTTATTAATCAATTTTACAAAAAAGTATTCTTTATAAAAGTTCTGCATGGTCCAAAACCTAAAATGCAATCATCAAATATCAAATTGTGTCAGTCATGTACGAGGTTTGGTCAAAAATGTATTTTTGCTTAAGAGTAAAGTACCTGTATTTTTGCTAATATCGCAAATTGCTATGAAGAATAAAGATGTTTAAAATTTAAAATTACTCCAAATATGTAATTTTGTTCATTTCCAAAAAAATGTTTTTTTTTCTGCGATAGTGGTAAAAATTTTGTACATTAGTGCACTATATTTCATGATTATAAATGTCATAGGCCAGTTTTAAATAAACTTTTAAATTATTTGTTATCAAAACAAGAAGAATGTACAATGCACTAATGTACAAACTTAAATTTTCTCAATATTCGCAAGAAAAAAAATCCTTTTTTTTTGGAAATGAACGAAATTGCAGATTTGGAAGTAATTTTAAATTTTAATTCTAAACATATTTTTTTTACAATTTGCGATTTTACCAAGAATACAGATACTTTACTCTTGAGCAAAAATTACATTTTTGGCTCAGCCTCGTACATGACTGAGACAATTTGATATCTGATGATTGCATTTTAGGTTTTGGACCATGCAGAACTTTTTATAACGAACAACTTTTTTCGTAAAATTAATAATAAAAAGTTTTCCATATACCGCCAACTTACATAGACACACTGTACAGGGTGGTGCGATTTCGACTGTTTTAACAGAAAACTTGTATTTCCTGGCCAGATAGAAAAAAATTGACATAGGTGCCTTGGGCTCGATTTTCGAAATTAGATGAATGGGGAAAACCGCATCCCGAAATCTCTATCGGTATTCGAGATTTCATTTTTCGACCCTTTTGAAAAAAAGTCCGTTATTTTTGAAAACTTCCCAAAACGGTGTAAACATTCTTAAGACACTTTTTTAAGTGGAATCCATTGGACTACTCAATTTTTTAAAATTATTTCTAGTTTCGTTGAAAATATATAAGGCTTAGTTTTTTTAAATATAAATCATAGTTGGCCATAATCTAAAAAAATTGCTTATTTTTTGCTCTTTTCAATGATATATTATTATTCATACTTATCTTTGAAATTGAGCGAGATATTTTAGTGTTTTAATTTTTGCTATAGTAGGCCATGGAAAAAATCGGTACTTGTCAAAGTCAGGTAAATAGCATTTTTTCGTTGGTCGTTCATGAGGGGTTTAAGGTAAATGTTTTTTGAAAAAATGGTACGCCACTGCATTTTTCTAAAATAAAAATATTTTTAAAATTCCTATTTAGTTTGACACAAATTTGATTTCTTGACTTTTTTCATTTGATGCACGGTTTTTGCGTAAATAAATAAAAACCATTTGTCGGCATGCTCAAATCCCTATCTAATTAAATAATAAATATTAAACATAAATTTTCACTGTAGAATTTGATATTATCCTTACGAAATTACCGTGCTGAGAAATGGCTTTTATTTAGTTACGCGAAAACCGTGCATCAAATTAAAAAAGTCAAGAGATCCAATTTGTGTCAAACTATGGGCATTAAAAAAACATTTTTATTTTAAACAAATACGTACCATTTTTTTCTTTAAAAATATTTTTCTTAAAACCCTCAGAAACGACAAATGAAAATGTTTTTTTTTCTTGTATGCCAAAAAATGCCTTTTGGTGTATAGGAGGCGTCCCCCAAATTTTTTCGAAATATCTAAATTGGTATAAAAGCTAATATAAAAAAAATAAAAATATAAAAATTTTAACACCCTGTAGTTCAGAAACTAAGACGTTTAGGAGATATTTCATATGAAGCTTTTTTAAATATTTTTTATTGTAGAATAAGCCTTTAAAGTTTGTCGCATAAGTTGTGAAACACCCTGTATATTGTATATTCTTTAAACGATGTTTTGGTCGGGATGCGAGATTGGTTAAAAATTATAATAATTTTAATTTCAACAAGCTATTAATGTCTATTATTTAAAGGGATGAAGTTTATTAACCGAAATGTGTAAATTAATCTATCTATCTAAAAAAATATATAAATAATTGTCAAAAATTTGTACAAAAATATTGTGCTTACCCAAGCAGTTATATATTATATTCTTGTCGGAATAACAACTATTGAGTCAGTAAGCTACAAAACCGCAAGTTTATATGTGGGTTTTCGCAATAATCAAATTTATAATTCTATTAAACAGTCTAGCAAACAATGCAACGACTTGTAAACACTTGCTTTTAATTGCATTATTTATTTACATATATTATTGAAATAAAAATATTTTTTGTCTCTTAAATAATCATCATTTCTTTAAGTTTTTCATTTAGTTAGATTTCCATTGCGACGCAAATAAACCTAAAGCTGGTTTTAAACGGAAAGATTTTTTCAATTTATTCTAACAAGTTGCAGAATGACAACCTAGCAACCTATTTATAGGTTAAAATCCGAACATTAAAAATTCTTAATTTAAAACTTATTTCAGTAAATTGGAGTAGACTTGCAACGTAAAACCCGCTTAAGCAATATTTACATAGTAGGAATTCAAATTATTTTCTGTATATATAATACATACCCCGTATGTATTATATATACATACAGGGTGTCCAAGAATATGTGAGCAATCTCTCGCATTAATATAGAACACATAAAAGTAATGTGACAAGTTTATATAAAATATTTTTCTAAAGTCCCTCTTTACAGAGATATGTGCCCTAAAATCTGTTTTTCTTGAATACCTTTTATACAACTTGGTATAATAATAGTAATTTATAGTTACAAGTGCATAAAGCGATACTTTTTTTACGAATGGGAAGTTTGACAGCACGAGCCTTTAGGCGAGTGTCGTCAATCCCATGTTTAAAAAAGGCACTTTATGCATGTGTTACATACTATATTTTTTCCACGACCGTATAAAAATTTTCAAAATACCATTGTATACATGTATTATTTATCTAAATTAATTAATTTAAATTTTTGCAGCACAGCCATTATATTGCAACAAAAAATCATAGCCTTCTTACTTTTTAAGAGACAATTATCCTCTTCATAACTATGCATTTATTATTTAATTTTAAAAATTGTATATGTACTTACTTTAGTAGAAATAATACTAAAACAATATAAATTCCCTTTCAATTTCTTGGTCATCCAAATTCATTATTACTATAAATTTTCAATAATTTCTAATAAATTAATTTGCAAACTGTCAAATTTTAAAACTAGTGACACATTAACTAAAAGAAATAATGACGAAATCAAAGGTAACCCTTTGGTTCAGTTGATGTCGCGTTTACTGTTACATTGCATAAATTGATATTTAGTATTGTAGTAGGCATTGAAACAAAACACTAATTCAAACGAGGAAATGGAGTACTTTAATTTTATGTTAACGATTAAAAAACAGCATTTTTTTAACGGTCCTGGAAAAAATATTTTTTAATATGATAAATACTAGTCAGGACACTCCTGTATAATAAAAAAATAAATATATTATTTTTAAATAGCTTAAGCCCTTGGCTAAAAAAAAGCACCCCTGTTCGAAATTGATAAAGTGAAGGGTTTTCGAGAAAAAGAACATTTTGATTAAAGAGGGTTGTATTTATTAATTTTGTTTGTCGGTTCAACATACTTTCGCTCTTATATTATGCCTTCTCTAGATTTTATTATTAAAGATTATGGGACCCTCCTCAATTGGGCGGTTCTAAACCATAAAGGAATACACCAATTCTAGCACATTATTTTTCAGTTTCGTGGAAAATGTTTTTTTAGTACCTTTGCAACAGAATAACCAATTGTTTTTAGATGTTTTAAGTAAACAAAAACTTGTTTTTGTCTAAAACGCTTTAATTTATCGACATCTAACAGGAGAACCTTTTTTTAGGTTAGGATTTGGGCTACCCAAAAGAACTAATTTCTTTTTGTATTATACAGGATGTAAAAATAACTAACACTATTGTGCAAGGGTTAGTCCGCCACTGGAGAACTAATTCAGGAAAATGTTTTAAAATGATGCCATTTTAAATAGTCCTTTCTTGCATTTATCATATTAAAAATATATTTTATTTTACCAAGTACTATAAAAGTTATTTAAGAAAAACTGATTTCCAGCGCCGCCCATTAAGGGCACATATCTTTGTAAAGAGGGTCTTTATGAAAAAAAGTTTATAGGAACTTCTCACATTATTTTCACGTGTTCTATATGAATCTGAGAGATTGCACACGTATTCTTGGACTTGGTATATTTGTTTCACTTAAATTAACACAATAGTTATTTTTGTACCAAGTGCGTAAAATAGCACTTTTACGCCCGCGGCTGAAAGTTGTTGCCCGAGCTCCGCGAGGGCAACAATCATCTGCGGGCGTAAAAGAGCTTTATGCCAGAGGTGCAAACAATATTTTTTGTACGACTGAAATTAATATACAAACATTCCCTATAGTTAGGAGAAAATTTCCCAGTCCTTAATGTTTTAAATTGTAATCAGTATATTTTTAATAATATGTTTAATTAAATAAATTGTTGTTTTACCAAAAATAAAATGGGGAATTCTTTAATTTGATGTGCGCGTTTTTGATACTCTTTTGCCCTAGGGTGTAAAAGTACAATTTTACGCCCTCATTTATAAATGTGGGCCTTTTGATACTTTTTGCCCTAGGGCGTAAAAGTGCAATTTTACTCCCTCAAATGGGGCAAAATTGTATTTTACGCCCGGTTGTACAAAAAATATTATTATACATTTGCAATTACAGAAAAATTTGCATACCATTTCATAAGAATTATTGTGTATCGTCCTATCGTCCATGGGAGTGCAAGTTTTTTTTTAATTTTAATATAAAGAAGTACCCAATATTTTTTTAAATATACCCCTTGTATTATAATCTTTTTTCCAAAATATTTAATAATAATTATTAGAAACTTAAACTTAAAGTCTTACCTTTTCTGTTACCTATTTATATGTGAAGACACAAAAATATTTATATAATACAAAATAAAATGTTACAAGAGGTCTCAACAAATTAAACACGCATACCATACGCATATATTATTAGCAGAGTTAAAAGAATATTATATTAAACTATGACACAAATTATCAGAATACTATGATGTTAGTTAAATAATTTAAATAGGGGAAAGCCGATTGCGGTAGCCCCCTTTTGAAAATAACAGCAGCAGTCACGATAAAATAAAGTTAATGAAGAACCAAACCTAATATTAGGAATATTTTTTAAATTAAAATAATTAAAACCAGTTTTGTTTGTGTAAAAATTTTACGACTGCTTATTTTAGCCAGATAATTTAATTTTGATAGAGCAATCTTTTTTTTTTGTAAATCACGCTTTTTACCTGTAAGATTAATAAGTGGAAATTTTCCAAAGTAGTGGCGGATTTATACAGGGTGTTCATTAAAACTTACCACTCAAGTTATCTGCGAAAAGAGACAGATTTGACAAAATAGCCGAAACACGTCAAGATATTTATTGAAGGGGGAAGTTTTTTACAAAAAATGGTCGGCACCCCTTTAACCCCTTAACCACTAGGCCACCACCCCAAAATTTTAAATGAGAAGGGGGTTAGTAATATTTCATTTTAAGTTCCTGACGTGTAATTTATAGCCCTAGAATATAAAGTCAATATCTTTACCTACTATAAAATGGCGGTACTTTAAAAATTACCTAAATACCTGATTGGGATCTCCATATGTCCGAAACTAATAAAAGTAAGATGTACTTAATAGGCTTTTTTCATAAAGCTTTGTTAAAAATCTTTTTATTCGTAATATAATATACAGGGTGCTTTATTATAAAAATATACAATTTTTATCGTACACTCTATATTATCACTGGTATCATCATTAAATAGATTTTTACAAAAGGTTTAAGGAAATACCACATTAAGTACATTTAACTTTATTAGTTTCGAGAATAAGGCCATCCTAATCAGGTATTTGGGTAATTTTTAAAGTCGCCATGTAAAGGAAAGATATTCACTTTATACTCTAGGGTTATAAAGTACTCGTCGGAAGCTATAAAATGATGTACCACTCAACCCACCTAGTTATTGAAAAACTTTGGAGACGGTAGTCCTGGGGGTTTTTATTATGAATATATATATATATATATATATATATATATATATATATATATATATATATATATATATATACAGGGTGTTCAGTTATAGGATGTACACTATCTATATCTCAAGAACCTCTGACCTCAGCCAATTTGGCAAAAAAAAATTATGACAAAAATGGCAACGAAGAATCGTCCAAAAATATTTTTAACTTTGCAATGTGGCCGTAAGAGGGCGCAACTGTCAAAATAATAATACAGATTTAAAAATTAGACCAAAATTTCCAAATTAAGATATAAGTTTGATAACGCCATTGGAAAGCTGAGTAAATTTTCTATGAATTCGGCTTAAACCAAATTTTAATTGGATCAATAATAAGGATGGGGAAAACAAATGAATGTTGTCATATTTAAATCGCTATATCTTGAAAACTTCTTAACCAATTTTAATGAACAAGGTGTCATATAAAGAACATTTTCATCTCTTTTAATAAACTTTTACAGTGACATAAGTTAGTTTTAAAAATAAGTTAGATGGCGCTGTTCGGTGTTGTTAGAGTTTTCCTCAATTTTTTCTAAAATATTAAATGGATCGGTATGCTTTACTTTACAAATTGTAAGAGTGAATAATAAAATCTTCATTTCGGCGAAAACCGCATATCGATATCTTTATTCGTTTCGGAGTTATTGCCAAATAACTGGTGATAATAGAAGCAAAAACAAAAAAACGAGTTTATTTTATTTTTATTGTGTAAATTTCTTAACCAATTTTAATTAACAACATGTCAATATGAAAGACAATTTACAACAGATCAACAGGTAACAAGTAACAAAAACAAAAATTCTGAGAAAAATTGGGCACTTATTTGATGTGTTCGAAATGCTTTCCATCATTCTGAATACAGCGGTGCAGCCTTTGTTGTGTTGACGATACAGCAGTTTCAATTTCCGCCACGGATATGCTGTTTATAGCCATTCTAATTTTCTCGATCATATTTTCTCGTGTTGTTGGTCGAGTTTTGTAAACGAGATCTTTTATTCTACCCCATAAATAAAAATCGAGACAAGTTAAGTCCGGAGACCTAGCTGGCCAAGGAAATAAACTTTCTCTTCCAATCCACCGGAAAGGGAATTGCTGGTCAAGGTAGTGACGCACCTGGTTTGCAAAATGGGCAGGACACCCATCGTGTTGAAACCATAAATTTCTTCTTGTCGCGAGGGTCACGTTTTCTAATAACTGTGGCATATCATCAATTAAAAACTGAAGGTATAATTCACGATTTAGAGCTCTATCAAAGATAAAAGGGCCGATAATCTTTCCTTCAACAATTCCGCACCATACATTCACTGTCCAACGATGTTGATGGTCAACTTCACGCATCCAGTGAGGATTATTATTACCCAGTAATGCATGTTGTGTTATTCGTTTCGGAGTTATTGCCAAATAACTGGTGATAATAGAAGCAAAAACAAAAAAAAACGAGTTTATTTTATTTTTATTGTGTAAATTTCTTAACCAATTTTAATTAACAACATGTCAATATGAAAGACAATTTACAACAGACAACAGGTAACAAGTAACAAAAACAAAATTCTGAGAAAAATTGGGCACTTATTTGATGTGTTCGAAATGCTTTCCATCATTCTGAATACAGCGGTGCAGCCTTTGTTGTGTTGACGATACAGCAGTTTCAATTTCCGCCACGGATATGCTGTTTATAGCCATTCTAATTTTTCTCGATCATATTTTCTCGTGTTGTTGGTCGAGTTTTGTAAACGAGATCTTTTTATTCTACCCCATAAATAAAAATCGAGACAAGTTAAGTCCGGAGACCTAGCTGGCCAAGGAAATAAACTTTCTCTTCCAATCCACCGGAAAGGGAATTGCTGGTCAAGGTAGTGACGCACCTGGTTTGCAAAATGGGCAGGACACCCATCGTGTTGAAACCATAAATTTCTTCTTGTCGCGAGGGTCACGTTTTCTAATAACTGTGGCATATCATCAATTAAAAACTGAAGGTATAATTCACGATTTAGAGCTCTATCAAAGATAAAAGGGCCGATAATCTTTCCTTCAACAATTCCGCACCATACATTCACTGTCCAACGATGTTGATGGTCAACTTCACGCATCCAGTGAGGATTATTATTACTCCAGTAATGCATGTTGTGTAGGTTAACTGTACCATTGCTGGTAAATGAGGCTTCATCCGTCCATAGCACTATGCCAATGACAATAATTTAAGCGGTTGTCGAAATCCGTGTCCAGTAAAGCCTGGTGCAAAACAATATGATATGGATGCATGTTAAAATCCGTCAATATTTTATGAATGGAACCAACTAAAAGTCCCAAATCCTTGGAAATTTCGCGAATACTAGCATGTGGATCAACATTGATATAAGCTAAAACGTTTATGATATTCGTCTCATTTCTGACTCTGCGATACCTTATTTGAGCCGAATGTGGTTGGACTCTGCCCGTATCTATAAGTCGCCTTACTAAACGAGTAAACACGTGCCTGGAATGATGCGCCTGATTAGGTACTGCAAAGCATACTCTCTTGAAGCTCTGGCTGCATTTTGAAAACACTCAAAATACACACGTAACATATGAAATGCTTCTTCATTTGTAAGCGGCATTTTTACTTTAATAGCGGAAATAAAAAAGAACAATTACTTTGACAAGACAACAAACAAATCAAAATGACAGTTACTGCTTTTATTGCCATGACAACTAGACGCAATGTTTTTATTGTTTTTCATGGCTGGCTGTGACAGAACAAGAAGGCAAATAAAAAATAAGAACGCATTACCTCGTGGTTCGATATTAGTTACAATTAGTTCAAGTCAGTTAAAAATTTTTAATCTGGATATTAAGCAGACCTTTTATATGCTATAATTAAATCCATATTTCATTTATTTGTTAGATACTAACTACATTAAACTCGTTTTTTTGTTTTTGCTTCTATTATCACAAGTTATTTGGCAATAACTCCGAAACGAATAAAAATATCGATATGCGGTTTTCGCCGAAATGTAGATTTTATTATTCACTCTTACAATTTGTAAGGTAAAGCATACCGATCCATTTGATATTTTAGAAAAAATTGAGGAAAACTCTAACAACAGCGAACAGCGCCATCTAACTTATTTGTTTAAAACTAACTTATGTCACTGTAAAAGTTTATTAAAAGAGATGAAAATATTCTTTCATATGACACCTTGTTCATTAAAATTGGTTAAGAAGTTTTCTAGATATAGGATTTAAATATGACAACATTCATTTGTTTTCCCCATCCTTATTATTGATTCAATTAAAATTTGGTTTAAGCCGAATTCATAAAAATTTACTCAGCTTTCCAATGGCGTTATCAAACTTATATCTTAATTTGGAAATTTTGGTCTAATTTTAAATTTGTATTATTATTTTGACAGTTGCGCCCACTTACGGCCACATTGCAAAGTTAAAAATATTTTTGAACGATTCCTCGTTGCCATTTTTGTTATAATTTTTTTGCCAATTGGCTGATGTCAAGGGTTCTTGAGATATAGATAGTGTACACCCTTAACTGAACACCCTGTATATATATATATATATATATAGGAACACCCTGTATATTTGGCGCCTCTAGGCTATTTATTTTGCCGCCTCTGAATTTTGATACCTTAGTGCACAATCGTATCAACGCCAAAAATGTTAAGGAGCCAAAATAAAAAAATTAATAAACCAAAAATGGCTCGCCAATGTCTATGTAACACTAACAACACCCCACCGTAATGTCTTACATATCTTTAAAACCGCTTAAGCTACATTTAACAAATTTGGTATCTGGGATGTTGTGGGCATGTGAAGAAATTCCCACTTTATGAGCATTAAATTGGACAGGCCAAATTTAGTTTCCTATAATTTTTTAAAATTCTGCCTCCATTAGTTCTGGTTAGTTCTTTAAATTTTGGTCAGTTACGAATTTGTTAAAAATTATTAACAAAATTTGCACCTTGACAAATATTCAGATTTTTTTTTACCAGACTATACATTTGTGGGTTCTTATAAATGTCCTGAAATATCTTATTTTTTAAACGCAACGAAATTCGATAATGTGTCAACGTACCTGGTAGACCATTAAACCCTACATTCCTCTAACCTTGACTAAAAATAAACACAATAATGCAATACAATAAATTTATTATGTATTTTTTTAAATCTGTTTGAAACCGGATACAAGGAAATTATTGTTTTAATTTTTTAGTTTTAATTAATTTGTATATAAAAACCACGATTCGTTAGTAGGTGATAAGCTTTAAGTATTCGTGGACTGTCAAAAGTTTTTAAAAATAATCATAATATGAAAATCTTATTAATATTTATGATATTCGCCATATTATTGATAAATGTACAAGGCGATGATTGTGAACCGTGGACTTGTGCTGCAACTTTGTGCCACAATGTGACTCCGTGTCCAGAGGGAACAATTTTGGTGGCTAATAGGGGATATTGTGGGTGTTGTATGGAATGTGTCACACCAGGTAAGTTTGTTCATACTTGTAATATTAATTTAAGTGTAAAAATTAGGTATCTTTGATTTTGATTTTTTTTGTCCAATGAATTGAGATACTTTTAAAGTTTTTTTATTTTATATTTTTAGTTCTTTTATTATGTAGTTTTAATTATTTTGTTATATTTTTAAAGCCAGGTGACTCTTGTTACGTAGATGGCACGAACACAAGTGAACTGACATGCGGACCAAATCTTACTTGTAAAAAGAATGCAATAGATGTATTAGAAATAAAAAATAAAACATTGGAAACAATACAAAAAATGAATTTACAATGTTGTTTGGGTATCGCATATACAGTATGTCTACGGATGGACTTTACAATAGGACGAAGGAATGAACCAAAAATTTAAATGTTCAAAAATATAGTATATTGGAACCGCTTTTGCTTCTTAAAAAAAAACAAAATTCACGCTAAGAAATTTGTTTTGTACAGGAGCTCCAAAAACTACAAAAATGTGAAATGAACCAAGACAAAAGTAGCTTTATTTTTCATAATTCAGCAAAATGCTAAAAATCAACCAAATATTGTTTTTAGTGTTATATCTTTTTAAATCAGGTTTTACACCTTTTTACGTAGGGTAGGGCGGGGCTAGTTGAGCATAGAGGTAAGTTGAGCAATCAAAATATCTCAAAAACTATCGACCGCACGCGAAAGCATCAAATAGCGTAAAGAAGGGGTTGCGCGAGGGGAACTCATTGTGCGACCACTAGTGGTGACGCGGCGATCGAGAAAAGTATCCGTGCGCACTGTTTATTTTGTGATTTAAAAGTAAATTGCAAGCCGGAAACTTTTTTCTGTCATAGTTAAATGCATTACGTTCTCAATCAGGTAAGCGTTAATCTTAAGTAAACTTATTGCAGTTTTATTATGTGTAAAGATTTTGGATATAATTCTAACCGGTTTTTTAATAAATTCACTTTTCCTTTAAAATTTCAGGTTGGGGTTAGTTGAGCTACAGTTGCCCAACTAACCCCACGGTTTTAAGTATATAATGTTTAATTTTTTTATTTTTTAGTATACGGACTTATAACAGTAAGACCACTAGAGTCTCCTCAAGATTTACAACAAGCTGCAACCCGATTTTTGTACAAGCAACAAAAAAACGAGCTGACCTATCTAACTTATAAATTTTCTCTGGAAATAGTTCGACCATACCCAAAGGCTGGTCCAAGAAAAGCCAAATCAAACAGAAGATAAAGAAAAGCTGTAATTTTTACAAATACAGAAGGCATTACAAGAGAAGCAAAATAAAACTGCTAAAAAACTTTTAAAAACGAAGATAAGTCAATGGAAATTTAAAATTTTTAAATAAAATTTTCTATCAAAAACATTTTTAAATAATAATATAGACAAAGTTATAATTTTAAAAATTTAAATAAAATTTATGAACTAATTTTTTTTTTTAATTTGTTAGGCATTTCTTGCTAGATATTAAATCCAATAGTTAAGCCAACCTAGGTACGTTGCTGTTTTATTAATGATATTTGTTGTTTTGGCTCTATAAGATTATAAATATAAACAGCAAATTGTCAAAATGTATTTTTTTTGTAAACGTATCTAACATTCAAGCCATGATTTGACTAAACTTTCTAAGTGCTCCACTAGCCCCATACCCTTGCTCAACTTACCTCACCTATGGGGAACGTTGGGCATACTTGACTATCTACAATAAAATAGATGTAGCTCCTAAATTCGACTTATTAGAAAGAAATTACTATGGACACTATTGCTAAGGGATAAATTGCTAATCCATCAGTATGCATTATGAGCTCCTAAGACTTATTTTTTAAAATTGCTCAACTAGCCCCGCCCTACCCTAATTAACCAAGATTTAATACAACACAAAAATGAATGTTAAAGTTTGTCAAATATGTTTAAATACAAAATTAGGTAAAATAGGTGTAAAATATAATTAAAGAAGTATGAAACCAAAAAAAATGTTTTTTCAATCTTTGGACAATCCACGAAAGCCGAAGCCCTAAATCTAACGTATTAAAAAATATACCCTCATCTGTTAGTTGAATGAAATATTATTTTTTAGGCAGTACATATTTAAATGTAGTGAATGTAAGTGAACAACCTCTGCCAGCATAGCTCTGCTACAATTAATAAAAGTTAATTAATTAATACCTAATGTATTTATATTTGTTACCTTTACATGCTAACTGCATAAACCAAACAGAAAATGTTCTCACCTGGCTGCAGCTAAGTGTAGAAGTCATAGAGATGGAGGAGTGGAGAGATGAATCCATAGAACATCACAAGTGAGATTTCAGCGTACCCTGAAATTTTAGTACCTAGCTCTGACCACCAGATAGCGAAAGTGTTCCAATCGACCAATAGAAACTTGACATGGGCATCGACCAATTTTCTGATTGGTTCGGTGCCAACTTTCGCACTCTGGTGGTGATGGTAGGTACTAAAATTTTAGGGTACGCTGAAATCTCACTTGTGATGTTCTGTAGATTAGTATTCTTTGCTACAAAAAGGTATTTAGAATATACTGTTTGGTTCATGCAATTAACATGTAAAGGTAACAATTATAAATAAATTAAGTACTAATTAATTAATTATTATTAATTGTAGCAGACCCATGCTGGCAAAGGTTGTTTACTTGCATTCACTACATTAAAATCTGCCTAAAAAAATATTATTTTATTCAATTAACAGATAAGGGTATACTTTTTTAATGCCGGATCTTAGACCATTTCTTCTTTTTGTATTTTAAAACTAAATTTTGGGCAGGTTATTGACATATTTTTAAAATAATAGTTAAAGGTAATTATTTGGCACTATTTTGATTATAGTGCCTGAGCCAGTCATGAAATAGACTTCATGATAATTCTTTTCACCATTTTAAAACTTTTTAGAGGTTTCCTTTTTACGACTCGAGTCTACCACGAATATTCATACCGCCATATATGGAAGCGGCCCTTTAACTCAGCCTATCAGTGTCAAATGGTTCGAGTGTTGGACTGGGCGAACGTGTCACTATTTTATCGGACAAGTTTACCACAATGTTTTACATGCAATTTTAAAAGATTGAGCCAAAAATAGTAAGGGTTACAGTCATGAAAACCATAGGGCTGAAACATGTGTTTCGGGTATAGGACTAGGCGGATTACGTGACTCTAACTCTTACAATTTTTGGCAAAATGTTTAGAAATTGCATGTGAAACATTGTGGTAAACTTGTTCGACAAAAAATGTGATGCGTTCGCCCAGTCCGAACGCGCTTTCCATATATGGCGGTATGAATATTTGTGGCGGACTCGTCAAAAGAATCACCCCTAAAAAGGTTTTCATTACTGGCCCAGGCACTATTAGCAAAATGCAATATACAAAGTAAAAAATAAAAATAAAATTAATTAGTGATTTTTAAAATTTTTTGGTCTACTTGTCAGATGGGACCGCTATGGTCCGGATCCTAGGTCCTATTTATGCACGCACAGGGTCAATTGACGCAAATCCTCTAAAAAAATATATAAAGGTTTGTTAACAAAGTTAAATAAACTGTTAAGGTTTTTGTGACAAATATGTCGTCGTTTTCAAAATATGATAAAAATTAAAAAGTGTTTACAAATTTAAACTATAACTATAATTATTTATTTTATTGGTTGACGTTTTAAATTGTATCTTTGTTGTTAAATTATAATTGTTACCATATGTATAACGTGTAAAAGCTAATAAATTAGTATTTGGATATAAATTTTATAAATTCTGGGAAATAATTTACCACGTTTATCTATTTAACGTGTTTTCCATAAAAACATGACCTAGGTAGACAAAAGGTGGTAATTATACTGAAAACTGTGTGTTTTGTTAAAAATGATCCTTGTGTATATTTTCGTATTGTTTGCATATATCGTAACTGTTTCAAATGGAATTTGTTTGTATATTCTTGACTGCACTAATGTCAAATGTCAAAATGTAACTTCGTGTCCAAATGGACAGGTTCTAGTTCCCGCCCAAAGAGTATGTGGTCCATGCTGTAGTTATTGTAAACCAGTAGAAAGTAAGTACTAACACCAATGACATTTTATCCACATGTTAATGACTAATACCATCACCTTCTAGATGTTTTGAATTGTACTATCTGTTAGTACAATTCTAACATCCAGAAGGCGATGACTGCTAGACTACTTGCTACAGAAATAAATTTAAACTTGTCTATAGATCTGAAATTAAAAAAGCAAAGAGCTCTGCAAATGATCTTTTTATTAAAAACTCTTCAAATCCCACAAAAACCATGTGGGTAATAATAAATGAATATCGGGGTATAGCTCAAACCACTGAAAAAGTTTGCAAACTGCACCCTGACGTTTTGAATAATTTTTTTGTGAGCATTGCGTCACACCTACAAGATAGGGTTGGGTCTTCTAGAATGGATCCTTTGGTCGGAACTGTAACAGAGGTGCCCAATGAAGAGTTTAAATTTGGTAGTGTTACAATAAATGAGGTTAGAGATGTAATAAATTGCCTAAAGAACAAATCAACCAAGGACCCTTACGGTTTTAATGTTCCACTTATTAAAACTATTAAAAACTTAGTGGTCGGTCCCTTGACAAAGATCATAAATCTTTGCTTTCAGCAGTCCAGGTTTCCCTCTACCCTAAAGCAAGCAACAGTTGTACCTATTTTTAAAAAGGGAGATAAAGAAGACGCATCAAACTACAGGTTGCCGATTTTTTCAAAGATCATAGATCAGAGAAGTGTATGGCTTCAAGAATCAGTAGTTTTTTTGAGCCTTTTAAACTATTTAACAACAAGCAATTTGGCTTTAGAAAGGGCTTGAGTACAGCATTGGGAATCATGGATCTTGTGTCCTTTATTATGGATGCTTTGCATAATTCATCCTATGCTTCGGCCACCTTTTGTGATCTCAGTAAGGCCTTCGACTGTGTCAGTCACGAGCTGCTTCTGGGAAAATTACGGTGCTACAACTTCAGCAACAGTAGCTTATCACTTGTAAAAAGTTATCTGACTGGAAGGTCTCAGGCGGTTCGTGTGGGGGGTGTGTTATCTGGTGACAGGAAGATTAGTGTTGGAGTGCCACAGGGTTCTGTATTGGGCCCTCTCCTATTTATAATCTTTATAAATGATCTGCCCAATATTGATCAAACCGCTGAATATACTCTGTTTGCGCATGACGCGACCATTGCGTGTGCTGATGTGGACCTGAAAGTTGCCCGTGAGCTCTCGGGACTGGCACAAGAGAGAGCTGCTGAACGGTGGTTTGCTGCAAACAAATTGTTTCTGAATCGCGAAAAAACTCAAAACATGATTTTCTCCACAAGAGATATACCGGATGAAAGCAGGACTGAGCCTGTAAGGTTTTTGGGTGTTTGCCTGGACAGTGGAATGCATTGGGATGCTCATGTCACCCAACTGTGTGTCTTTTAGACAAACCATAACTTCTAGAGCAGGGATGGCGAACCAATGGCTCGCGTGCCACAAATGGCACACGAGGTAAAAGTTTGGGCACGCAAGTGTGTTGATGTTTTTTGTAGTGAAAATTATGCACTGGCCGAATGGGACAAGGATAAAAGTTTTAAGTAGAAAATATTTTTTTCTTTTTAATTTTTACCCCACTCTGAAAAGTATTTCATGATTTCATGGAACGCCTACGACACCATTTAAAAGTTTTTAAGTTGAGGATTGTTTTTTCTCTTCAAAATTTTTTACTTACTGACTTACAAGTATTTTATAACACGCCTAGGGCATCATTTTACATTTTTGCACAAAATGGCACGTTAATACTGTAATGTTTTATATTTTATTAATAAAAACACACTAGCAAGTTTATTATAATTATGACTTTATTTAATTACTTTAAATTAGTGTACATTTGACAGAGATCGATACTGAACGATAATCACGATCGATCATGATCAAGAACTGAGGAGGTTGGCCATGTTGCCAAATATAAGAGCTCTAAAGTATTTAAAATGTACATACATGACACGCTCCTTATAACAAAGAAAATAAAAAGAAATTAATTACTAACATTTTATGGTATCACAGTTTTAACCTATCTGGGGCTTTTATAAGTCTACCACTGCATGTGCGATAAGTGTCACTATTAGAGTTCTTAGGTTGAATGTCAATATTATGTTTTGGGTCACAATTGGCTTTTATTCTGGGTTCATCTTCAGCAACACTGTGACGTTGATGTAAAGGTACTGACTGGCGAATAGGCCGCAGATAATGCCTATTTCTTCTATACTGGGCTTCGTCTGCTGTTACAATATAATCTCTATTTTCTAATTTATCTAATATTACCCCTGGTTTCCATTCTCGACATTTTGTTTGAATGAGAACAGGTTGATTTGGCTGTAATTCAGGAAGCATTTTAGAACGCATATTGTAATATTCCTTCTGCTTTTCCTGTTGACAATTTAGTTTCTCTTTTATCCTTTGCAATGAAAACTTAGGTTCAAGAACTTTTTGACTCACTGGTAAGGTTGACCTTAGCTTTCTACCCATAAGGAGGTCTGAAGGTGCTGGTAAGTTTTGTTTTGGAGTTGTATTATAATCTAATATAGCTAAAAGGGATCATTTCCATCTCGTTGACACTTTGTGAGTAAACTTTTTACATTTTGAATCGCCCTTTCGACCATACCATTCGACTTGGGATAATGCGGACTAGACGTTGTTAGTTTAATGTCATACATTTTAGCAAAATTCTCAAATTGTAAGGAACTAAAAGGAGGTCCGCAGTCTGAACATATCTCTTGAGGTATTCCATTTATTGTAAATACGTTCTTCAGAGAGGATATTACAGTTTCTGCTGTTTTGTTTGATAGCTTATTAACAACAATAAATTTGCTAAAATAATCTACTATGACCAAGAAGTCCTGTGTTCCAAAAGACTTAAAATCGATACCAATTTTTTGCCATGGCAAGTCTGACAAATCATGTGGTATTAAGGGTTCTTTTTGATTTGTTTTAGCATATAATTGACATACAGGACACGACAAAACTAATCTTTGAATATCAGCTGACCAGCCAGGGTAATATATTCCGTCTTCGGCAAGTTTTTTACAAGCCACTACACCTTCATGCGACTTATTATGTAACAGGCTTAAAAACTCCTCTTTTAAGCTATTTGGAATGATTAGCCTCTTGTTATAAAAAAGTACATCTTTGTGAAGAAAGATATTGTTTTTAATGTCCCAAAATTTTTTTACTTGTGGTGGTAACAAAGCAACGCTGCTTTTGTTACCACCCATTCAAAACATAAAATTTTACTTTTTGTAGCACATTATCACAATTTATGGCTTAACCTTTTTTCATTTTCTGGTCTTGTTGCTATAATAGAATAAATTTTTAGGTTTGTATCCAAGTAGTCTGTGTTAATTTCTTCTTTTGCTGGATCTCGGCTAAGTGTATCTGGTACTTGGAGATTTTTTCAGGGACATATGTAAGAGTAAAATGATATTTCAAGAGTTTCATAACTAGTCGCTGAATACGAGGCGACATTTCATCCAGGGGTTTTTCAGCAGTCCTAAAAGTGGTTTATGATCGCTCTCAATTTTAAATGTCTGTCCATAAAGGTAGTAATCAAATCGCTCGCACCCGAACACTACCGCTAATAACTCTTTCTCAATATGGTTATACCGCTGCTGTGTAGGTGTTAAGGATACACTTGCATACTCAATCGGTTTATTATTTTGACTAATAAAAGCACCAAGCCCATACGGACCCGCATCTACGGACAACGTTATTTCTTCGGTTGGATCATAATATGACAAAGTTGTTGCAGAAGCGACCAAGTCTTTTAACCGGTTAAAGCTTTTGTTTTCTATAGATGTCCACTGCCACATTGTTGCTTAAGAGTTTTCTAAGTACATTTGTTTCACTAGACAAATTAGGGATAAATTTGGAAAGATAAACGATCATGCCTAAAAAACGTTGTAAATCTTTTTTTGTCTTAGGTGGATGCATTTCGCGTATTGCGTTTGTTTTACTATCATCGGGCGAAACACCATGTTCACTGATAATATGACCCAGAAACTTAATTTTATTTACACAAAAAACAGATTTTGTTTTATTAAGCCTAAGTCCACTATCTTTAATTTTTTGTAAAACAACTTCTAGATTATGATTATGTTCTTTAACAGTTCTGCCATACACTAAAATATCGTCAAAATAAGCTACTTGTCCTGGAACACCTTCTAACACCTCATACATAAACCTTTGAAATAGCTCTGGAGCTGACGATACGCCATATGGAAGCCTTAGGTAACGATATCTTCCAAAACAAGTTGTTATTGTGCATAATAAAGAACTTTCGTATGTTAATGGAAGTTGGAGAAAAGCGGATGATGCATCCAACTTGGTAAAATATTTAGCACCCTGTAATTGTGAGAATTAAACTTTCTGGGTCGGAATTTCAAAAATTTGTATTTTAATATATTTATTTAAATTTCTGGGATCCATACATATTCTGATGTCACCATTAGGTTTAGGCACTATCACAATAGGGTGAACCCAATCAGTGGGCTCAGTTACAGGAGTAATAAGATTTTGTGCCACCATTTCATCAAGTTTTTCTTTGACCCTATTTTTTAAAGCGAGTGGTGTTTTACGAGGTGCGCTTATATGTGGAATAGCATTTTCTGCCAGTATTAAAGAATATGTTTTGTTAACTTTTCCTATACCAGTAAAAACAGTATTGTATTGATTAAGTAAGTCCTGAATAAAAATTTTAATGTCACATTCATCATATAAAGTAGAAATATTTTTAGAATGTTTTTTGGAAGTATACCAAAAAATTGACAAGCAGAAAGTCCTAAAATAGAGCAAGGTAAATTGGAGTCCAAAACATGAAACAATATATGTCCGGTTTTTTCACCAAATTTACAGTTTAAATAAATCTGTCCTAGTAAACCGATTTTATGACCGGAATACGATGATAGTATGGATGGTTTCGCAAGTTTTTCGCGAGAAAGTTTAAAGCATAAAAATCTGAAACGTTAAGTGTATTTGCCATACTACCACTATCGATTTTTAATTTTGTTTTGACACCGGATATATAAATTTCTTCAAACCACTCAACTGCATTAACGTCTGAGCTACTTATAGTCCAAACAATACAATCATTTCTCTGATTGCTGAGGCTGTCATTATTGTCAGTGTCACTATAATCGGCACTGTCGTCGGAGTCCTCAACAATTTCATGAATGTCATTTCTATTTCGTAAACAACACCTGCGATAATGCCCTTTTTGGCCGCAAGAACTACTGTATCTATGTATGGCAGGGCATTTACCTCGTTCGTGCTGTTGACCACACGATTTACATAACATGTTACCTCTATTTTGAGTACCCAAGCTACTACCAGCTCCATAATGTTGACTTTGATTGGCACCACGTCTGTATAGCTGCTCACGAGGCTGATATCCAGCAGAATTCACTGAACTATTAGAAATACCACTACGGCCACTGTAACGTCTTTGAACCGCACTCACATTTGTCACTATGTCTTTAGAAATTTCCTTTTGAGTCGCTACACTAGCTTCCATTGAGCGGCAGATATGTATAGCTTCGCTTAACTCTAGATCAGTGTACTGTAAAAGCTTTTCCTGAATTCTAGGATCTTTAATTCCCAACACAATTCCATCACGAAATAGCACATCTTTTTCTGCGAATTCACAAGTAGAGGCCAACTGCCTGAGGGCTGTGACAAACTGATCAACAGTTTCCCCTTGCAGTTGTTCACGCTTAAAAAATTTAAAGTGTTCAAAAACAAGATTTTTAGTCGGGTTGCAGTATTCTTCAAACTTTTGCAACACAACAGCTAATTTTTCTTTATCCTCTGAATCCCTAAAAGTATTATACAGTTTAATTCCTTCATCACCAAGGAGATTTAAAAGTATAGCGATTTTTACACAGTCTGTTTTAGTATTTTTGCCGCTAGCGATAAGGTATAAATCAAACTTCTGTTTCCACAATTTCCAATTATTTGCGATATCTCCGCTAAATGAAAAACATTCGGAGGCTTTTGCTTGATCGCCCATTTTTATTATTTAATTAAAAACAATAAAAATTGAAATTTGAAAAAAAAACAAAAAAATTTCCTAAACTGCCTTGGGATGTCCTCAATCCGGCAACGTCGAACACGTTTAACGCCGCAGTTCATACGTTTTCACACCCCGCGCCCGGTCACCAACACTATCGTGTGTACTACCGTAGTGTTTTTTGTTGTTTATTCCGCCATGATTTTACCGGCGAACACAATAACTTTATCACTTATTTTTTAAATTAACCCGATTTACCGCTGTCACCATGTAATGTTTTATATTTTATTAATAAAAACACACTGGCAAGTTTATTATAATTATGACTTTATTTAATTACTTCAAATTAGTGTACATTTGACAGAGATCGATACTGAACGATAATCACGATCGATCATGATCAAGAACTGAGGAGGTTGGCCATGTTGCCAAATATAAGAGCTCTAAAGTATTTAAAATGTACATACATGACAAATACAAAAAGGTTTGCCATCCCTGTTCTAGAGTATAAGCAATAAATAAAAAAACATAAGCGGCGAATTGAAAACCTCCTCGTTTTTAAAGTCGGTTATTAAAACTTGGTATTGGTAAATTGTATGAGAAGAGTAGAGTATTTGCATATTTTTATATTTTTCGGTTGCTTCCGGTTCAACCGGAAATGGCTTCAATTATCAATTTTTAAATGGAAGACCTTGTATATTTGAACATTGTCGGGCTCCTAAGACATTTCTAGATAGGATATTCTAGAAATTTAACGACAAGTTAATTTTTTAAGCGCCATTTGTAATATTGCATGTAGGTGGCCATAATCCTTTATTTATGTCCTTATTTTTAATCCGATTGCAAATAAATTGGTATCGTTAGCTTATTTCTTTCTTTGAAAAGTGCGTCTATAAAGGGTTGCCATTGCCACCATGACACGAAAATGTTAAGTTGCCAAATTGTTTTATTCTCTTTGCGTTTGTATTTTTCCAAATAACCTGGGATCCAACCTGAGCCCAGTCATGGCCACCATGATGCAACATTTTTAAAATGCACATTCTGATTCAGAATTATGTCAAGTCGTGTCCTCACTTAGTAACATGTTAGAAAAAGTTGTTGCTGATACATATTTCTATAACTTGATTCCAAAACGTTAATGTGGACCAGTCGCAATATGTTACCGCAACATTGTTGCGGTAACAAATAACTTGTTCAAAAAGAAATAACTTGTTGCCTTCTAAAAAATTTAACAGTGTTGAGTAGCAAGTGATGACGCGGCCTGCCGTGTCCCCACTTAGTAACATGTTACAAAAACTTGTTGCTAATACATATTTCTATAACTGGTGCCAAAATGTTAATGTGAACCAGTCGGAACATGTTACCGCAAGACTGTTGCGGTAACAAATAACTTGTTGAAAAGAACAAATACCTTTTTGCGTTTTTTATGAAATTTTAGAAACATGTTAGATGACATTGTTGATAATAGTGTTGAGTAGCAAGTGGGGACGAGGCTTTAGATAATCCGAAAATGATAAAATATACGGGGTGTTTCATATTAAAAAAATCAAAATAGGTGCCATTTTCGGGTAAACCGGAAATGACTCGAAAGTAAAAACTTTTTTCTTTTCATACAATGTACCTATAGTGGGTGTTTCTCATAGTTGGTTTTCCCCTATAACTTTTTACCCTTTTAGGATAAAAAATGAAATTTAATATGTCGGTATTTGACATAATTGTGGATTGGTTAATGTATTCACTTGTTTTTAGTACTTCCGGTTTTCAATAGAATATGACATTAAAAAAAATCATCCTACATGTAATTTTTTGAAATTCCGGTTGTCATTTTTTAAAAATTACAATCTAGAATGTTATAATTAAGCTAAAACGGTTTATTTTAAGTCAAATAGCCATAAAAAATAAAATTAATCGTCTTTTGTTTCTTACGACTACTCAGAGTGGAGTCAAAATTTGCAATATTCTATTTTTGGTCGTAACTCCCTTTTTCAAATCGAACGAGGGTCGCTCGTTGGCATTTCCTAAAAAACCATTTTATTTCGAATAATTTGGTACCACGTAGGTGGTATTTCGAGCAGGACTTTTCTACAGAGT
The DNA here is from genome assembly GCA_014170235.1 of Listronotus bonariensis. Taxonomy (NCBI): domain Eukaryota; kingdom Metazoa; phylum Arthropoda; class Insecta; order Coleoptera; family Curculionidae; genus Listronotus; species Listronotus bonariensis. Next base: position 138,974 of record JACEGR010000744.1, on the reverse strand, counting down.
AATGTCATCAATCGATATTTATCATTTAGTACAATTGTTGATTTAGAATCGTTTTATTATTTAAATTTAATTTAAATTATTTGGAATAAAATTCCCTTCTAGGATATGGTAACGAGCCACCCTCGTTCTATTTGAAGAAAAAAGGAGTTATGGCCATAAATAGGATTTTGCAAACTTTGACTTCGCCTTGAGAAGTCGTAAGAAACAAAAATCGATTAATGTAATTTTCCATGACTACTTGACTTAAAATATACTGTATTAGCTTGATAATGGCAGTAGATTGGAATTAAAAAAATAAAATTTTGACAACCGAAATTTCCAAAAATGACACGTGAGGTGTCATTGTTTTCAGAATGTCATATTTAATCAAAATTAAAAAGTAGCACTTATTTTCGGTTAAACCGGAAATACTAAAAACAAGTGAATACATTAACCAATCCACAATTATTTCAAATAACGACATACCAAATTTATTTTTTTATCTCAAATGGTAAAAAAGTTATAGGGGAACCACCGGTGAGAAACACTCGGTATAGTGTCTAAGTTGAATTTTAGTTTTTAGTATTTTTTTTATAATAATGATATTGTCACAGTTTTTGGATAAGAGGTGTTTGTGGGGTAACGAGAAAACCTGCTCCAAGTTTTTGTAAAATTTATAGGTAGAAAGGAACAAACAAAATTTACCAGAAATCATTATTTTGGGAAAACAGATTTTTACTGTTATTTTGAAAAAGCAACTGATAACAGATTGATCCTGTGTTTTTATTATTTTTTAGGAGATATTAATGATCGATTATGTTTTACGATAGATGAAAATGGAACCACCCATAATGTGACTTGTTCGAAAAGTGAAAAATGTTGTCTTCTGTATGCAAAATGTATCAATAAAACTGAATTCTGTCCATGGTTTTAGAAAAATAAGTTAGGTTTTGTTTGTATATAAATTATATTTATTATTAAATTAAACTCTCACAATTGTTAACATGATATTTGTTAACAAACGCAAATTTATTGGTGCCTGGAGGTTTTGATTAAAAATAATACTTATAAATCAATAAAAACAATAACACTCATTGATTTAAGTTGTTGCTAAATAGCAATATTATGACCTTAAAGCCACTAGAAATTTTAATTTAAAATATTTAGATATTAAATAAATGAAATAACCTTTTATTAAAAGCAATTTATTTTATTTGCTATAAACTGCTTACAAATATACAAGTAGACATAAGGTGTTTTTTTCTTTTTCACTAGCTCATTTTACAATAATCGCCAACGCATGTAAGACCTTCTTTACATTGCCTTTTTAATGTTCCATTATAAAAGGAGCACAGCTCACCTACTTCTAAAATAAAATTTAAAAAGAAAGTCATCAGTTAATCACACAACTTAAACATATTGCAGTTTTGTAATATGTTTCAATGTTTCAATTTTTTACTAATACAACTAAAAAAAAACATATTTTACGACCTTAAATTTCCTCTTCGTAGTTAACTCCACCATCCTTATCGTCCCGAAATATATCGCCTTTCCTACATTTAACACTACTATTGTTTAAAAATTTGGGTTTAAAAGTTATCACGCCATTTGAATAAACTTACCTAATAAAGATATTTTTAGTTTTTTTCATTAAATTAATTAAAAAAACTTTTAATTATATTTGCTTACCACCTGGTTGGGCTTACATTTCCGCACGTTGGACAACAACAGCAGCAGGGTTCTCGAGCATAAAATATTTGTCCATACCCACAAACTGGTGGTGGTTCGAGAAAAAGCAGGGCAGCAAGCAGTAACATTGAGTTATTACAAAGGGTTTCATTGGTTGTATTGCTTGAAAGACAGAAAGAAAAGTATGTTACAGCTAAACATATTACCAAAAGACGCATTTTGTATGACTTAAAAATATAAATAAAGAAATAAATTTATGCTTTTATATATTTTGTTATCAACTTTGGTTAGGTTATCTATATACTTTTTAAATTAAAAAAAAACATGTTTTTAGGTATTACGACGTATATTACATACAAATTTATAGTTAGACCCATATTTATTTTATTCTGAAAGCGATACCGCCAAGTACACAAAAATGATAAAGCAAATAAACCCTTTTTGTGAGCAATGATTTATTGCAGCAAAAAATATTCAACCCGACGACTGCGACACGCGTTACAGGTTTTATGGTACGCCAGAGACGAAATAAGAGGATGTTTTTTAAGTACGTGATACGTGTTTTTGCAATATTTTTATTTATTTATCTAGAAAATATGTAATCAGCTCTGTCAGAGGCTATGTGCTTTCGAAAAGCTTTGTTTACTTTATCATTTTTTGTGTACTTGGCGGCATCGCTTTCAGAATGAAATAAATATGGTCTTAACTATACTAATACCTTTTCCTTATTTTATCACATACAGGGTTTTTAAAACTAGTCCAAAATAGTTTTTGGAAATACAGGGTGCATAAAATCCATTAACAAACAAGGCGGTGATTTTAAATGATAAATTTATGGTACAGCTTTTTCAGGGTGTTAAGGAAATAATGTTTATAACTTTAGAAGGTAATTTCTTGTATTATTTTAAGCAAAAAAGTTTATAATGAATTGTGTTTGAAAATTAATCGTTTTTGAGAAAATTGGCTCGTAAGTAAATACATTTTCTCAATCATTTCGCAATATCGCAACACAAACAGGGATACGAGCGCATAGGGACAACAACTGATTTATCGAACGGTTATTATTTTTTTATTTAATTACGCTTCCAGTACTATATTTACTTAAAAATCGACAGGACATACCGATACGTAGCGATACACACCACCAATATCCGCGATTATCAGTCACTTATTTAAAACGATGCAATACACCCAAAATTAAGAAAAAACACAGCATATCACTTTAAGTTACATTTAAATGTACTAGTAATCACAATACTTTTAAGTCTTTGGGAGTCTTTTCAAATGTTCTTCTAGCAGGAAAACATTCTTCGTAAATGCTTCTAGCTTCTTCAGAATCGTAATTACTATCGTACACATATTGTGATACTTGCGTACCAAAAACATCTCTTTACATTAATAGCATTAAACAAGACCTTAAAAAGGTGCATTTTATTTAACTCGAAATATCTAGCTATTTAGACGTAAATCATCCTAAATAAATGCGTAAATTTATTTTCCTATTTGGTACCAGGTGTAAGTAGGTTTCAAAGATTCAAAGTATACCAAAGTTTAACAAGAACATTTTTATTTTAAAATAAAGTCTATACAGGCAATACTAACACTGCTGACAAATGTACATGTATTATTATAATTTTTATCTTTTCCAGTTAGAATCGATATGGTAAAATCTGTTCAACGGCATAAAATACCTTTTTGACATTCCTTACTAATGATCCGTTTAAACAAACACAGCCCACTCTCTAAAATAAGTAAAAAATTAATATTAAATGATTTAATGAAAACAATAACTTGATTTTTGCAATTAATAGTATTACTTTTAAAAGCAGTTTTCTTGTCTAATAGTAAGAGCTTAACGTACAAAAGCAAAAAAAACACCTTATACAGGATGTCCCAAAATACGTTTGCAATCTCACAGATTTATATACAGCGTGTCCCAACTCTATACATCAAATTACTTCGCCCCTGTACAAGATACAAAAATAAATCTAAATTAAAAAATGTGCATTTGGATACACTCCTTTTAGTGATAGTACTAGTTATTATACAAGGTGTCTCAAAATATGACTTTCATTGGCAAGTAGGTTTTTTAAATGGAACACACTATATATTTTAACAAATTTTGGCTATGCATTAAATTCCACATTAAAAATATTACAAGACACTATACGTCAAGTAATGCTGGTTTCTGAGATATCAGCTGTATGTTGCAATACTCATTAATAATTAAAACTGAAGAAAGAAAATAATATTTTGGTTTTATATATTTTTAATTATTTCTGTCACTGTAAAAGTAACAAATAATATAATAACAAGTAATTAATTACCTTCCATTATAAGAACTACTTATAGGTGTGTCAGCAATTTGGTTTATTTTAGACACATCATGTTTACTGAATCTGCATTAAAAAACATTTCGTCAATTATGACGGGTTTTTAAGTTCAGGTTAGTAAATATGTACCTAAAATAAACTAAATAGCTGACTTACCTATAAGTAGTTCTTACAATGGAAGGTAATTAATAACATGTTATTATATTATTTGTCACTTTGACAGTAACAGAACTAATTAAAAATAATATAGAACCAAAATATGATTTTCTTTCTTCACGTTTAATTGTTAATAAGTATATGCAGCATACTGCTGATATCTTAGAAACCAGCAATAATTGACGTATGGTGTATTATAAATTTTTCATGCAGAATTTAATATAAAGTCAAAATTTGTTAAAATATATAAGTGTGTTCTATTTAAAAACCAACTTGACAATAAAAATTAGGAATTTGAGACACCTTGTATATTAACTAGTACTGTCAGTAAAAGAGTGTATCCAAATAAACATTATTTATTTTAAGATTTATTTTTGTATCTTGTACAGGAGCGAAGTAATTTAGTGTATAAATAGAGTTGGGACACCCTCTATAACACAGGAAAATCATATGGCAGCTTCCTACAGGGTGTAAAAATAGTTAGCTCTTTTGGGTAACGGTTAGTCCGCCCCTGGCGACCTAATAACTGCAAATGTTTTACAAAGACGCCGTTTGAGGGTATGCCTAATAATATTTATTTTAATAAAGATATATTTTATTGTATCAAAAGCTATTATTTTTCAGGAAAGACCAATTACACAGGCACACAAAAAAAAAAAAAAAGTCTTGTATCTGAAACCAGACCTACCTACAGGTAAGTTTTTTGATGTCCTAAAACCGAATCTGAAGTCAGAATTTACCCATCACCCTTAGATTTTGCCCCAGCTACCGCAGCTACCCTCTAACCCGCCCCAGAGAGCGAATATTTCACTTTGTACAAAAGTAAAAAAACAGAAGCATCCAAGTTACGTTTTTTGATGTCCTAACACCGAATTTGAAGTCCAGGAGATTTTACCCATCACCCTTAGACTTTGCCCCAGCTACCCCAGCTATCCTCTCAACCCACCCCAGAGAGGTGCATATTTCCACTTTGTGCAAAAGTTAAAAATAAAAGTATCCAAGTTACGTTTTTGATGTCCTAAACCGAATCTGAAGTCAGAATTTACTTATCACCCTAAGATTTTGCCCCAGCTACCCCAGCTACCCTCTAACCCACCCCAGAGGGTGCATATTTCACTTTGTGCAAAAGTTAAAAATAAAAGTATCCAAGTTACGTTTTTTTATGTCCTAAAGCCGAATCTGAAGTCAGAATTTACCCATCACCCTTAGATTTTGCTCCCAGCTACTCCCAGCTGCACTCTAACGCACCCTCAGAGGGTGCATATTCCGACGTTTTGCAAAAAAGTTAAAAATAAAAGTATCCAACTTACGTTTTTTTAAGTCCTAAAACCGAATCTGAAGTCAGGGAATTTTACCCATCACCCTTAGATTTTTCCCCCGCTACCCCAGCTACTCTCTTCGCCCCAGAGGGCGAATGTTTCTGCTTTGTGCAAAAGTAAAAAACAAAAGTATCAAAGTTACGTTTTTTGATGTTCTAAAAACCGAATCTGAAGTCAGAATTTACCCATCACCCTTAGATTTAGCCAGTTAGTTTCAGCCACCCTCTAATCTCTGTCTCCAGAGGGCTTAAATACTCACTTTGTGCAAAAGTTAAAAACAAAGTATTCAGCTGATGTTGCTGATGTTCCAGTATGATTTTGAGTCAGATCTCTACCATCACTCTTAGGTTTTGTTCCAGCTACCCCAGCTACCCTCTAAACCATCTCAGAGGGCGAAGATTTTACTTTGTGCAAAAAAATAAAAAGATAAAAATATCTTAATTATATTTTATTAAGGGGTAGCTGGGGCAAAATCTAAGGGTGATGGGTAAATTCTGACTTCAGATTCGGTTTTAGGACATAAAAAACGTAACTTGGATACTTTTTATTTTAACTTTTGCACAAGTGAAATATGCACCCTCTGGGGTGGGTTAGAGGGTAGCTGGGGTAGCTGGGGTAGCTGGGGGTAGCTGGGGCAAAATCTTAGGGAGTGACAAGTAAATTCTGACTTCAGATTCGGCTTTAGACATCAAAAACGTAACTCCTGATACTTTTATTTTTAACTTTGCACAAAGTGGAAATATGCACCCTCTGGGGTGGGGTTAGAGGGTAGCTGGGGCAAACTCTAAGGGTGATGGGTAATTTCTGACTTCAAATTCGGTTTTAGGACATCAAAAAACGTAACTTGGATACTTCTGTTTTTTACTTTGTACAAAGTGAAATATTCGCTCTCTGGGGCGGGTTAGAGGGTAGCTACGGTAGCTGGGGCAATATCTAAGGGTGATGGGTAAATTCTGACTTCAGATTCGGTTTTAGGACTTAAAAACGTAAGTTGGATACTTTTATTTTAGCTTTTGCACAAAGTGAAATATGCACCCTCTGGGAGTGGGTTAGAGTGTAGCTGGGGTAGCTGGGACAAAATCTAAAGGTAAAAGGTAAATTCTGACTTCAGATTCGGTTTTAGGACATCAAAAACTTACCTGTAGGTAGGTCTGGTTTCAGATACAAGACTCTTTTTTTTTGTGTGCCTGTGTCAACGGTTTGTTTTAGGACAGATCTCAGTAAAGGGGCTTAAAAAATGTATAGGAACTTGTCATATTATAGTAATGTGTTTGATATGAATCTCGAAAATTGCCCATATATTGTGGGAACCCCTTTATACATGATTTAGATTTAAATTTTAATATGGGCAAATACATATCAAGTTTATTTTTTGGAATAAGATTCCATTTTTAGTTTATATCAGTAATAAACTTTTTAAATTACTTTTTCTTTAAGATTTTAAACATTAAATTATACATTATTCACTTTTTTTTAATATCTTTAAAGAACCTTTTAAAACCGAAAAAAACATTGTTGCCTTAAATTGACATGCGATATACGGTATTTTGCTATCTGAGCAGAAATTTTGGGTCACTTTTGCTTCATAGCGAAATAAAACCTTTGAAACTGCCAACTTGTTTTATGTTGTTGAGTTTAGAAATAAGTTATGACCTAATGAACAAACTCTGACCAGAGAAACGTATTGAGAAGGCAACGATAAATCAAAATCCATACATCACATGTCTGGATTCTGACCGGAGTGCCACGAGATCACTTTCCGGCTGCCATTTTTTATTTCTTTATTGATACTGACGAAATTTGGTAGGGTTGTTAGACTAACGAAAAGTAAGTAAAAGTGTATACGATGGGCTTATATGACTTCCGGTTTCACCGGAAATCATTTAGTCGGAGTACAATATTTTGGTCAAATTTTCTTTTAAATTAAATTTTTATTTTACATCTAGAGTGCCATGATGATTCTAAAATCACTCATATGCTTTACTTACCTTCAGAAAAATACGAAATCGATTTTATCTTTTCAATCTTTTTACTAGCTCAAAACTTTTAGTTTTGTACCTAGCTAAAAACCAAAATAGGGACCATATCCCTTTTATAATATTTCCAAATGCAGTATTTTAATGCCAATCCAACGATGTAACGCACTAAGACACTTTACTTTATTTTCCTTTAAAAACAACATTTGTTTTGTAGGTAAATGATCTTTTGGATACTGAATGGCGTACGTCTCAATTTATCTTAGTTGCCATGAAAACAAAACTAAAAGAATATGTTGTAAAAACAATTGTGTGTTTTGTTAAAAGTTTAAAAACTAAAAAAACATTAGTTTGTGTTTATGTATTTCCTACGATGTTAAAATAATTTTAGGTTAAATTTGGCATTAACAATAAAAAATTATCTAAGTACCAAATTTAACTTAAACTAATTATAACATCGTAGAAGATACAAAAACACAAAATTAACGACCACTTGTGAAAATAGCAAATAGCACACTGGTTTCATGCATAGAAAATGCGTTATATCACACTAGTGTTGCAAAGTACTTTACAGCACTAGTGTTGCAAAGTACTTTACAACACTCGTGTGATATATATTATGATGTCATTTTAAAAACTGCTATTGGTTTTGCAAGTGACATATTTATTGTAGTGACAGTAAAAAAAACTTTTTACTTACCTTAAACAGTAGTAACCCAAATTAGCGAAAATCATCTTATAAACGTTAAGTTACTACACATTATAAGCTTTCTTCTAATATTAAAAAGAGTAATAATAAAATTTCCGAAAAAATAAAAACATAAACAAAAATAGACATAACCACAAAAAACAACTTTCATTGACCGGTCGCTCAGTGGCACAGTGTTGTCAGGTAAGTAGATCAAATTAAAAATCTCCTTTCTACCTTTGAGCACGCACTCTATAGAGGCAGCCTTGCCGCTGGACCGTTCGACCTAAAGCGCCAGAGAAAAACTCCTATAGATCAAATTCCTTTCTCTCTGTCTTCGTGTACTCAAACAACTAGTAAAATCTTTTTTTTAATCCCTTAATTAAACCTGAGGCTAATACACACTTTATGAATCCACTTTCTTTTATCCATTCATAAATAGAATCAGACCCTTCCGACGTTGCCAAATGCTTTCCATATTTTGCATGGTATAACTGACGTTTAGTTGTCGTTTTTTTTCTTACTTTTAGGACTTTAGGTTATGCATTTATAATTTTCATATTATTTATATTTTTCTCAAAAATATGCGGAAAAATGTAATTTTTACTTAACTTTACATGTGATGTTCAGTTTCATTAACTTGTTTTACCAATTTTACCCCACCCAGCACCCCTTTTCACTCCCCGGTCCCGTAAGTTTGTTTACTGATATTTTTTAAAAACGAAATATTTTGGATATGCGTCACTTACGTTTTATTTAGAGGAGTATCTAAAATATGTAAGTATCAATAATTTTTAAAAAATCCTTAAAATAGCAGAAAACCGTATTAAACTATTACCTAACCAAACCATACAATTTTTAATAAGTGAGGGCGTTTTTAAATTCCAAAATGATGAAAGTTATATAATGCTTCTAGGTAGGTGATTTTCGATGTAAAAATATATTGTCAAAACAGTATAATATAGCAGTGAGGAAAAGTATATATCACACTAGTGTTGCAAAGTAAATATCACCCTAGTGTTGCAAAGTTCTCAATTGTTTTTATTTTTTCTGTAAAGACAAACTTTAATTTCTTTTTTTTTTGGTGAATAATTTGTGGTCGTAGGAAAAATAGTGTACAGTACAGTACTGTGCGAAAATGACCTTCTTACACTCGTGGGGTTTGTCGCACTCGGCTAACGCCTCGTGCTGCAATATTCCCACTCGTGTGAAATTAGTCATTTTCCACACTTGTAATGTACCTAATATACTGTTTTCATAGCAACTACGATAAATTGCGATGTACGCCATTCAGCATTAAAAAGATAATTTACTTATATGTTAATTGTTTTTAAAGAAAATAAAGTGTCTTAGTGTTTTACATCGTTGGATTGACTTTAAAATACTGCATTTAGAAATATTATGAAAGTGATATGGTCCTATTTTGGTTTTTGAGCTAGGGTAAAGAAAACTAAAAAAATAAGTTTAGAGCCCTCTAGTAAAAAGGTTTAAAAAGATAAAATCGATTTCGTATTTTTCTGAAAGTAAGTTAAGATATGAGAAGTGATTTTAGAATGATCATGGCACTCTAGATGTAATATTGCTTTAATTTTTTTCTTTTACTAAAGTTAACAAAAATACTTTACCTCCTGTATCAGTTAGCATTGCAACATCCATAGCAACAACAACAACATGGTACTTTATGAAACAGTAGTTAAATACAAGCATGGCAGCTTAGTCACAGCAGCTTAAGCTGCAGAAACTTTATTAGAGTCTTGAAGGAAAAATTGTGTTGGATGAAATAAGCAAACTCAAAAAGGTTACCGCTATAATTAGCTTTTACTATGCATTGTTCCTTTAAATAAAACGTAAAAAATTAATTATTTAATAACCACTTTACTCTTTCTTATATGAATAGTGACATATCAAGAAAAGTCTATCTTTAGTGCTAAGTGCTTGCATATCAGCAATAGTTCATTTTTATTACCCCACCTTTTCAAGTGTGCTTTTGTTAAATAAATACAAATATTATTGTACATTTAAGTTTACCGAACGCCTCTAAAGCGTATTTAAAATATGTATGAAATGCGAGATTTATGCACGCGGCAGCGTGTCAAGCCAGAGATCCAAGTGTTTAATATTACTCGAGCCACTTGGTGCTGCTTTTGGCCCCTTTATAACTCAAAATTTATTAAACGTAAACACATGTAACTCCACACATACACAGTATTAAATCCCGTTACACATGGAACGTACGAACGCCCTACGACCTACGACCTACGCCTAACAAAAAATTGCATTGAAAATAATGTAACATAACGCGTACGAGCCGCGCCTGCATGTGAAAGGTTACATTACTTTTAATTCACCAATCGTAGGGCGTAGGGCGTTCGTACGTCTCATGTGTAACGAGAAGAACGCCCTAAGCCTAATTAAAAAATGCATTGTAATAATGTAACCTAATGCGTTTTTTTTTATCCATGAGGGTAACTAGAAGCCCAAATTTCATAAAGGTTGCTCAAACGGCTATGAAGATATGAAGGTCCAAAAGTCGTCAGTTTCCCACTGACTGGCTGACTGACATATACATAGATCAAAAACCTGTCCCAATTTAGATAACCTGAAGCTAAAATTTGAAATCTAGCTCGGTAATTGAAAAGAAACATTGAAAATAGAATAAAGGTAAAAAAAAAGGGGGATTAGGGGGGTCCACATACAAAATAATTTTTTTTTATTGTAGCGTTTAACCGACACAAGGTTATGTTTAAAACTATCTTAATATATGAATTAATATACAGGGTGATCATTTTTAAGTCGACACTATTGCTAACTTCTTTATTATTGGAGATACGAAAATCGGTTAAATTAGCAAAGTAGTAGCATTTTTTTCCGTTGGTGCGCGTGCTACCAACAAAAACAACTGAACATTGAGTTTTTTGATTTTTTGGCAAAGAATATACTTTTTAAAAAATAGAACACCTCTGTATATTATAATCACTATAAGAAGAATCTATTAAAGAGCTTTAAAAAAGTTCTCCATGCGGTTGATCCAACTTCTTAATAGTTTCTGGATCTCTAAATAGATATTTTGTGAGAGCTTTGGGAAAATACCATATTTGATATGTCTAACTTTTATAGTTTTGGAAATATGGCACATCCACTAATCTGAAAATTATGTTAAATGTTCATTATACTACAGCTCCAAGCTATATGGCACTAAATGTAGTGGGAAGATAACATAGACATCACATCTTCTTATTTTAGATTTGAATGGCCATATTTACAAAACTATAAGAGATATGACATATCAAATGTGGTATTCTCTCCCAAAGCTCTCTAAAATATCTATTTAATGGTGAGACAACCTACGGAGTGTTCTGTTTAAAAGAAATGCCGATTACTATGCAATTCCCGAGGATCACCATATTTCCGAAACTATTAAAAATTCTGTTAAAACACATGAGAACTCTTTTAAAGCTCTTTAAAAGATTCTTCTTATAATGCGGTATAATATACAGGGGCTCCCATTAAAAATATATTTTTTGCAACAAATCAAAAACCCGATGTTAAAGCAATTGTTTTTTGTTGGCAGCAGCAGTGTATTTGTGGGCATTGCGCACTCCCCTGGCATGCGCGGCAAAATTGTCAAGCAAAGAGTTGCTGTACAGGGTGATCTATCGGAAAACAAACAACAAGCACCTGGTTTGGAAATTTGGCAGACGAGCGGTTTTCAAGTGCGGTACTCACAGTGAATCTGAAGTCTTTGGAAACGTTTCTCGAGCTCTTTCGAAATATTCATCATCAAAGTTGAAATTCAATTCTTAGTTTCACTTTTGCCTTTAGTCCTTTGAAAACGTTCGTGATCTTAGAAAATGTTATGCTGAAAATCTTTTGGGGTTAGTGCCAAACTGAACTCTTATTTGAAATCAAAACCACAAGGAAAGTCTATATATACACTAGAGAAAATTGTACAGAAATCAGTTTCAATTTCGCAGCAAACTTTATTTTGATATAAATTATATCAAGTTTAAACAATGCCAAAACCATCGGCTCAGCACTTGGCTACTCTGTTAAATGAAGAAGAGATTCTACGGCAAGAAGAGCTAGAAACAGCTATAAACACAATACAAAACGAAAGCCAATTCGACGAAGTCTTCCATCAGCTCCTAAATATGTCGGAGACAATAGAAGAAGAAGCTGCCAATAAACTACAAACTGAAGCTAATCCAGCATCAAGTCAGCAGCTCCAAGAAGAGGTCATCAACAAACCCTCACAACCCATCAATGAGCAGCCACAAACTGAAGCTAATCCATCATCAAGTCAGCAGCTCCAAAAAGAGGTCATCAACAAGCCCTCACAACCCATCAATGAGCAGCCACAAACTGAAGCAGAGGGTAAAAACCGATATGAAGCAATAACCCCAGATGTCGAGATGATGGAAGCAATACCATTTGATATTTTACAAAGGGAGAATATAATCAAGATGGACTATGACATAGCCATTTCAGAATTAAATCACTTTAAAAATAAAGTCCAAGAAAGGATTAAAAAGTATAGAAATCCGCTGGTCAACTGTGAAGAGCTTTATAATGTTTTAATCCAAAGGGAAGCATCTATTACCCAAACATACAAGAACCAAATATTATCGGAAAATTTATTAAGAAATATTAAACGATGTTCACATGAACTCAGAAGACGATTCTCCCTTCGACCAAATGAACCGAGAGGCAATATTGGCCATTGAGCGTGACATGGCCATTCAAGACATTAACTAGCAACAAAATCAACTTCTGGAAAGAAAAGAGAAGTTGGCGGCCCAATTGAGGACTTGTAGTGAAATCATCCAAGTGTTAAATCAGCGAGAGGGGTCAATAAGATTGAGTTTTGAACATATGCTGAAAACAAGACAGACTCATGAGAAAATTATTACAACAATAAATGTTTTTATACTTAAAAACGTACTTGTTTATGTTTATAAATGTATTTTATGTACGAAAGTATTAACTATTGTCGAATTGTTGTGATCTACGGCCTGCTATCATAGTGGAAGAATTGGTTCGTGTGGGCCAAAAATTTATAAGACATCCTTGTGAGAAAGCACCTCTGCACCTCTACACCTCTACAAAATTTGAAAAAGATGTTATACATATTTTAAAATTAATATACCAAACGAATCAAAATATTTCATATTTTAAATCGTATTATCCTGCCAATTTTATTATAGATAATATTAAATTAAATTATTGTGACATTTGTAAGGTTGGCTCGTTTTTTTTTACAAATTTAATTTTTTTCCAATGTCTTGTATATCATTTGATTATATGATACACGAAATTAGTTCTGACGAGTCGGAATGGGATTTAAATATTGATATGATTAGTTCAGATAATAATTTTTAGGTAATATTTTATAAACATAGGTAATTTTTTATCTTGTGACTTTGTTTTAATACAGAATATCAACATGCTCATGGTTATTGATATCCAAGGATTTAGACTGGGGAACAATTTCATAACAAAAGAATTAGCATCATACAATGGGGTGGAGTTAAGCCATTTCGTCTTTTCACCACCCTGTGGCAGATTTCAACTTTCAGGAAAAGATTTATCTGTAGTCGAATGGTTGGAAGAAAACCATCACTGCATTTTATGGGGGAGTGGGGTGAATCCTCTACAAAATTTAAATCAAATATTAAATTTTTTAACAAGAAATGAAAAGAGGATATTTACTAAAGGAGAAGAAAAGACAAAATTACTTAGAAAATTAATCAATTGTCCTGTAGTGGAACTAGACGAACAACCCATAATTAAAAAGGCAAAACCACAATGTGCATTTCACGATAAAAAATTATGTATTTGTTCCCTAACTAATGTTAAATTATTACATGATACATTTTTTACGAGGTGTGACAATTAAGTAATGAGACTGATTGTATTGCCGCGCTTGTGGTAAACCTGCGACCTTAAAATTTTTTTCCCTTTCCCCGGCATCCTTCCCCTCTCCATTGATGTATTACCCGTCACTCTAGCTTGTTTAGTTCGCCTGCTGTGTCGTGTTGAGTAGACGTGTGTTGGTGGTGCTCGTCACGAAAATGGAGAAACAAAATCTAGAGCAACGCGTCGCGATAAAATTTTGCGCCAGATTGGGCGAAACAGCTTCGGAAACGTACGCTAAAATTGTAAAAGTGCATGGTGATAGTGCTCTTAGTCGTGCCCAGGTGTTTCGATGGCATAAAGAGTTTAAGGATGGGCGTGAAAACGTGGAGGACGAGGCGCGGAGCGGGAGACCAGTCGAGGTGCGGACTGACGCGAATGCGCAGCGTGTGCGAGCCCTTATCCATGAAGATCGGCGTTTAACAGTTCGAATGTTGGCCTCGGAGCTGGGTATGAACCGTGAAACTGTCAGACAAATTTTAACCGACGATTTTGGGATGAAAAAGTTGTGCGCGAAGATGGTTCCAAAGAACCTTTCTGAGGAGCAAAAGCAGCATCGAATGACCGTTGCAGAAGATTGTTTGGAACAAGTTGAAAACGATCCCACGCTGCTTGATCGAGTTATTACAGGCGATGAGAGCTGGTTTTTCCAATACGACCCGGAAACCAAACGCCAAAGCTCACAATGGTTGTCTCCGCACGCACCCCGCCCGAAAAAGCTCGCATGAGCAAATCAAAGGTGAAAACGATGATCATTGCCTTTTTCGATAGCCGTGGAATCGTCCACAAAGAATTTGTTCCACCGGGGCAAACCGTCAATCAAGTCTACTATTGCCAAGTACTCGAAAGATTGCGAAAACGAGTCAACAGGGTGCGCCCAGACATCGCTCGTAACTGGATCCTTCATCACGACAACGCGCCGTGCCACACCGCCCTCAGCGTGTCCCAGTATTTGGCCTCTAAAGGGATCGCCGTGTTGCAACAGCCGCCTTATTCGCCCGATATGTCACCCTGTGACTTTTTTTGTTCCCTAGAACAAAATCGGTGGTCAAAGGAACCCATTTCGAGTCGATTACGGACATCCAAGCGGCCGTAACGAAGGTACTCGGGAACATCCCAGTCGAAGCGTTCCAGAAATGTTACGAAGCGTGGAAAACGCGCTGGAATCGTTGTATAGCTGCTCAAGGGGACTACTTTGAAGGGGATGGCAGAGTTGTAGAATAATTTTTAAATATACGGTTTTTATGGAATCAGTCTCATTACTTAATTGTCACACCTCGTATATTAATATTTTTTGTATATATTTTTTTCAATATATCTTAATGTTTATAAAGGTTTCTATTTTTTTTTATTTATTCCTTTTTTATAGATGTTAGTCAAATATTACAAAGATCATCCTCTAGCCTGTGTATTTACTAGAGCAACTGAAGGTTCAGCTGGGTATGATTTAACTAGTGTTGAAAATTTAATAATTGAACCAGGAGATAGAACTTTAGTAAATAGTGGTTTAAAAATGGAACTATCAGAAGGAGTGTACGGTAGATTAGCCCTTCGACAAGGCCTTGCGCTTAATTATGGAATTCAAGTAGGAGCAGGTGTCATTGATAAAGACTACAGAGGATTAATTAAAATACTTCTTTTCAATCATGGTAAAAAGCAGTTCATAATTAAACCTGGAGATCGTGTATCACAATTAATTTTTGAAAAATATCACACCCAATTTTTAAAGAAGTTCCTTACTTAGATGCAACAATTAGAGGAGATAAAGGTTTTGGTTCCACTGATGAGTAATTTTATTACAATTTACTTATTATATAGAATTTTATCAAATAGAAAAAAGAACTTTGTAACATTTTTTAAGGTGTTTTATTTCTTAAATACCCAATAATAAAACCTCCAGTCCCTTATATAATTGTAAAAATGAAAATACTAACTTTAGTTTTATTATTATTTTTATTTATAATCACATTTCATTTAATATAAAAAATCTACAATTTTTTTATGTTTTCTTTATTAAAGATTATATAACATTTACATTACGATACTTAAAATAAAATATAATTGCTAAGGTTATTTTTTTAATTATTTTCATTAAATGTCTTGATGTATGGTTCCATTTCATTCAAAAATTCTGGAGTTATATACTGGTACTTTGTAATATATTTCCAGTTTACTTCTGTTTTATGATCCCGAATGAAATGTTCCGTTAGTGTTTGATAAGTTGATATGTAATCCCAATTAACCATTGTCTTGAACTCATCAATAAAATTAAGGCTTAACGTTTGGTATTGAGATATGTAATCCCAGTTAAATTTGTTTAAAAATGTTCTTATAAAATCTTCCGTTAAAACTTGCTTCTTACTTAAAATTTTCCAGTTCAAATCATTTTGAAAATATATCATAAATTTTTCAGATAAATTTGGAAACTTTGAAATATTGAAATAATGAAAAATTAAACTCTAAGTTTACAAATAATTTTTTTACTTATATACTAAATGTTTCCCCTACCTTTTTTATTTTTTTTAGAATTTAAACTTATTTCATCATGTTTTATCCTTCAAATGTTTTTTGTTTTTCATTTAAAACCAATATGTATATGTGCACTAACTAATTTATATTATTTGTATAATAACTCATTTTTTAATAAATAATTAAAATAATATTTTATATTTTATTATAACACACAAAATTCCGGATCAGATAGACAGACAGACAGACAGATAAATTTATTTAAATACTATTAAATAATGATTTACTTTTTAGATACACTCTGTATAGAACTATAACTATCATAACAAATCTTGAACCGACAGATATAAATAACTCGTTTTTAATAAATAATTAAAATATTATTTATTTTTTAGGGACACTATATATCAATATTATATTCTTCCTATTGAAAAGAAAACTGTCACTAACCTACATCTTAAGAATACAGTATATTATGTAAGATAACAAAGAAAAGAATGCAGTTCATTATTTAACACAACAAACCTGACACTGACCTCAATCTAATAAATGAATATCATTAAGTTATCTTATAGACATAAGAGTAAAAACATGAAAATTATTCTAAGTCCGTGATTTGGAAGTGCTATTTTATACTACTTACAAAATCTAACCTTTCTTTAGAAAATTTTGAATCAGAGATCCTAACACAAGATCTTTTGGATGATCTTGAAGACACATCACAAAATTTAGAAATAAATAGTGGGATATTATCACCTAAATCACCTTTCATAACAATTGACGACTCGAGTTCGGATTCAGATATTCCTTGTGGACAAACTAAATTGTATTCCAGAAGTAATACTCCCTCACCCGAGTTATTCCCAAGTCCTCCTACACCCGAGTTATTCCCAAACCCTCCCTCTGAAAAATTTTTTAATAGTCAAACATTTTTGATTAGTCATAAAAATGCAAAAACATTAAAGCTTTGGCAAAATTAAAAACTTTGGGCTATTGTATTCAAAATTTATACCAAAATTCGAACAATCCATGCAATGAGACGAGGACTAGAATAAAAAAAGTTTTAGATGAATTGGCTAATTGTTTATAACTTTGTTAACACGAATATTTGAAACGAACTCTAGGAATCTTTGTTTTGTTTGTTGATATTAGAATTTAAAGTCGTGTGGTAAAATAAATTTCGCAGATTAATATATTTGAAATATTCTCTATTATCTTTTTTATTTTAAATTTTAATCTTTTAGTAAAACATTTATATATTTCCAGATTATAAGGTAAAATGTTAATTGGACCTTCAAGATTGTTACAGAGCTTTTGAATAAAAAAATTTACTGTCAAAGTTTGACAAGTTGTGAAACACACAGGGTACGAAATTAGGTAACTTATAATTTAAGTTACAAGAATTATGACTAGGACCCTTATAAAAACCTGTAATATGATTGTGGTCTTTAACCTTAATATCTTCGATAGAAAATGGTTTTTCACAAATATGACTGAGGTGTGCGTTTTTAAAGTCGTTCAGTTCGGTTAATTTTTTCATTGGACTTATATTATCAAATATTTTACAAACAAATTCGGCTCTACTATTTAATTCGCCTATAAACCAATCTACACAATCCTCACCAGAATATGATTTATATTTCGATAACGACTTCTCATAGGAACAATGCAAATAATAACCTATATTATAGCATATGTGTTTTTCACACGCCACTGTATAAGATGTTGATTGAGATGGTCTAACCGTTGATATGGGTTTTCTAAATCACAATACAGTATAAAAGGACCCTTTTCTTTATGTGATTTTTTTAAATACACGTACTTTTGTTCTTCGGTGGGCATTACGCTTTTTACACTTTTGAATTCTGAACAATAAACAAAATGAGCATTTAATTTTTTCTCACTAGAAAAGTAAATAAACAACGAAAACATATAAATTTCTTATGTCCGCGAATTCTGTTTTGACCGCATAATAATGCACTAAAATTTTTTATCCAGCAATAATGATAACATGACTCATTTTCATGTATATATCATTTACACCTAACTTTTGTACTATTAATAAATTTATAAGTTTTGGTTTTATTATTTTAGAAATAATAATTGGTACAATTTCATATTTATTTTTATTTTGTGAGGAGGTGTAAGGTTTATCGGTACCATCAATGTCGCTAAGTTCATCGTCACTAAGAAAATTTACAGTTTTTCCAATATAAAAAGAATTTGATTTATTTTTTTCTTAAGGGTAGACATGTTTATACTAAGGTCATTTTGTATTCAAATTTTGACAGTTGATTAAGTTGAAATGGAAATATTATACCATCTAAATTTAAAACTTCAGAATAGTCTCTATAGGAAGTGGTTTTATGAACTTTATTTCTAGCCGGTTCTAAAGCACTAACGATTGCCCAAGCAAAACATGCTCAGTCATTCGTTTGTACGTTTACACAACATTTTTTATTTTTTATTTCACTAGGTAAATCTCTATAACATGCACCCGCAGAAAATATAGAACATCTATTAATTTTTATGTCCAACTTTATTATTTCCTTTAATGTCCAACCACTTCCCATAGCACTAAATTCTACTAACTTTTTTAATAGCTGCTCAAATATTTTTTCCTTATAAAATGTGTCTAAATTACTTATATCATATAAAATATCATTTTTAGTACCAATAAACATTACTTGTTCAGTTATGCCCCTCTCACCCTGTGTCACAGTATCATCTTTCGGGATAATAAAATTTCCCACAAAAGTTACATTAATTTTACACGGAAAATGATTAATTTTTTAATTATGTCAGGAAAAATTATTCCAACTTCATTCAAAAACAATATGGGGTCAATTATACCTAAGGTGTTTTTATTTCTATAGTTAATAACCTTCATTTAAAAGCCTTTTCTATTACTACAGATGTTAATCCTAACTTTTGTCTTTTCGACATAACTACTCATTTACATACTCAAACTCTAAATCATTAATTTCTCGTCCAGACGATATTTTCCTCTTACCCTTATAAATAAGGCAAATTTTCTTCTCCTTGTTACTTTTTCTAAGAATTCATCATTTAAGTCCTTGAACCGTTCGGGTAACCAAATAGCTTTTGAATCCTCAAACACAGCCAGAATACGTTTACCATACACAGTGTCTACAGCCCTAAGCTGTGAAATAATGTGTTTGCTGTCCACAGCTATGTCTGACAGCTTTATAATTTCGTAGTCCAACTTTCCTATAAAATTCAAGGTATCTAGTTTATTCATGTTCTGAAACAAAAAAGATAAAATAAAAAAGTAAAAATTAATTATTTAAAATTATTCTTTAAAAAACAAGTCACAATGTTCTTTAATTTGTAACTCTTTATAACCAAACAAAAAATTAGTATTTATTGAAGTTATACAAAAATTTAAAACAGAACAACAAATATCACAGTAGAACTCATCTCTATCTATCATTGATATCATTTCCCCCTCCTTACCTCAAATTCATCTGTTTCATAAAAAAATTTAGCAAATTTTAAATTAAATTTACTCCAAATTAGCCAATACATTTTTTAAAACAATTTACACAACAATCTAAACGATGCCCATACCAAATTATTATACCCGACTTTAAAAATACTTTATATTCTATAAAACGATCCACAAATCTGTCAAAGGTAAACTTGATTCCTACGTGTACTTTTAAAACATTTAAAAACAACTTTATGTGATATAATTCGAAAAACTCGTCAAATACGAAATTCACATTTTCGTATAATATTTCATTATTGTGTTTAAAATAAATTTCTTTGTATTTACTTAAAATGTTAGATGTTAAAGTAGCAGGTAAATAAAGTTTAAAATTATCACTACCATTTTTTAATAACTTACAAATTGAAATTAAAGTAATTTCTTGTAAGGTTCCTAATTCATTAAAAGAATCCATATTTTAAAATATATACTTACGGTATTAATCGGCTAGCTGTGTTACTATTGAGATAACAAACTGCTTTTGCTGTTTATTGAAACTGCATGAGTATTTATATTTAACACCCTTTCAAATCAAACCTTGCAACAAACAATCTAATTGTAATATATGCAAGTTTCTGCATATAAATAGAGTTACACCATTTATTTTACCTTATATCACTTTTTTCACAGATTATTACATAAAAGTCTAGCGTAAGTAAAATGAATAATTTTTCTTCTTATGTAAGTGCATTAATTCAAAATTTTGATGAGTCTAAAAAACCTATTCACCAAAATCATTGTTTAATATAAGTTTATTATACTGTTTTAAACCAATTTCGAAAATTTCAAATGGATTTCCAAAATTAATGACAAATAATCTTGAAATTTTACCAATTTCCATTCAACAGGAACTTTGTAAGGTACTTCCTAAACTTTGGAAAATATATTATAATACTTTTATATTTGACGTTTATGATTGCTCAAGTCACATTAATTTAACTAGTGGAAAAATATATCCCTGCTGTCAAACATTTTTATTTAAAATTTTAAATTCAAATTTAGGTTTTTTAAAATAAAAAAATTAAGTATATGATTGTCTTTAAACAAAAATTTATTATATTTGTAACGAATGTTATAGTTATTTTAAAAATAATGTCTCTCATTTAATTAAAGTGGAATCGTATATCCATTATTATAAGAGTTTTGTTCCTTGCGTTTTAATAATTAACGGAATTAAAAATGCTTATTGTGATATATGTAAAATAGGTTCATTTTATTTTTCAAACCTACATTTTACTTACTTATCTGGATTTGACATATCTGTTGCTTTTCCGGAACTTAATACAGATTCAGAAAGTGATATTAACTTGGATATGATAAGTTCGGACGAGGATGATATCTAAAAATGAAGGTATATATTTTTTATATATTTCTTTTAAATCTAAATATTTATTCATTTTTATTTCAGATGTCAACTCCTAAGTTTTTTAAGAACCACCCCTTAGCTAAGACACCTTGCAGAGCAACATCTGGTAGTGTAGGTTTTGATTTATGCAGCGTTAATGAATATACAATTCCGCCAAAAGAACGAGCCTTAATCAGTACGGGATTACACATTCAACTTCCCGAAGGAACGTATGGTCGTATAGCATCTCGATCAGGTCTTGCAACCAAATATGGCATTTGACGTAGGAGCGGGTGTAATTGATCCCGATTATCGAGGTTGAATTAAAAATTTTAATTTTTAATCATGGAAATGATCAGTTTATTATTAAATCAGGAGATCGAATAGCCCAATTAATTTGTGAACATGTAAAATTACCAATTTTAGAAGAATCTTCACAATTAGATAGAACTGTTAGGGAAAGTAATGGTTTTGGGTCAACAGGAATTTAAATTATTACTTATATTCTGTGTTATGCAATGAAATAATTATTATTATCTGCAATAAATTATTTTACATTCTATAAACTAGTTTACATATAACCTTTATACATTTAATTTACTATAAAAGCAAACACAACAAGGTAAGCAGTACCTACAAGCTCACTAAACAAGAAACAACAAACATCTAACAGAACCAGAGCCAGAGCCCAGATGACATCATACGAACGAGAACTAATTCAATTGGCCCAACAATCCATGGAGAGTCATGCAGATGAAATACTGTATCAACTGTCATCAATGGAAGAAGACGATGCATGCTTTTGTAAACAATTGAAAAATCTACACGACTTAATAAATGGAATAAGGGCATGTAAAAATTTTTTTCGAGGTAAAATTTGTTACCTTGAATTAGAAAGTATTTTTATAGTTAATAATTTTACTTATTTACATTTATATATCAATCACCTTCAATTAAGAAAATAAATTGACTATATTTAAACAGGTATAGGTATCTACGAGTATGCAACGAATATGCATTAATTTGAATTGAAATTAGTAGCATGCGGACACGCCGCGCCGCCTTCGTAAACGTTTACCATGGGCGTAGTCATTTTAAAGTTTTAATTTTAAATATAAGATTTTTAAATACAGATTAAGTGAGTAATAAAAGATTTAACATAGATAATGATGATTTTAGTGTTTTTTCAAAGACATATGTCATGAGTGTAGTCATTTTAAGGTATTGATTTAAAAAAAACGTTTTAAAAACAGATTAAAAGGATAATAAAAGATTTATCATAAATAATGATGATCATGTCTTGGTAGACGTCTACCATAGGCGTAGTCATTTTAAAGTTTTTTATTTTAAATATAGATTTAAAGCTGTAAAGTACAAGGTATAGTTAAATTAAACAGAAACTGGACCAGGATTCGTGGCCCCCGCCACAGCCCCAACCCTCGGGGCTGATGCGCTTTACAGGCCTTAATCAAGAGCTAAATCCTAGTACAGTTACTTAAACTTTTTTATAAGATCTTTTTAACTTACCCTGTATAGCGGTTTAATACTTTTTTATAAACTGTAGATATCTGTGCATAGTTCCTATGAACAGTTTTTTCCAATTGCAATAGTAATGGCAATATCGTAATTTAAAAATATTTTTTTAAATTTAAGTAAACTCTTTTTTGGGACAACCTGTATAATATTTTTTAAATGTTAGTAATTGGATTCCAAATCTTCATATTTAGGCAATTTTGTAACTCTTCCGATGATATATTAACGGAGTTATGATGAATATTAGTTTTGGGCTTTTTTAATATAACATCATTTAGACCCATCCTGTATGATGGTAATATTTGCATATAAAGAAGATACTAACCAGAGACATAACATATTTTTAATAATTTTAAATTAAATCATATTGTAAATAAATTTTGTTACGCCTCTGGTTAATTTTTCAATAATCATTGCAAACATTGAATTACTAATTAACCTTATCAAATAATCAAATATTAATATCTTCAATTATGCATAATATTAGCATAATTTTAATTTATAGCCTGAAGGGGTCTCAGAAGTTACCTAAATAACTACTGGTGTAATTGACCCCGATTATCGAGGTGAAATAAAAATTTTAATTTTTAATCATGGAAATCATCAGTTTATTATTAATCAGGAGATCGAATAGCCCAATTAATCTGTGAAAATGTAAAATTACCAATTTTAGAAGAATATTCACAATTAGATTAGATAACTGTTAGAAAAAGTAATGGTTTTGGGTCAACAGGAATTTAAATTATGACTTATATTCTGTGTTATGTAATGAAATAATTATTATTTTCTGCAATAAATTATTTTACATTCTATAAACTAGTTTACATATAGCCTTTATACATTTAATTTACTATAAAAGCAAACCCAACAAAATACATTGACAAGCAGCATAAGCTCAACAATCAAACAAGTACCGTAGTCCAGAACTAACCAAGCCATGTCCATGTACCAAGAAGAAATTATTTTAATTATTATTAAAGAAGATATCAAAAATTATATTAAAACCATCAAATATCACCTGAACAACTATACAAGCAAAGACCACTGCATGTGCAGACAAATAATAAATCTTAACGATTTAAAGGCAGGAGAAGCAGCGTGCGAAGATTTCCTGAAGAAGCAAATATCAATAGTTACATTAAGAAGAATATTTTAAAATTATAATTTATTATTAGACTTTTTAAAAGCAAACACAACAAAGTAAGCAGTACCTACAAGCAAAATAGTTCGCAAACAATAACAAACAATTATACCTACCAAAATGTCAGAATATCAAAAACAAATTATCAGCATAGTAAAAGAAGATATGGAAGTATATAGACGAAATCATTTTTCAACTATCAAGTACGTTATCAATCGAAGACGGCTGTATGTGTAAACAAATAATCAGCATGCATCAATTGAAAAATGGCATTATGGTCTGTGAAAATTATTTAAATGGACATATTAACTTCAAATTGTTAAAAAAATCCTTTTATAAACTAAAGAAGTTTAATATATAAAATATCAAAATTTGATTTTTGTTTTATTTTATAATAAGTAATCCTAGTACCACAATATTTTTTAATATTCAAATACTAACATTAATCAACAGGTTACTTACATACTTATCATATCTAAACAAACAATAAAAATAAACGACAAAATACATTTAAATCATGTATTCATTTTAATATTAAACTACAAGTATGTCATGTAATAAATTCATATAACGTTAAATATCAATTAGTTTCAATTTAAATATTAATTATTGAAATTTATTACTAATGTCCGAAACAACAAACAAAGAAAGCGAAGCAGATGAAATATCCATTAACCAGTCAGATGTTCCTCAAGGAAACCTAGCAGAAACTCAAGAAGGCACAGCGGAAGCCCAAGAAAGCACAGCGGAAACCCTAAGAACTGTGGACTGCAGCAGACATCGACATGGAAGTATTGCCTCCATTGCAGAGGGAAGATTTACTTAAAATAGACTACGACCTAGCAATTAAAGAAATCAATAGTAGTGTATTTTCCCCGAAGCTGGCTGGAAGAAGAGAAAGATTTTCGAAGATTCTCACAAATTTTCAAAATATTAGCATCTAACTCGCAAACAGGTAAATCGAAAAATCTAACAGCCAGATTCTGCAGGCTAAACCTGCTTAAATCCTTATTAGTGTGTTTTTATATGAGTGCTTTAAAAGGACTTACTACATAGTAGTACCCTTAAACCACTGTAAGTTTTAAGTTGTTTAGCCTACTGAATCTGGCTATGAAGTTTTTACCATGCTGACGTGAGCTTGCATGCTCTTTAACAGAATTTTTCTTCAAAATAATTAGGAAAGTCAATAATTGACCCTATTAAAAATTGTAGGCGATTTCCATATATATATATATATATATATATATATATATATATATATATATATATATATATATATATATATATATATATATATATATATATATATATATATATATATATATATATATATATATATATATATATATATATATATATATATATATGTATGAATATACTACAAAAAATTGTACATAAATCAGTTTCAATTTCGCAGAAAACTTCCTCCGTCAGTACAAAAACTTAACGAAATTATGGTCAACCAAAAGAATTCCCCCTCCTCTTAATCACCATACCCATAGGATCTTGGACATGCCATTTAAACACATGTAAATTTTGTAGTCAAACATGGACAAAGAAGTAACCTATGGACAATTAAGTATATATTGGACAAAATCTCTAAGCGTTTATATGGGAATTTTGTTAAAGATAATGGACTAAGTCTGATATGGACAGGGGAAATTTCGGCAAGAAAACAATATATTTATTTTAACGTACATTATTTATTCTACTAATTCTTAAACTACAAGAGACTAATAAGTTTTACAATTGATTCTCTTTGTAATTCAGCTTTTTATTTAGTCCTAACTCTAACAGTTGTTTAATTAATCGTTGCTTTTCAATTTGTTTTTCTTTGTACATTTTCCTGATGGAAAGTCCTTTTTCTGTTTTGTAAAATTCTCTTCGTTTTTCATTAGCTTGTTGCCTTTTTCTAACGCCTTCATCGCCTCTGGCACAACCGCAAGTGGATTTTTCATGAAGTTCGTAGGGTGATGTGTATTTTGAAATATCTGAAACTCCATTTGAAGCAATTATTGATATTTCATCTCGAACAGCGCCACATCGTTTTCCAACATTGGAAAAAGAAAAAGTTGTTTTTAAATGGAATATGTGTACACGTAGAAATGAAGTTACTCTCGATAAATTCATAGAGCAATTTATAGAATATAAAGTATTTATAAAGTTAGGTGTAATAATTTGGTATGGGAATCGTATAGAATGTTGTACAAATTGTTTTAAAAAAATGTATTGGTATATCTGGAGTAAATTTGATTTAAAATTTGCAAATTTTTTTTACGAAGAGGACGAATTTGAGGCAGGGAGGAGGGAATTATTATCAATGATTGGTAATGACGAGTTCTACTGTGATATTTGTTGCTCTGTACTTATTTTTTCGGTAACTTTAATAAATACTAACTTTTAATTTGGTTATTAAGTGTTAGAAAGAAAAAGAACATTGTAACTTTTCAAAGAATAATTTGTAATAAGTATTTTTTTACTTTTTTGTTTCAGAACATGAATAAACTAGATACTCTTAATTTTATAGGCAAGTTGGACTATGAAATTATAAAATTAACAGACATAGCTGTGGACAGCAAGCACATCAGAAGGATGGATATTTCGATAACAATATAGTAACAATGCAAATAATAACCTATATTATAGCATACGTGTTTTACACACGCCACTGTATGTATAAGATGTTGATTGAGATGGTCTAACCGTTGATATGGGTTTTACTATAGTTTCTAAATCACGATACAGTATAAAAGGGCCCTTTTCTTTATGTGATTTTTTTTTTTTAATACACGTACTTTTGTTCTTCGGTGAGCATTACGCTTTTTACACTTTTGAATTCTGAACAATAAACAAGATGAGCATTTAATTTTTCCTCACTAGAATTTTCATTACATCTACAGTCTCAGCTTGGCGCCGTAGGTAGGTGTCATAGAAATTGTATCTACTATTTTTCAGATTTTAGTAATCATATTTAGAAAACTATTAAAGATAGACATATCAAATGTGATATTTATGTAAAGTTTTTTAATGATATAAAATATATAGGGTTTTTCATTTTTTAATCAACCCTGTATAATACTATGAACTATAAATTTAAAAAATATTTTTACAACCCTACATTTATATATTTTCCAAAAGTTTGTAGTGCAAAAATAAAAAAATTAAAACGGGGTGGACATTACGCGTGATCACCCAGCACAATAATTTTGTTGGAATTGTACATTGATACAATCAAAATACATACAGTAAATCAAATAGTTATTTTTTTTCAAAGTATGATCTTAAAATTTCAGAAATTAGAATCAAAATGACCAGCTATGAAAGGGAGTTAATTCAATTGTGCAAGGAAGATATGGAGAAATACGCGGAAGAAATATGTTACCATTTATCCACAATTGAGGAGACTGATCCTTGTTTTTGTAATCAATTAAAAAATTTAGATGCATTGATTAAGGGGATAAATGGGTGCAATCAGTTTTTCCAGGGGAAAATATGCTATAGAGAGCTGGAGATTTAATTTGTAAGAAATAAATTAACTGAATTTAAAATATAATAAACAATTTAATAACATTATTAGTTTTATTTTAATATAAGCAATTCAAATATTATTCATTTATTTACATTAAAATATCAATCACCTTCAATTAAGAAAATAAATTGACTTAATTTAAACAGGTATAGATATCTAGGAGTACGCAATATTATACATTAATTTGAAATGTAATTAGTAGCATGCGGACACACCGCGCCGTTTACGTAAACGTTTACCATGGGCGTAGTCATTTTAAAGTTTTAATTTTAAGTATAATATTTTAAATACAGATTAAGGAGGTTATAAAACATAGATAATGATGATATTAGTGTTTTTTCAAAGACATCTGCCGTGAGTGTAGTCATTTTAGGGTATTGATTAAAAAAAAAAAACATTTTAAATACAGATTGAGAGGGTAATAAATTATAAGTCAATTACGTCATGCGGTATTTGACAGAAAAAAATATAATTATTCTAACTTTAAATAATATATTAATATTTCCATATATTGCATTAAATTAATTTTTTTATTTAAATATTAATTACCTTCAATTACGCATAATATTTGCATAAATTTAAATATTAATTATTAGCCTAAAGGGGTCCCAAATGCTACCGAATTAACTACTGACAGGCACATTAAAAAAATGCAGTTTTTCAAACTCTCCAACGTTACAGAACAACTGGTAGTGTAAATAAATAATAGTTTAAAAAAACTAAAAAAACGCGCTTTTATATGCAACCGAACTAAAAATTAGAAAATAATTTTTCATTACAAAGAGTTTGTCAGAATAAAAGCGTGGGGTGCTTAATATATTAAATGTTATAATTATTCTATTTGCAAATATCTATGAGGGAAAAGTTATGAAAAAATAGTAAAATGCACCCCACGCTTTTTACTCTGAAGTGAATTATTCTGTTATTAACTTTCATTTTATTATAATTCTATTTTGAGGTATATAGTTATGATTGATTGTTCGACCTTTTATTACTGTAATACAAACTCTTTGTAGTGAAAAATTATTTTCTAATTTTAAGTTCGGTTATATCTAAAATAGAGGTCGAGATTACGCGTGTTAAGTTGTTTAGTATCGAATATCTTGAAATGTTCTGATCTTCGATTTCTCATTGGTGAAAATAAAAGCGCGCGCAGCACGCAGTTCAAATTTTTGTTTTCAATTTATTAATCATTTTATAGTCATTATGATAATAATAATTCGTATATGACATGAGCGCTCATTTGGATTTTCCAAACTATTTATTTTTTCATTTCATCGACTTTAAAACACTACGATATTAAAGAAATTTTCACTTTAAAAATTGAATAAAAATAAGTTCAACTTCATTCGTATTCTTTCTTTTTAACACGCTTTTTAAACATATTGCTTTGTATTTCAAAAAAAAAAAATATTATAACATTTAATATATTAAGCACTCCACGCTTTTATTCTGAAGTGACAAACTCTTTGTAATGAAAAATTATTTTCTAATTTTTAGTTCGGTTGCATATAAAAGCGTGTTTTTTAGTTTTTTAAACTATTATTTATTTTTCATTTTTTAGTTCGATATATCAATTAGTTTTCTGCGGTCATGTGATATTGAAATGTTTTACGAACTATTTCGTAATCTCATCTTTCATTTAAAGCTTCACTGTTGCATGGGGTTTTTCCCGTTAACTTAGAGCAGTCCAGTTCTTCAATCCGCATACCGTCTAAAGATCTCACACGACTAAGTGCAACATAAGCTTGTCCAGCAGCAAACAGTCGCGAGCCCAGATAAATGACTGCATGATCGACTGTACAACCTTGCATCTTGTGAACCGTCGAAGCCCAACTCAAGATTAATGGCAACATCCGTCTCTCAGCAGTTTCGCTGGGAACTGTATCGAAATAGGTTTAATCAAGTGCACACCATCTGAACCGAAATCGATACGTACAGACGGGATGTCTTCCGCGTATACTTGGTTTCTGCGAAAGTTTGGCCAGATAATTTCGGTGATAAAACCCATTTTGCCATCTACTAAGCCTTTTGATACGTCAATGTTCGACCTTAACATCACTTTAGCTCCTACGAATATTTTCAGTACATTCGGAAGACCTCCGGTTTTATTAATATCATTAGGTATCACAGAATCTAAGTTCTTGTTACCTAGATTTCGAGCCGCTCGCTTTTCTTCAGACTGTAAGGCACGATGTTCAGCATAATATTCTCGCATTTGCTGTAACCGAGCCGCTCGCTCTTCTTCAGACTGTAAGGCACGATGTTCAGCATCATATTCTCGCATTTGCTGTAACCGCGCCGCTCTCTCTTCTTCAGACTGTGAGGCACAATGTTTAGCATAATATTCTCGCATTTGCTGTAACCGAGCCGCTCGCTCTTCTTCAGACTGTAAGGCACGATGTTCAGCATCATATTCTCGCATTTGCTGTAATCGAGCAGCTCTATCTTCTTCTGATTGTAAGGCTCTATATTGTATCATATATAGCCGCCTTTTATTTTTTCTCTCCACCATCTCGTCTTTCGACAGTCCTGAAAGTTTTTCCTCCAGTTTCTGTCTCTTTTTCGCTAATCTCCTCTTTCTTTGTGTTGTAGTTTCTAGTGTCATTTTTGTTCCCACGAGTAATGGACAATTAAACGGTCGACCCTCCCAGAGGTCCTATAGAAGGGTAAGGCATTCATAAAACAGGGTGCGCCCGGTGCCCTGAGTTTGACGCTAGCGACATGACATTTTTATACACCCTCTGCCATTCATCCCTCGGCACGTTTCTCACCTTGGATTGGGTGTTTGACGCTAGCGACATGACATTTTTATACACCCTCTGCCATTCATTCCTCGGCACGTTTCTCACCTTGGATTGGGTGTTTGACGCTAGCGGTATGACATTTTTATACACCCTCTGCCATTCATCCTTCGGCACGTTTCTCACCTTGGATTGGGTGTCATGTGAGAGTGAAACTAAACGCGCGACATATGTTAAAATTTTGATGTATGTTCTTTATTAAAGTTTCTATTGTTCCTTTTTCTTAATAATAAGCTTTTACGGGCTCAGGGTTGAAAGTATGTATGTATGTATATTTGTATGTATGCATGTATGTATGTATGTATGTATGTATGTATGTATGTATGTATGTATGTATGTATGTATGTATGCATGCATGTATGTATGTATGCATGTATGTATGTATGTATGTATGTATGTATGTATGTATGTATGTATGCATGTATGTATGCATGCATGTAAGACTGAAACTGCACGCATGCGCAGATCACTCGCCTAGCTCTAGCTCGCTTACTCTTTCACAGAGGATCTGTAAAGGAATTTATTTATCCTGGCGGTCCTAATCAGGATAACGGGATACTGTTTTTAAATTATTGCATTGTCATCGGTCCTTGATACGTGTGCAAAGTTTCAAAGAAATTGAATCGCTGGGAGTTGGTAAAAATTAGGCTCAAAGATTCCGTTACATAGATAGATAGATAGATGAGATAGATAGATACAACCCAAGCTAATAAAAGCGTGTTAAAACCTGGCCACGATCTGGAAGACCTAGGACTGCTACCTCCGAGGAGAAAAAATTAGATATTCTGCTTGCGCTAGAAGGAAATCCCAAACAATCCACCAATCAGCTTGCTTTAGACCATGAGATTGATCAAAAATCTGTACGAACCATTCTTCATAGTGAGAAAATACATCCATATAAAGTTAATGTTGTACAAGAACTTTTTGATGTTAGTAGATGATTATAGGCCTTTCTGACTAGTCCGCATTTCGAAAAAATGCGGACTCCAGAAAGCCTAAAAATCCACCCTCACCACTCCCCCTCTACTCTCTTCACCACCCATATCCCCTCTCTTCACGCCACCCATATTCCCTCTCTTCACCTTCTTTACAACTTTTTTGAATTTGAATAAAAAATATATTCATTTAAAGGCACTATACAGAACAAGTAACACCTCAAACTGAATTCTCCCACAGTTCCAGAAAAGAACACGAGAATATTTTAAAAAATGTCTTGTTGCAAGACCGCTGATATTATATTATCTCACCTAAACGATGTCAGAAATTTTATTGATTTTACCACGGATGAATTAAAATTGCTGTCTTTGGATTATATAATGATGTATGCAAAACCTATGGAATTGCTGGAAATTTATGGAAGACTACCTCAAAACTATATAAAAAAATCAGCTCCTCATAAGAATGCCCTGTTTTTACACATGAACCCATATGCACAACCCATAATCTGTAAGAAAAAATTCAAAAGACGACTGTTGTGTAACTTAATAATCAAAAACATGCAATAAACTGCTTTTATTTTTTTATCTCACAAACAAAGAGATACATAATGTTTTTGTCAAAAATATTGGTTAAGTTGTCTTCCGGGACGCCACTGGGCATAATAATTTTAATCTAGTTGGGGCTATGTTAGCCTCTTACTGCCCTTAATATCACTGTTAAATTTTAACAAAATCGACTGAAAGCTAATTAAGATATTTAGGAAAAACCGATTTTTTAAAAGTTTGACACCCTGTATCTTGAAAACGAAGCATTTTTGGACCTATGTTTGTATGAACTTTTCATCTTGAAATGACTCATAGAATCACCTCCTGGAGTTTGGCCACGTACTTAAATAACACCCTGTATATAATGTTGTTTCCTAATTGTGGTAAGAAAATTTAAGGACGTATTCCTAAGCTAATATTATGAAAAAAGTTCATATAAAAATGGGTTCGGAAATGCTTTGTTTGTAAGATACAGGGTGTTTAACTTTAAAAAGAAAATCGGGTTTTTATTAATATCTTAATTTTGTCTTATCTGATTTTAATCAAATTTGGCTGGGATATTTGTTGAAAAAGGGATTAATTTAGCCCTACATTAAATTTAATTAGTGAGATCAGTGGTGATGTGGGATGCATCTTAGCTAATATTTAGGTAAGGTTTGTACAAAAATATTTTTTTAGAAATTATGACTTATATTTTCTAAATATGTTTTTTTTTAAATTAAATCATAGTTTTTGAATTCCCATTTTTTTCCATATTTTTTGCATTAAACTTTATTTTAATAAAAATATATAAAAAGTGCTACGATAATGAGGTTTTATTAATTTTTTAAGTATACATATATTATTTAAGTATGCTAATAGTAGTTTATGCAAGGCTGAAGATAGAACAGTTCGCTTTTCTCTGCGAAAAAAGGTCCAAAAAACATCCAAATTTTGACTATTCATCTTTAAATTGTGTGCGCCTTCGTCTGGTCTCATCAGCATTTCGGTAGGACTCCTCCTTGAGCCATTCTAGTGGAAATAAGCCAGCGAAACCTAAATAAAATATTTCAATTTTTTCCAACGAAAAAAAAGGGTCAAGAAACATAAAAAAAGGGTATTGCTCTTCAAATTTTGTCTTCTTTATTCTTGTCCCATCAGCATAGGGTTAAAACTCCTCCGTGAGCCATCCTTTTCAAAAATAAGAAAAAAAAGCTCGCTTGTCAAAAAAACAAAAAAAAAAAAAAAAAGAAATGAACCCCTAACTAGGAATAGCCAACGTTTTTCCGCAGTCCGGGTCCGAATGTGGAATGTTTTTGCTTAAGATGGTCTCCGCCTATATGGTTGGTCCAATAGCGAACGAAGACAATATTTTTGGAGGTAATTTGGGAAGGACATTTATTTTTGGACGAACGCAAAGATGGTTTGTTAAATCACGTTGGACCAACGTCGTTTGGTGTTTAAAAAACGTGCAATTTTGTTTTTTTTCTTATTTTGTTACATTCACTATTTAAATTTACCTTTACGACCAAGCCTGTAAAAGGATACAAATATATATTTTTTTAAAAGTGAAAGGTATGAACTTGAATAATATTGACAGAAGGTATAAAAAGCCTGTTTTGGTTGATATTTTAATAGTTTTATATTATTAGTTTAAGAAACATATTATTGGTAAGTAATATTTTACATATTTTATAGAACTAAATTGATTTAAATTATATATTTTAGAAAATGGATTTAAACAAAATTAATGAAAAATCCCTCTTAAATTTTAAGGAAACCAAAAGACTACAGAATTAGAAATTAACAAAGAATATCGAATAACTAAATTAGAATATCTGAAAACAAAGTATGGTCCTGCTCTCAAAGCAGTTTTGGAAGATTTTCAATTTTTTTTTACCTACGCGCCTAGTTGAAGAATTAAATCCGTTTATTGATGAATTTAATACGGGAAAATATTATTTAGTGAGTCGTGGACTACTAAAACATAAAGATGAGAAAAAATCAACAGTCTCTTTAGAGTTTTTTGAGAAAAATAAATTATGGAAAATAATATTGGTATACTAAGTGATCAAATATTAAAAAAATAAGTAGTGTTTACCAAATAATTAAAAATTTTACAGATTTAAATAAAATAAAAAAGTGTATTAATCATTGTAAACTAAATATAAAATATTTAAATAGAGCACTTAAGATAGATAATTTATCTTTATCTTTAATTATAAAACTTTAATGTAATTTAGGACATCTGAAAAGAGATTGTAGACCAATATAAAATAGAGCTGTGTTCCGACTTGTATAATTCAAAAACAAACCAATACAGAAGACAGTAATAAGTTTAAAAACATAAAATACTCAATTTTTGAAATTTTTAAAATATTGTGTGTTTCCCAACAAAAAAAAATGGGATTCGTATCTGACTTATCATCAGCATCTGCTAGTAAAACTCAAGAGTTCAAAGATGAGTCAAAAGAACAGACGGAGATAATTGCGATTAACGATTCTGCAGAAGAGGACTCATTAACCAATGAAGAAAAAACTGGTCCCCTTCAAGACTCACTTCCCGTTCAGTCGGAGAAGATAGTTACCATTCATGATTCGGCAGAAGAGGAGAACATCAGTGAAAAAACACCCCATCAACGTCAAAAGGAATGCCAACAGCAACCGAAAATTTCAAAATTTCAATTCGTTGTAGAATTAATATGGGTAAAAGCAAACAATTTATATTTTTAATTTTCTTAGAAGGTTTACCAGAGTATACATCAATTTCAAAAATGGTTTATTCTTCTTCTACTGCAACTTCAGCTTTAACAAAGTTTATAAAAATTTAACCGTTAGAAAAAAATATTTGGTTCAGCTTTCCATAAAACAGAATATGGTAGTTGTAATAAAGGTTATGCAATACATATCCCAAAAATAAAAAAAAATAATTGTACTTTGTAACCAATGTTACGATGAAAAAATTGAGGAAGGCAAAATGCTAAAATTAATCAATTACTCTGAAAAACTTGAATTGTTTTATTTTCATGTTCACGATGAGGGGCATTTACACTGCCATCAATGTGAACAAGATGTAATTAACTATAATACTTGCAAATTTCACAGAGCTAATGCTCTTAAAAATATTAACCAAATATTGTATACCAATTATTAAAATCTTATTAAATTTTAAAATTTATTGTGTTTGTAGTATTTTAAAAATATCAATTATTTTATACTAACTATAATGACTATCCTATGTATATATTGTGCCTTTTTGGAGTAATAAAATTATATCTATCTATCTATCTATCTGTCTATCTATCTATCTACATATATATCTATAAAAAATCTAATATCTTATTTTTTTAATTAGTTATAATTTTTAATTTAACAAATTAAGGTAAATACAAATTTTACAAAGCTAATGTTTATTAAGAATCTTAATAAATTTTAAAATTTATACAAAAATAGTAATTATTGTAGTACAATATTATTTTCGAATTTTATAAGGTGAGGGGATTTTTGTATTTTTGTATTTTAACAAATTAAATTGCATATTGTCTTTTGTATTGTTTTGTTTTTGTATCAATAAACTATTTTAAAATTAATTAAAAAATTGTTACTTATTCATATCCAAAATATCCATAAATTAAAGAGACCTTGAAATTTGTCAGGAGCGAAAAAATTGAAAAACAGATAAAAAAATCTTACAATCTAAAATTTCACAAATCAGTCTAACTAGTTAAATCATACCCAGCTGAACCTTCAGTTGCTCTAGTAGGTACACAGGCTAGAGGATGATCTTTGTAATATTTGACTAACATCTATAAAAAAGGAATAAATAAAAAAAAAATTAAAACCTTTATAAACATTAAAATATATTGAAAAAGAAATATACAAAAAATATTAATATAAAAAATGTATCATTTAATAATTTAACATTAGTTAGGGAACAAATACATAATTTTTATCGTGAAATGCACATTGTGGTTTTGCCTTTTTAATTATGGGTTGTTCGTCGAGTTCCACTACAGGACAATTGATTAATTTTCTAAGTAATTTTTACTTTTCTTCTCCTTTGGTAAATATCCTCTTTTCATTTCTTGTTAAAAAATTTAATATTTGATTTAAATTTTGTAGTGGAATCACCCCACTCCCCCATAAAATGCAGTGATGGTTTTCTTCCAAACATTCGACTACAGATAAATCTTTTCCTGAAAGTTGAAATCTGCCACAGGGTGGTGAAATGACGAAATGACTTAACTCCACCACATTGTATGATGCTAATTCTTTTGTTATGAAATTGTTCCCCAGTCTAAATCCTTGGATATCAATAACCATGAGCATGTTGATATTTTGTATAAAAAAGCCCCAAGATAAAAAATTACCTATGTTTATAAAATATTACCTAAAAATCATCATCTGAACTAATAATATCAATATTTAAATCCCATTTCCACTCGTCAGAATTAATTTCGTGTATCATATAATGAAATGATATACAAGACATTGGAAAAAAATTAAATTTGTAAAAAAAACGAGCCAACCTTACAAATGTTACAATAATTTAATTTAATATTATCTATAATAAAATTGGCAGGATAATACGATTTAAAATATGAAACACTTTGAAAGAAGTAATAAAAATATTTTTAAAAATATTACAAATTCAAATTTAGGTAACTTTTATGTTAAAAAATATAAATATTTAATTACGTTAAATAACAAAGCTTACAAAATTTGTAAAAGATGTTATACATATTTTAAAATTAATATACCAAACGAATTTGTTCTTCATCAAAGTGTTTCATATTTTAAATCGTATTATCCTGCCAATTTTATTATAGATAATATTAAATTAAATTATTGTGACATTTGTAAGGTTGGCTCGTTTTTTTTACAAATTTAAATTTTTTTCCAATGTCTTGTATATCATTTGATTATATGATACACGAAATTAGTTCTGACGAGTCGGAATGGGATTTAAATATTGATATGATTAGTTCAGATGATGATTTTTAGGTAATATTTTATAAACATAGGTAATTTTTTATCTTGTGACTTTTTTTATACAGAATATCAACATGCTCATGGTTATTGATATCCAAGGATTTAGACTGGGGAACAATTTCATAACAAAAGAATTAGCATCATACAATGGGGTGGAGTTAAGCCATTTCGTCTTTTCACCACCCTGTGGCAGATTTCAACTTTCAGGAAAAGATTTATCTGTAGTCGAATGGTTGGAAGAAAACCATCACTGCATTTTATGGGGGAGTGGGGTGATTCCACTACAAAATTTAAATCAAATATTAAATTTTTTAACAAGAAATGAAAAGAGGATATTTACTAAAGGAGAAGAAAAGACAAAATTACTTAGAAAATTAATCAATTGTCCTGTAGTGGAACTCGACGAACAACCCATAATTAAAAAGGCAAAACCACAATGTGCATTTCACGATAAAAATTATGTATTTGAGTAGGGAACCTAAGCCAAAGAGTCCCTTCCCCCACTCCTTCCAATGTCCTTGTCCACGCCCCTTGACCTTGGTGTGCATGCCCCGCCCCTTGACCTTGAAATTTGTCCCTGACCTTGAGATTTAAACTTGACCTTGAGATTTGTCCTTGTCTTTGAGATTTGTCCTTGTCCTTGAGATTTGTTCCCGACTATGTTTAACCTTGATATGTTTGGCCATACCCACTTGTGTGTGAACGTTTCCCTATATATAGTAGGAGGTGGAGTATTTTACATTCAGTATTCGACAGCGAGTTTAGTGTTACCAGTACAGCAACAGCAGCAGCAGTCCACAATAATTAAAATGGGTTACGTTTGTGAATGTGGTGTGGTGTTTACACGTAATTACAATATAAATCGGCATAAAAGGGAATCGTGTCGTTTGGAAAGATCATTAAATGTGCCTGGAGGAAAAAAATGTGCATAGATGGTGTTACGGTGGCATCAGCGCCAAAGATGGAAACTTGTGTTGCGTGTAAAATAGATATTCCATCAAATCATAGGTTAGCTCATCAAAGAACATTGCAGCATAGGAATAATGTGTGTGTGCCAGTATCCCATAATGTTCAACTGATACAAAGCGCCTTTAAAAGCAGAATTGCCACTTACCGCATCAGCAGTGATACCGAGCATCTGGATTATGCGGTATTTTCAACGAAATTAAGTGCAATGTTTTTAGAGTGATAAACGATGCATTACGGGTGCATCACGCATTAAAAATAAACATGATTTCTGTTGGCTTGTATCTGTTACCATCACAAGATATATTTAGCGAGAAATCCTTCAACACTCCCAACCATATTGTGACAGTTGAAAGTGATTTGGAGGCAGTTTTTCAATCTTTTACCGAGATAATGATGAACCAGTCAACGGAATTTCAGGAAAAAGATTCAGGTATGTTAAAAACAAATCTAAGTGTAGTAATAAGTTAACTAAAAAATATTTTTTTTGCAGGGTGGGCGCTGCAAAGAATATTATACTTAGAAGTCAACATAAACAAGTATGCACCTGTAGGCGCATCTTCCTACATCAGTTTGCCGCGATTCATAGAACTAAAACGAGCTGTGATTAATGTTAAGAACAATGATGAATACTGCTTTGCCTGGGCCATAACATCTGCTCTATTTCCAACGAGTGATTTATCCAACCAGAACCAGACGGTGTCATATCCGCATTTTTCATCTGTGCTTAATTTAACAGGTATGGATTTTCCAGTTAAAATGTGTAATATTAAAAAAATTGAAGAATATAATAATATATCCGTGAATGTATATGGCCTAGAAACCACATTTGAACATGGTAAAATAAAATATGAAGTTGTAGGTCCACTGAGGTATGCTCCAAAAAAATTATTAAGACATGTAAATTTACTGCTTATCACAAAAGATTGTGGTATTAAAGATGATGATGAAGATCACATGTGTGACGTAAATTGTTCGAAAAGTCATTACTGTTGGATTAAGAATTTATCAGCCTTAGTTTCTGGTCAGATCTCTTCGCATAAACATAAAATGTACTTTTGCGATGGCTGTCTCATTCACTTTACTTCATTAGCTGCTTTAACATCACATCAACAGTTTGATTGTAACCATGTGTATTCATTAACACCCTCAGTGGACATAAAACTAGATAAATTTGGAAACACCGTGCCGGAAAATATACTAAAATTCGAAAACATCGAAAAACAAATGCGCGTACACTTTATTGTATACGCGGATTTCGACTCAGTCTTAAAGCCAATTAAGAAAATAAGATAATCCATATTTTGTTTAA
Organism: Listronotus bonariensis; assembly: GCA_014170235.1. NCBI lineage: Eukaryota > Metazoa > Arthropoda > Insecta > Coleoptera > Curculionidae > Listronotus > Listronotus bonariensis. Next base: position 99,856 of record JACEGR010000744.1, on the reverse strand, counting down.
TTATTTTCTTGCACACACACACACACAATCCTACATCTTCACCTTGAAAGTCAAGGCCTGTTTTTCGAAGGTTGATGGTGTGTGTATATGCCCAAGATTTAAAAGTGGTTGACCTCGAGACAAGATGAGCTTGGCTTGATGCTTCGAAGGTTGGGGTGGGCGGAGCTTGAAAATGGAGGGGGTGGTGGCTTTAGAATGTAGTGGGGTTTGTGTGTATAAAGATAGGGTATTGATGTACAGGTCTTCAGTTTTAAAGCTGCAAGCAGTGTTTAAAGTTTAAAAGTTTTTTCAAGATTCTAAGTATTCCAATATGAGTAGTGGTGGAAAGAATTTAAGTGTGATGCTAGAAGATTTTGAGCTTGGTTCAAAAACCCAAACTTATTTGGCGGAGGAAATATGCAAAGACGGCCCCTTCCCCGATCTGGACCTCTCCTTTATTTTGGAAGATGGTCGAGAAGAAGAAGAAATGAACAGAGCCTTCTCTTCCATTCTGAATGAGATCGAAAAAAGCGCTACAGTTTTCGAGGCACAGAATGCGGATGCGGCGGCGGCGGTGGCGGCAACGAAAACGGCGCAGGAATCCACTTTCCGTCCTGTAACACCAGCAGCAGCGGCATTGCCGAAAGTAAAAATTATTAGCGATGTGGTGGTGCGAAGACCGAAAGCGGTGAAGGAGCCAAAGTTGCAGAAGATTTTGGAGACTCCTCGGAGTGCAACAACAAAAGTAGCTAATAAGTTTTATCGTAGCCGTGAGGTGCAGGTACCTAGTGTTGACGTTGTTATACCAGTAACTGATGATACCATTTTTGTTGCGCCAGAACGACCCCTGTCGCCCATATTTACGACAAGGGCCATTAAGCGTAAGCGGGTGACCAACAAGGAAGTAATCGGTGGTCCAGAATGGCTTCAAGAAATCGAGTGTAGTCAGCGTCGCACCATGATTTCATCAATGGTGAAAGTGCGGGATGACATAAAAAAGGAAATTTTTGATAAAGACGAGCGAGTGCGAAAGTGTGAAGCAGAGCTTATTAAATTGCAACAAGAGCTAATGAACTTAAAACTAAATGCTGCAAAGAGTCGTCAGCAACTATCATTATTTAATAAGCTCTGTACACATGACGAGTAAAAAAATTGTAATATTTTGTAAATTTTTATAATATGTTAGTATTGTCTGTATTTTTACCATTTTTTTAAATAAATTGAATTATTTAAAATATGTTGTGTTTTATTTTGACTATAGGATATTTTTATTACTTTTTGCTATTTTCAATTTTTATATCAGTTTGGTGCATTCAGCCGAAAACAGTTATATGACAAAACAAATAGTTTACTTCTTTCTATCAATAGCCAATGATAAATTACCAATTTTTTCTAAAAAAATCTAATTTTTTGCACGAATGGACTTATAAAAAAAAAAACGGGGGGGCATTTGCCAATATTAGCGTCAAATTATTTCAATGAAATACGCCTATTTCCAAAACTATTTAATTTTTTGGGAGGAGCTAATTTTTCAAGAGAATGTGTATGTAGAATATCTATAAAATTGCTCAGTACACACACACTCGCTATAGTAAAAGATGTCTTCAGCCACATATTTAGACTATACTAAATATGAACATAGACTGGGATCTTTTAATTTTTGGCCGCACAAAACACCAAGTAAAGAGACAGTTGCGAATGCAGGATTTGTTTACACGAACCATGGTGATGTTGTTAAATGCCCATTTTGCCATATTGAAGGATATGAGTGGGAGCCCGAAGACAATCCTATGAAAGATCACTCATATTGTGTTGAGTCCTAACTGTCCTTTCGTAACAAAGTTCCTAGAAAATGGCTTTGGAAGCGATGTTTGTGGTCTACATGGGGTTGAAATTTTCCCTAATTCATTGCCGGAAGGATGGCCGCTGCAGGGGTGGCGACAATCTAACCAACAAAATATAATGCTAGAAAATGAAATCGACGCTGATAATGATGGTATGAATTCTACAGTATGTAGAATATGCTGACTGTTTTTTTTGTTTGTTTTAGTTAATTATTGTAAATGCTATTTATTGCAAAATTTAATATTAATAAAATATATTTGAAAACATAAAGTGTTTTCTTTTTTAGTATATAACGGTGAAGTAAATTTATAACTGATACTAAATTGTGAATTTTCTTAAAAAAATCGCTCAGGTAAGGACTCTGTTATAAATATAAATTTTTTTCGGGTATTTGCCGACGTTTGAGGAAAATTTACTAAGGGATCAAAAAGCTTGAGCTTATTAATGTGGATGGTTTGACACTTTCGTTTTTTATTAAAAATTAAAAGTAACAAAAATTGATTTTTCTGCAAATTTTTTTAAATTTTTTCGGACATTTGCCGACGTCTGAGGAAAATTTACTAAGGGATCAAAAAGCTTGAGCTTATTAATGCGGATGCTTTGGCACTTTCGTTTTTTATTAAAAATTAAAAGTAACAAAAATTGATTTTTCTGCAATGTTTGACAATTTTTTGACACACTTGGCAACACTGCACAAAAAATTTTATTCTTGAGAAAAGTTTACGTTTCACCTCTTTTACTCATTTCAAGACTAAAAGTGCCATTTTTGCTTCGTTTACATTCTAGCTAATGCGCATGCTTTGGGACTTAAAAAATCTTCTCTTATCTTATTAAGGGTGAAAGAATAAAAATAGTATAGCATAAGAAACACCTATATTATTAAAATAAAGCATTTATGTAGAGGAAAAATTTGTATAAAACATTTAAAAAAGTCATTTTATGATATAATAGTGTTTTTTAGGGGATGAAATGAAAAAGAAAATACCCTGTATATTAAAACGCTGATGTGATGGACAAATAATGTATATACAAAAAAGATGTATGATATTAAAACCAAGAAGTTGTATATAGAAACAAACCTGACAAAATTAAAAATAAAATAATATTAATAAAATAGGGGATGATATAGGGGTAGTTTTTAAAACTTGACTTTGGAATTTTATAAAAGAAAAACTGGAAGGTTTTTCGAAAAATTTCAAAAGGAAGTATGAAAGATTGGATATTTCTAAAGATTTTAGGATTTTTTTTTGAAAAGTCAAACTTTGAAAAAGAGTTATGAAAAAGTTAGGATTTTAGGTTTTTGGATGATCATAACTCGCTTATTATTAGATATATTAAAAATCTAAAAACATGTACCCTAGAGAAAGTTGCAAGGAATTAAAAAAAAAAATAAAAAAATTATAATTCAAGAGAATCGAAAAACGGTATGTTGGAGTAAGGTGAGCTAGGTAACAAGGGACGAAAATAGTTTGTTGAAAGTATGCGCAAACGATTTTGAAACCGCCGGTGGGCGGGCAGTAAACTGTCTTTTGGGGTGGGGGAAGCCTGAGGTGCGGCCCGCGCAGGTGCAGTAGGTTTTTTTACGGCTTAGCCTGAATATTTTTTGCCTTATATTTTTTTGTAGGAAGAACGGAAAAGCCTCAAATTTTTATGTTAAACATTGCAGAAAAATCAATTTTTGTTACTTTTAATTTTTAATAAAAACGAAAGTGCCAAAGCATCCGCATTAATAAGCTCAAGCTTTTTGGTCCCTTAGTAAATTTTCCTCAGACATTAAAATTAAAATGTTTTATTCTAAATCTGAATAATAAGAAGAAGTATAGCCAATGCTATCTAAACCGACATTTAGCTATTTTATTTATTTACTAAACTGTCAGAATAAAAACAAAAATATACTAACATAGAATAGCGTATGCTTTTTTTGATTAATTGTCAAATATTTAACAACTTTCTTTCAAAAAAATTTTGTCGTCCTAATAAGGACGGATTTTTGCGTAGCGGGCGTCATCGTCATGGGGGTTCTAGAGGCTTTGGTGAATTAATCGGGGAAGTATTCATGGGAACCAATGGCTGGTGCAAAGTCTTCCGTCGAATCTGCCGGACCATCCAGTTCGACATATACACGAGATGAAATCTGCGGATCGATTGTGGTGGAATCAGCCAGCCTGGGTAAATCGCAGCTAGGTGGCCTAAAGTATGGATACCTGCCATAGTTGGTATCGATATAGTCCACTTGAATCTCCTCCTCATCATCATCGCTGGATAAAGGATCCAGCTCTATTTCCTCTACGTCTACAAACTCCTCATCTTTCACTAAGTCGTGGAATGGCGGTAAATCGGCGACAACATCTCCGTCGACATCATTAAGCTACGCCGCTATGTCGCCCATTATCTCGTTAATGTTTCGGGCATCCACCGTATCGTCCGAAAATATTGATGAGCCTCGGCTCATTGGTCTTTCCTGGTCTTCAACATTCATGTCTGTGTGATGCTTTCTTGACTGTGTTTCAAAAAGAACCGATTTCATAACCAAAAACTCCGCCTTTTTGTTAAGAAAATAAGCCCCGCCCACACATTTCTACAACACACCAATCAGAGCATAGCGTGGGTGCACAAAACCGCGGGTCCCTCAGACCTCTGCATCATTTCGCATCGAGAGTTTAACATGGAACCAGCAAAAAGAATGGCATCCGCTAAAAATTCTATCAAATTTTTAAGCGATCGGTCTTAATAGTAAGACCCAATAACCACGCGGAAGAAGACCACGTGTGGCAGGAACCTGAAGTTTATCACCCGGAAGAAGGACAAGAAAACCAAGTCCTGGCAGCGACTTCGGTGCAAGATGTGGCGGCGGCGGAGCCAGCGGCAGTAGCAACCCCTGAAGAACCTCTTCGGGGTATATTGGCGTTTGGACAAGTTGACACTGCAGCCTATATGCGTGGACGGCGACCGAGACCAGCACCATACAGGCCAGCACCTCGTTCGGTGCTTTTATCTCGGGGCGATACACCTCTTCAATAGACAACACTATTACCAAAAAAAAACGGTCCTTTTAGGGCCACAGTATATTTTTAAAAAGAATTTTGTGTAACTATATTTGTCCATAGTACTATGTTTTTTTTTTTAATAAGAGAGAGAGAGAGAGAGAAGTGCGTAGAAAAGTTGAAAATACGGTGTTTATCTTTTTTAATGCTTCATAAAACTAGTATTCTATGTACTCTTGAGAAATCCCTAAAAAGACGAAACAATTGTAGAGTAATATTAAACTCTAAAGTATTAAAAACAAGCGAGTTTTCAAAATAATAAAATTTAAAAGTATTACTGCTTTTAATATGTACAAATATCTTTTGAAATTATTTTGTGATTCAAAAGAATCGATCTTGGGTAAGGATTCTGTTTGTTATAAACATTTTAATTTTTTCAGTCATTTTCCGACGTCTGAGGAAAATTTACTAAGGGATTAAAAAGCTTGAGCTGATTAATGCGCATGCATACTCATGAAATAAGACGCCAAGATACATTTCAATACATTTATTTGGATGATTTAATTACATTGCTTATGGTTTATAAAAAATATAAAATAACTTATACAGGGTTCGGCATTGAAACGGGAAGATTTGGGATGGGGCTTGCAGCGGGCGGTGAAGTGGTAGGGAGGACAGTCACAGGCCTGCCTGGTCCCGAGTGGCTTGCCATTTAGTCTACAATTGAGCGTTGGACGGGTGAGCATCGCGATTACGCAATTAAGGCTTATTATCAAAATGGCGAGAGTTTAGTGCAGACGCGTCGAGATTTTAGACGGCATTTTAACATACCGCGTAACCAACCGGTTCCGTCAGACCATGCGATTCAAATGTGGGTAAACAACCTCGAGCAAACTGGATCGACGTCTAGAAAAAGAGGTGGTAGTGCCAGAACGATTCGAACCCCTGAAAATATTGAGCGTGTTCGACAAGCAATGTTAAGAAGTCCACGTCGATCGGCCATCCGTCACGCCACACGCCTTCGAATAAGTGATAGATCAGTGAGAATCAGTGATCAGTATCAGTGAGTAGTATCAGTATCAGTGTAATCAGTGCGACTTGTGAGACAGTGCGTAGTCGACGTTCAGTGCAGTGTAGTGAAAAATCAACGTGTGATCAGTGTAAGTAGTCTACTGCGAACTCTTATGACATTTTCTATATTTTTCTGCGACTTTCCCCTGATTCCCTGAGATACGAAAGAAAATCGTACGTACAAGTACCGGCCAATTTCTTATTAGAAAGAAGCCGGGAAAGTACAAAACCATGGGCAAATCCACCGGCCCCAAGGATTATAACCTAGAACGCGTAGCCAAACGTCAACGCAGGGAGCGTGACTCTGCTTTGGAGGCCGAAAACCTCCAACAAAAGCAGATGATCGCCTCTCTGCAAGCCACCATAAACTCACTCGAGACAACAATAACCTCACTAAAATCCGCTATGGATAAAATGTCAGAAGAAATCAAGTCCCTCCACAACAAATCACCCCACAACTCCCCAGGACGCTCTGACTTCCCGGAGCTCCCTAAAAAACTCAACAAAGACGCCATGGATACCACCCCTCCCTTAAGCATCCCAAACAACCCCTTCAAAAACGCCAGCCCACATCTTAAACAACATATTGACAATGTATTAACCCCAAATCAAAATCAAAATCAAGGCACCCCTACCACCCCTTAACCCCCAAACAACCCCAACTACCCAAAAAGACCCCACAGTCGTTCCAGTCGTTTTGAGGGAAACTAAAAACTGGAACAAAATCTCCAAAGCCCTATCAGATAACAGAATCCAATACACACAGGCCAAAACAGTCCCTCTGGGCATTCAAGTCACCCCGGCCACTGCGGACGACCACAGAGCCATGACAAAATTTTTCAAAAACCATAAACTAGAATACCACACCTACCTTCTCCCTGAAGAACGTGACCTCAACATTGTTATTAGAGGTATTGACACGTCAATTCCTCTTGACGATGTAAAAGAGGACCTCGAATTACAAGGGATTACGATCCTTGAAATCCAACAATTTAAACACAAAGATCAGCGCCCCATGCCAGTAATAAAAATCCGTGTCCCCAAGACAGACAAAGCCATTTATAATATTTCAAAAGTGTGCCACCTCAATGTAAAAATCGAGGCACAAAATCCTAAAAGGCAAATCTCACAATGCCATAACTGCCAACAGTTTGGGCATTCCAGCTCAAACTGCCATGCAGCCCCAAAATGCGTGAAGTGCAAAGAACACCACCATTATAAAAATTGCCAAAAACCAAAGGAGCAGCCACCAGTCTGCGTAAATTGTGGGGTCCTCACCCAGCAAATTACGGGGGCTGTGCTGCCAGACCAAAAGCCCGCAGCTACGCTGCCGCCATCACTAAAAACACCCCCAAAGCCCCATCAAATAGCCCTCAGCAAAGTGCTGAAACCGCCCAGCCCCCGCAGATCCCTGCACAAATCCAGCAATACATGCATCTTATGATGCAAAATTTTCAAAACATGCTAACTACAATGTTAGCAGCAAACCCCGCCCCCGCTGCAAATGCAGCAAAATAAAAACCCTAATTCCCTCTTCATAATTTCGTGGAATGCAAATTCTGTCTATCCTAAAAAGACAGAACTTGCAGATTTCATGAAAACAAATGATGTCGACATCCTACTGCTGCAGGAAACCTTTCTTAGGCCACACAAAAACTTCAATATCCCCAATTACATAACCTATCGTAACGATAGAGTTGACGCTGCCGGGGAGGCACGGCCATTCTTATAAAAAGAAATATTAATCATCAAATCTTGCCTCTACCGCCTCTTACGGCGTTCGAAGCAACAATTATTCAAGTTCTGACCAAAGACGGCCCTCTAAACATCATTTCTGCATACAGACGTCATGCAAACAACCTCATTCAAGCAGACCTAGAAGCCCTTTTTAACCCCAATACGCCCACACTTCTAGTAGGTGACTTAAACTGTCACGTGCAAGAATGGGGCGCCAGACAAAATAATCAAGCAGGCCGCATATTAATGGATTTCTTGCTAAACAACCAAGTAAATCCGCACATTCCAAATGAACCAACACACTTTTCCATTCATGCAGCAAATATTCTAGATATTGCACTCTCCAGCAATATACAACACGACATCCAGCTGCAAGTGCTAGACCGTTTAGGCTCAGACCACAGCATCTTGGCAATTACCATTCAAAACTACCCAATTCAGACCCCAAGTAACAGAAAAGTTACAAATTGGAGCAATTTCAAGTTATTTTTAGAACAAAATACCCCCGACCCACCCGAAATAAACACCCCCGAAGTCCTAAACCAGCAAGTTGAAGCTCTAACCAGCCTAGTTCAAAACGCACTTGCAGTTAACACCCAAACAGTCCCAAATAAGCCCTACAATTCTCTGGCACTTTCTCCCGAAATAAAAGCCCTCCAAAGGCAAAGAAACAGGCTAAGAAGGCAAGCAAAATTGACCCTTGACCCCAACTTAAACCGTGAAGCCAACAGGCTTACAAATGTCATCAAAACTCGCATCGACGAGTGGAGAAACGAGTCTTGGGCCGAATTTCTCCAAACCCTAACACCCCAAGACAATTCCCTCTTCAGAATCTGCAAATACTTCAAAACAAGAGACACCCCCCATACCCGTACTTCAAACCCCCGACGGAGACGCTTTCACTAGTGAGGCGAAGGCGGAAGCTTTCGCAAACTCACTGTCAGAGCAATTTTCGTTAAATATTTCACCGCAAGACGATCAAAATTTCGATCGCGGCATCAACATACATGCAAATCAAATTAAAAATTTACCCCTAGCAGACCAAGCTGAAATACCGCAGACCACCCCCGAGGCAGTGAAAAACATCATTCACTTCCTAGATAACCGTAAAGCCCCAGGTCTTGACGACATCCCTAACGAAGCATTAAAAAATTTTCCCGACAAAACCCTCGACTTCTTTGCCAAAATCATAAATGCTACGATGTCACTACGCTATTTTCCCACTCCCTGGAAAAAGGCGAAAATTATACTCATTGCCAAACCAGGCAAAGATCTCACAATCCCGGCAAATTGGCGGCCAATCAGTCTATTACCCAACATGTCCAAAGTTGCGGAAAAAACAATATACTCGTACATTGTAGACACCGCAACAGAAAGGCGCGTCATCCCAGACGAGCAGTTTGGGTTTAGGCCCGAACATTCAACCGAACATCAACTCGCAAGGGTTTCTCAGCACTGCATTGACAGTCTAAACAGACGACACTCCACAGCCTTTGTTTGCCTAGACATCCAAAAGCATTTGATAAAGTTTGGCACAGCGCCCTACTTTATAAAATGCACGTCCAATTTCAACTTCCGTTGTGGATTACGCAACTCATAGGCAGCTTTCTTAATGAAAGAAGCTTTGTGACAAGCGTAAACAACACACACTCCGCACCTAGAGTCATGACAGCAGGTGTACCTCAAGGTGCAGTCCTAAGCCCTCTCCTATACACCTTATTCACAGCCGACATTCCAAAAGTCGCAAACACACACCTTGCATTGTATGCGGATGACACTTGCTTGTATAGCTCCGGCAAATGCGAACAAAGGATCGCCGCACACATGCAAAATCATCTTAACACCCTTCAAGCCTGGTTCCAAAAATGGAAAATTAAAGTCAACCCCGACAAAACCCAAGCGCTCTTCATTACGCGCAAAAGATCCCAAAACCCTGTAAATCTTGTCTTAAACAATACCTTGATAAACTGGCAAAACCAAGCAGTTTATCTGGGTTTACTATCTGACAACAAACTTTCTTGGCTCCCCCATATAAAACATAAAATCGCCACCTGCAATAAAAAGCTTGGTATGCTATACCCACTACTCTCCTACCGCAGCGAACTTTCGCTTTCAAACAAATTACTAATTTACAAACAAATTATCCTCCCCACCCTGACTTATGGCATGATTGCCTGGTCGAAAGCTGCAAAAACATACTTCCAAAAGGCCCAATCCTTCCAAAATAAAACACTTCGTCGTATTTGCAAAGCCCCTGGTACGTAAGAAACGTGGACATCCACACGGACCTACGTATAGACACTCTAAAACAACACCTACAGAAAAGATATGAAAATTTCTTTTCAAAAACAGACATTCACACAAACCCACTCATACATGACATTTTTGATTACTTGCCTAATCAAAACAACACATACACAAATCTTAGAAACCCAATTCTCTAAGTAACAACATGCACACTTCCATACACACACAAACACAACAAAAAACACACTTTCCTATCCTTTTGCTTGCATTTTTAGTTCTCCTAAAAAAAAAAAACTTCCAAAACCCAAGACCGAAATCCAGCGTCAAAAGACCAATCTCTTTTTCAAGCCTGAATCCCCTTTCAAAAACCTTCTCGCAATCCCTCGAGAAACACCAAACCGTTCAGTCCTCGGTCCGACCGCCCAGATATACTCTGCACCTAATTTCTAAGCCCCGCCCACTCCCACATCAGTCTGACTACGACCACGGCGAAAGCCAGAGCTCCGCAAAGATTGCTTTTTAGCGAAATTTGCAGTCTTCTAAACCCACTTCACAGGCCACCTAATCACCCCTTCAAACAGTCAACAAATACAAAACCTTTTCCTCTAGGTCAAAAACCAATCTGAAAAGCACTTTCTCTTCTATGCTTACACTTCCCAGAAAAACGTCTTCTCACCCGCGAAATCCTACAAAAAGAGGAGCAAAAGTGTTATTTAAGGTAACACTAGCTCGAAAACAAATCATTGCCAATCATTGCCAGTAGATCGGTGAGAAGGATACTCCATCAAGATCTTCGATATCACCCATATAAAATACAGGTTGTTCAATCTCTTTACCCGCGTGATTATCAACAGCGTCTCAGATTTTGTGAGGTTATGCTTGCCAGGTTGGAAGAAAATGATGACCAAGTTAACAACTTGTGGATGAGTGATGAGGCACACTTTCACCTCTCCGGTTTTGTGAACAAACAAAATTTTAGGTACTGGGCGGAGGAGAACCCTCGTTTGCTTCATGAGTCACCTCTTCATGCTCAGAAAGTGACAGTATGGTGTGCAATGTCTGCAAATGGAATCATCGGTCCGTATTTTTTTGAGGGTGAGGCTGAAAATGCCCTTACCGTTAATTCTGAGAGATACGTTGCAATGATTCGGAACTTCCTCACACCTCAACTTCACCGCTTTCCAGTTAATGAAAACACACTTTTTCAACAAGACGGTGCAACAAGCCACACTGCAAGAATTTCAATGAATGCGGTGAATGCTTTGTTCCCAGGGCGCGTCGTTTCTCGAAACGGGGATATTGCTTGGCCCCCACGGTCTCCCGACCTTACTGTCTGCGACTTTTTTTATGGGGTTATCTGAAAACGAGAGTGTTTGAAACTGATCCACCCAGAACAATCCCGGCCCTCAAACAACGAATTCGTGACGAGATTGCAGCAATACCTGTTAATATGCTGCGAAGAGTTATGCAGAACTTTCAGGCTCGACTCCATGAATGCATAGGTGTCAACGGAGGACATTTGACAGATGTAATTTTCAAAAATAATTTTTTTTTAAATTGTATATCAAATGGCGACTCTTTAGTTTACCATTAAGGTATTAATAATCACAAAAAAATATTTTTTCAACAATAAAATTATTTACAAAATCTTCCCGTTTCATTGCCGAACCCTGTACTACCACTAAATAGACTTATTTGTAACGGCACCATTTAAAATGTTATAAGAAAAGAATGAAACCGTGTATTATTAATGCATTCACTTTAGTGTCCCTAGGGAACTGACTTTTGCTCGTTTGAAATTCCAACTTAACGTCCACTGTTGAGGTTTTGACGGCTTCTGGCTGATGACTGCAATCAATAACAAAAACTGGGTTAACCAAATATTCGGCCAAGTCCATCATAGGATCGTTTATTTCACGGCCATAAAAACTGCTCTGGAAATTCTGGTAATTGTAGTAGGCTTGTGCGTATAGTTTTTCGAAAAATCAAATTGCCACCGTTCGTAAGGATATACTACTGTCGAATTTAGATATAGTCTAACATCGCTTATATCAGCATGAGTGAATTTGGTTGCATCTTTTTCCTTCTTATCAATGTAGCCATTATTTTGGAAGGATAGTATGATGTAACGAGGTTTCTCCAAACTTGTGCTCGTTCGTACGGACCAGACATCTGATGAAGTTTCACGCAGGATGGGAAGCTGGTATAGATCCCAATTTCTGTATGACATTTGAATATTTGCATTCATTCCGCCTTTATTGATACGTGACATAATTTTTAACTTTTGCCGATCATCGGGGATGATATGTCTAATTTTCCATTCTATTTTATGGATACTTATATCTGCCTCACATTCACCAATATAGGAGTTGGTAAAAGTGCGTGAAATTATTAGAATTAATTCTTGTTTCTGGGCAACCCATTCTGATGGGAGGTCTGCACCTCTGTCAGACCCAAAGAGGTGCAATGGTCTACAAAAAGTCGGGAAGCCAAAGCCTGCTCTGACACCCTGACCAAGGAAGTTCACCGTGTAGTTGTACAAGGACACGATCAGAAGCAATATGACACCAAGGCCCCTCCTCACTGAGATGTATGAGGAAAAGTGGACGTCTGAGTATTATTTCTGGGGCTCCTCAACATGCATTGTCGACTCAAAGAAGAAACGAACCCTATCCGAGACAGACAAGCTAACACTCAGTCATCACACGTGTCCATGCGAGGAGACCAATACCATTCTGTACAGTTACAAGCCTATGAATTGCACATATGCCTGGCCCAGACAGCTCTCAGGTGTCACATGCTATTGCCCTAGCTCGGACAGTGAAAGTCTACCATGTGCCAGGCCATGCAATGATAGGTGATGATCTTCTAACTCCTGGATGTGTCTACTCAGCAGGGGAATGTGAAACCCAGACAGGAGGATATGTTCGCTGGACAGTAGATCCAGGTTTGCTAAACAGAACCTGGAAGACAGTGTATGAGGGGGAAGCGACCAAAATGCAAAATACGTGGGTGATTCAAGCTTTACAAACCAGTCTAAGCATAGAGAAGACGGAGTCTGAATGGGACTACACCCATGAAGGCTACAGAGTGAAAAGAACGGAGAACAGAACAAGGCGCAGTACAGATGGCGAAAGTGTGCTCAACCAGACAAGATCAGACATTTTATCCAAAATTCAATATCTTTCTGATGAATTGCAACTCCCGCTTCTGAAGGTCGAAGAACTTTGCCAGATACAGCGCGACAATCAGATCTTTACACACACAACAGAGTCGGAGAGGTTGATCCACTATCGTCACTTGCTGGGTGAGGATAACATTTATGCACTAGAATCTGCATCTTACTTAATTGTGTGGCCATGTAAATCGATCCATCACTGGAAGCCTCGTGTTATCAACGGGAGCTGCTATGAACACTTGCCCATATCATACCTCGACGACACGTGGAAGGATGGTTACCTGGACCTGACAACCAACAACATACTCAAAACCTCTGTACCAAAATCGTGTTTAGATCATCAAATCTGGTTTGAGCTTAACAGTGAGCTGTATCAACTGACATCAGAAGGTTTAACCAAAATAAAGACCAACAATATTGAATCCTTACCTAAAGGGGTCGCCACCCTAGTAACACTCCCAATGTGGAGATCTTCTTGGTTGACTGATGAGATAGACTACCAGCGTGCAGATCCAGCATATACAACAGCCAGTCACACCAATCAGTATATTGATGATGTTTCAAGAAGAGTGGACAATCTAGAGCAAATTACTGATCCTTGGGCCCAGATCAGTCACTGGCCGAACTTCATAGGCAACTGGTGGGGTCCATTAGTTGTCGGATTCCACTGGATAAGCACATTAGGAGGTTTCCTCTTTATAGTAACGTGCTTACGGAAAGTCCCACTCTATCGTCGACAGGCACCTCTCTATAGAGACCCTGACTATGCCCTGCATTTGGCAGGACGGCGCTAGATCGCAGGGCTGCTAACACGAAATCCAGTTGTGATTTTTAGAAAAGACCGCCTTCTATCCTTCGCTATTATTGTGAGTGAGATACAATACCTTTTAATGTCAAGGAACAATGATGCGGCCCTCAAGAGAGAACATCGACTCCTACTGGATGATCTCGGCAGTAAGACAGTCTTGGATCCGCGTCACGTGTACTCGTGGTTCATGAACAACACAGACAAAATTGTGCTAAGCAGGAATGCTTCAGAACTCAACACTTTGCTAACGATTGCGGGTCAAGTCACGTCTCTAAGTGCAGAAGACGATATTTTAATGGCAATTTCCCAGAAAATACATCGGCTTGTCTTATCAAAATAGCTGGATTTGTTTCGGTTGGGCCCCAACCGACTGGTAAAAGACTCTTTACTTGTTGGGAACCGAACGAAACCATTGTTTTTAATGTTGTAGTAATACCAGGTTTTCGTACAACTGCAACTTGTTCGACGCCCATTTCATATCGGATTTCATCGAACAGAAAGGCCAGGGCGTTGTTGGACAAATAACATGTTTTAGTGTCATCCTTAGGCCCAAATATTCCCTCGATGTAAATGTAACTGTCAGATATATCCAAAATAATATCTTGAAAATTGACTGGAATACGAATTTCATCGGAGTTTTCAAATGCAGGAGATCCATACGGTTTGTAAGTGTGCTCTTGTAAACTTATAGTAGAATTATCCAGGATAGGTTCATTGAACACCTCGATTTTTTCACTGGTCATCATCATCATTGTTTAGACTTTATTTTCAATCCAATCGATTTTAAATAATTTAAATCTTTTGCTGATAGACGTGGTCGCTGCTGCTGCTGCTGCTCGCCTTTATATCCTCTCGACTGAAGATTCAAACTACGAATGATTCGTGCACGGGATGGTTTCTTATTTTTATGCTTTTGCTTCTGCTGAATTGAAGACAACAAATGCACTTGTCGATTAAAGCAAAATCCCATTATGCAATTTTCTTCAGCTCAAGTTTGACAATAATTTTCTCTCCTCTAAAGTCTATCAGGTCACCGTTGTCGTCCAAGATGCGTAGCGTAATGTTGTCTATTGACTGACGACCGTTGGGTGTGAGCGGCATATAAATAATATTTTGTGGTTCTTTTGTTATTTTATAACCGGGCTCGACATCTATGTCAAACTCATACAATATATGACATTCTCGAGAGTTTAAATGTGCGCCAGCTGTTATGTTGCAATCAACTCTTATTATACGTACATTCATAATTTCAACTTGAAATTTTGATTCGTGCTTCTGGCCACTTTTTAACAATGCCCTTTCAAATCCCATCATGTTTCCTATGCATTGTTCATCTCTAAAATCAATCATATATTTGGACTGTATTTCACACTTTAACGTATTATTATTGGGTGTTAATGACAGAATTTTCTCGTCCATGTCGTGGGTAGATTTTTGTAACGCCATAATCATAACCTTTTCAATGTCACTAATTTCATATGCTCCAGGTGGAATCTTTATTTTGATGGATTTCGCATCTTTCTCATTTTTCCTGTATGAGAAACAGTTATTACTTTCATCAACATTAAAAATCGAATTGTAACTGTAGAATCCCAAAAGTGCCAAACCATACTGGCTTGATGCATTCAATTCGATGGGCGGGTAAAAGTTTGAGTTTAAGACGCTGGACCGCCCCGTTAGGGTGAATGTGTGCGACCTGATGATATTTTCTCTTACCCTTATAAATAAGACAAATTTTTCTTTCTTTATTGCTTCTGTCTATAAATTCGTCATTTAAATCCTTTCCGAACCGTTCAGGTAACCAAATAGCTTTTCCGTCCTCAAACACAGCCAAAATACGTTTACCATAAACAGTATCCACAGCCCTAAATTGTGCAATAATGTGCCTGCTGCCCACAGCTATGTCTGCAAATTTTATGATTTCATAATCCAACTTTCCTAGAAAATTTAAGGTATCTAGTACATTCATTTTCTGAAACCAAGTAAAAAAAAATAAAAATTTTAAAATTATTCTTTGAAAAACAAGTCACAATGTTCATTTATTAATACTTCTTTATTACCATACAAAAATCAGTATTTATTGAAGTTATCCAAAAATTTAAAACAGAACAACAAATGTCACAGTAAAACTCATCTCTACCTATCATTGATAACATTTCCCCCTCCTTACCTCAAATTCATCTGTTTCATAAGAAAATTTAACAATTTTTATATCAAATTTACTCCAAATATACCAATACATTTTTTTAAAACATGTTACACAACATTCTAAACGATGTCCATACCAAATTATTATACCCGACTTAAAAAATACTTTATATTCTATATATCGGTTCACAAATCTTTCAAAACTAACTTGATTTCTAGGTGTATACATATTCCATTTAGAAAACAACTTTTATGATATGATTCGAAAAAATTGTCAAATTCGAAATTCTCATTTTCGTCTAATATATCGCTATTTTCTTTAAAATAAATTTCTTTGTATTTACTTAAAATGTTAGCTGTTAAAGTAGCAGGTAAATTAATTTTAAAAATATCACTACCATTTTTTAATAAATTACAAATTGTATTTATACTAATTTCTTGTAAGGTTCCTAATTCATTAAAACAATCCATATTTTAAAATATATACTTACGGTATTAATCAGCTAGCAGTGTCACTATTAAGATAACAAAATGCTTTGATTGTTTAATTAAACTGCATGAGTATTTATATTAAATACCCTCTTAAATCAAACCTTGTGAAAAACAATTTAATTTTAATATATGCACTTTTCAACATATAAATAGAGTAACAGTATTTATTTAACCTTATATTAATTTTTTGCATCTAGTTACATAAATATCTAGCGTAAGTAAAATGAATAATTTTTCTTCTTATTTAAATTCATTAATTCAAAATTTTGATGATTCTAAAAAACCTATTCACCAAAATCATTGTTTAATATAAGTTTATTATACTGTTTTAAACCAATTTCGAAAATTTCAAATGGTTTTCCAAAATTAATGACAAATAATCTTGAAATTTTACCAATTTCCATTCAACAGGAACTTTGCAAAATACTCCCTAAACTTTGGAAAATATATTATAATACTTTTATATTTGACCTTTATGATTGTTCGAGTCACATTAATTTAACTAGTGGAAAAATAGACCCCTGTTGTCAAACATTTTTATTTAAAATTTTAAATTCAAATTTAGGTTTTTATAAAATAAAAAAATTAAGTATATGATTGTCTTTAAACAAAAAATTTATTATATTTGTAACGAATGTTATCTTTATTTAAAAAGAATGCCTGTCATTTAATTAGAGTCGAACAGTATATCCATTATTATAAGAGTAATGTTCCTTGTGTCTTAATAATTAACTCAATTAAAGATTCCTATTGTGATATATGTAAAATAGGTTCATTTTGTGTTTCAAACCTTCATTTTACTTACTTATCTGGATTTGACATTTCCGACACTTTACCGGAAATTAATACAGATTCAGAGAGTGATGATATTAACTTAGATGTCAGTTCGGACGATGATGATTTCTAAAAACAAAGGTACATATTTTTTTTATTATTTTTTAATCTAAATATTTATTCATTTTTTTATTTCAGATGTCAACTCTTAAGTTTTTTAAAAACCACCCCTTAGCTAAGACACCTTGCAGAGCAACATCTGGTAGTGTAGGATTTGATTTATGCAGCGTTAATGAATATACAATTCCCTCAAAAGAACGAGCTTTAATCAGTACAGGATTACACATTCAACTCCCTGAAGGAACGTATGGTCGTATAGCATCTCGATCAGGTCTTGCAACCAAATATGGTATTAACGTAGGAGCGGGTGTAATTGATCCCGATTATCGAGGTGAAATAAAAATTTTAATTTTTAATCATGGAAATCATCAGTTTATTATTAAACCAGGAGATCGAGTAGCACAATTAATTTGTGAACATGTAAAATTACCAATTTTAGAAGAATCTTCACAATTAGATATAACTGTTAGGGAAAATAATGGTTTTGGGTCAACAGGAATTTAAATTATTACCTATATTCTTTGTTATGCCATGAAATGATTTTTTTATTTTGTAAATAAATTATTTTACATTCTAAAAACTAGTTTACATATTATAACCTTTATTCCATTTACTATAAAAGCAAACGCAATAACATACATTATATAGTACAAGTATATTACTGGTACTAACAAGGTAATAATTTATACAACCAAAACCAAAAACCAAAAAAAATGGTCAACTACATTCAAAACATTATATTAATCAAAAAAGAAATCGATGACTACATAGAAGAAATTGAGTATTACATGGGGGACTGGGAATCCCAACTTCCAAAACTACATACAAAGAACTTAGAGGCTCTAAGACATGGAAGAAGTTGCTGTGAGGATTTCCTCCTCCGGAAAATTTCAATTTCAACATTAAAGAAAAATTTAGGTTGTATAATTTAAATGATTTTTATACCAAAATATAAAAAAAAATACAATTTGATGTTTGTTTTATTTTATAATAAGAAATCCTAGTACCACAATATTTTTTAATATTTAAATAATAATATTAATCAACAGGTTACTTACATAGTTATCATATCTAAACAAACAATAAAAATAAAAAAACATATTCGATTAAATTAAATTATTAATCTCGCTTTTAATCATGTCTTGGCAGACATCTATCATAGGTGTAGTCATTTTAAAGTTTTGATTTTAAATATAAATTAAAAAAGTAATAATTAATTTAATATGTATAATAATGATGTTAGTGTCTAAATAATAGACCTTTCACTATTTTTATTTTTAAAATTACTAGTATTATTAGAGCTTGAGCTAGATGGAGGCTCAGTATCTTTGAATACAAGATCTGTTTCTAAGCAATTGGCTGCACTAGATTGTACGTAACGTGACTTAACTTGTGAAACTTCATCAATTCTTTTACATAAATCAAGTAATTCATTAGTGCTCTTAATGTCCTGTAAAACCAGGGCATTGACATATCTAGGCAGTAAATTCCTTCTGAATAATCTTCTGCTCTATTTGATTAGGTGTCACAGATAATCTAGAAAATAAATTTAACATACTTGAAACGTACAAGTTTACTGACTCAGTTTTGCCTTGAAATCTGCCTTTTGATTTGGTCTAACAAAATCTCATCATAATCCAAAGGCAGGAAATCTCTTAAAAGTCTAGAGGTAACGTCTTGCCAAGAATTGAAACTATCACGATTCGCTCTAAACCAAGTAAGCGCAGGACCTTCGAATAAATCGATACTACTTTTGAATAGCTGTTCATCAGTGACCGACCTGGCTTTAGACAACTCACTAACGCGTTCTAAAAAAGCTTTAACACTGTCGCCCCCAGAAAAGGAAATGCCCCATTTACACACGGGTATACTAGAAGAAACAGGTACGGAAATCGGTACGACAGTATAAGACGTACTGGCAGCAGCATTACCTAATGGGTTTTGCACTGGTACGGGTACTACATTTGGGTTTGTATACCTAGCCCGGCTAGCTCAGTCGGTAGAGCAGGAGACTCTTAATCTCAGGGTCGTGGGTTCGGGCCCCACGTTGGGCGCCACTTATAATGTATCTTAATTGGGCTAAAGTACATTTTTAGATTGCCTAATTAAAGATGTTTAATTAGCCTTTGTTTTAAGGAAAAATACCTTCAAACTAGCTCAATATCAGTCGGGGCACGTGGGTCGTGGATTGTGTAACCTAAACATTCCTTTAACTCTTATATCAAGACCAGAGATAATTAAATAGATAATTTGTTAGCCTTCCCATTTTTACTATGTTTACCACAAAAAAAGGTACTTATTATATGGGCGCCAGCTAAAGTTATAAGAATAATGATGGTAAACTATGGGAGGTTAGTTCCTCTAGCTAAACTGAAACAAAACACACAGATTCCAACACAAAATAATAATGTTGGTTAAAAAATATGTCCAGTGTACGTACTTACATCAGTGGCTACTTGCTACAGTGCGGTGAAAAACAAGTAGGGTTTACCACAAAATCCACTGTTTTAAACGAAGAGCGTATTGGTAAACTGATCCGGGTTTGATCTAAAACCTGATGTCAGTGAGTATAACAAGATTATTCAAATTGTTGGTGACGAGCGATTAGATGGGATCATCATTCCGGATGCTAAATTGTTAGTCAAAATAGACGAATTTATGTTAGGTAAGTTTGTTGGGATTGAAGTTAAACGAGACGTCACGTTAAGGAAAAATATATACTTTATCGAGAGGAGGTAAAGATGTTGTTTTCTCACTCAATAGGGTCGCGTTTAGTAAACCTGGGGACGATAATGATTTTGATGTCGCTAAGTTGAAAGGATTAGTTGGTGGTGAAGGGTGGCAGCCAATAAAGAAAAGAATGTCCTTGCCTACTGGATTAGGCGATGGCTCAAAAGCCGTGAAATCGCCCATCAGCAAGGATTTAAATAAAGATTTAAATAAAAGTTCAAAGAAAGATAAAAACGTGAGGAAATCTAGTACTCCGGTTGAGAAAAAGGAATCTAGAGTTAAACATCTAGAAAACCAAACTCCGGTTAAGGCTGAAATCAACGCTAATGGAAAGACTACGTTTAGCGAATTTGACGGCGATCTTTTTTTTCGTTCAGTCAGGACTCATAGTCAATGCAATTAGTGCAGACGTGAAAATGACAGCTGGAATCGCTGTTGATTTTGCTAAGCGTTATCCAGATGATAAGAAAAATATGTCGATGAATAAACTTCGAATTGGACAAGTTTATTTGTCAGATGATGAGAACCCTATTCAACGAGGGTATTTGGTTACAAAAAGTACATTCAATTCCAAACCTAATATTAATACTATGCGTCTTCCGCTAGGGTCATTGGTTAAGGAATGTGAGAAGAGAAATATTAAAGAGTTGAACATCCCTCGAATTGGATGTGGTTTGGACGGAATGGATTGGGAAGATGTGAAAAGTTTAATTAATAATATTATTATAAAAAGGATATTAGTGTGCGTGTTTGGGTCAAAGATGCTAAGGAAATTGAAGAAGATGAAGATAAAAATGATGAAGCTCAAAACGCGCCTTCGTCTTCTGAAGAAGAAACGCCCACTTCTCAGCGTTTGCAGACAAACACACAATCGTCTACCCAAACTTCAACACCTTCTCATCCAAAAAGAAAAAAGAAGGAACCAGAATATTCTGTGGAACGTCAGTTATTAGATATTGAAACTAAGAAACTTGAATTTCTCGGCAAACCAGATGACGATGATGACTTGATGTTTTTCAAATCATTAGTTCCTTTTCTCAAGGAAATGAAGCCCATACAAAAATTGCGCATAAGGAATCAATTTCAAGATATTATTATAAAAGAATTGACTTATAATGCTAATGCCAATGGTAATGATCAATCAGCCACTACAAATTATTCTTCTGCATCATCGGTTGTCACAGAGTACTCCCAAAGGTCTTTTGCAAGATCTGCCACTAATAATGCGAACGGTTTATCGAATATTCATTATGTAATGCCAAACTCAAATTACTCATGCATTTCATCCCCAGAATCTACCGTTTCACTTCAAAGTCCTCTTTCAAACAATCCTATACAACAATATATTCCTAATAACGAAACAGGTCTTGAGCCAATACATTACCCACAATCTTAATAATAGTTTAATTCAATAATTAAATTTTTTGAAAATAACTGAAATGTGTTTTTATTTACCTTAAAGTTAGAAAAAGCCTTTCCTCTATTGAAATGGGCACTTGAAAGTTAGTTGGACAATGATAACAGGATTCACGAATTGATTCAACTATATAATCAAAAGTAGCTGGAAGCATTCTTGTATATTGCCGAAAGGCATTTTTATCTAGTCGTAGCTGTGGATATAGATGATGAAATTCTCCGAAATTTAATCTATCTCTATAAATTGCATGTTTGTTTTTCCTTTTTCTTTGTAATATCTTTAAAATTTTTAATTTTGCCAAAGCATTATCCATTAGGAATATTTTACGTGTTGTTTCTTTTGAAGCCATTTTAATACTGAAATATTTATCGTATTTACTTTGGCCATTGATTGCAATTGTCGCATCCACTTGCGATGCGTGCGATTTCCGCACCGCACGCACCGTACATATCGTATTTACCTAGGACATACCGTTACAACCGCGTGGATTTATTTGCCACTTAGGACAACATAATTATTTTCTATAGGTTTTATTTATTGCGGGCAACGCATCGCACGCATCGCACGCATCGCACGCAACGCACCGCACGCACCGTACATATCGTATTTACCTAGGACATAGCGTTAGGCTGGCCTTTCCTTGATGACCTTGATGAACGCCCAGAGAAATTGTGGGTTGCCTACTTTCAATGATTTAGTTCGGTCGACAAGTTCCGACTATAAACTATATACAAATATAAAGCGATGTTCTTTTTCTTTCTAGACCGTAATATTTGTATTATACCTTCTCTTTCTAGCAATCGAAGCGGGAGTCGTTTGTGTTTTAGGATTTCAACATGCATTTTCGCGAATAGTTAAGGGGGGGTATATTTCTAGCCTCTTATTTTTTTTAGACGACGTTTTTTTTCTATCCGCTGTCCCGATTTATCAAAAATAAAATCTGGCAACCCTACCCTGATAGTCTCACTTATTATTATCAACTCTTACGTTATTATTATTGTTCCAGCCGCAAAAGAAAAAGAAAAGCGAGGAAATGTGACTAAGGAGAAACAAACAACATATAAAGGTAAATCAATTTCCTTCAATTTGCTATAGCTCTAAATCCATATTTTGATGAAATAGGTATAATGTTCATCGAATATAGTGGGGGATTTTTTAACACCTGTTCAAAAGAAATCCAAAAACACCTGGCGAATATTTTGTTAAATTATCCACAACTTTTAGAAGAAGGTATATATTTTTTTATTTTTTTTTTTAATCTAAATATTTATTCATTTTTATTTCAGATGTCAAATCTTTTAAGTTTTTTAAGAACCACCCCTTAGCTAAGACACCTTGCAGAGCAACATCTGGTAGTGTAGGATTTGATTTATGCAGCGTTAATGAATATACAATTCCTTCAAAAGAAAGAGCCTTAATCTGTACGGGATTACACATTCAACTTCCCGAAGGAACGTATGATCGTATAGCATCTCGATCAGGTCTTGCAACCAAATATGGCATTTGCGTAGAAGCGGGTGTAATTGGCCCCGATTATCGAGGTAATTTAAAAATTTTAATTTTTAACCACGGGAATCATCCGTTTATTATTAAACCAGAAGATCGAATAGCCCAATTAATTTGTGAACATGTAAAATTACCAATTTTAGAAGAATCTTCACAATTAGATATAACTGTTAGGGGAATAAGGGTTTTGGGTCAACAGGTATTTAAATTATTACTTATATTATTTGTTATGTAATGAAATAATTTTTATTTTCTGTAATAAATTATTTTACATTCTATAACCTAGTTTACATATCACCTTTATACATTCAATTTACTAATAAAGCAAACACAACAAAATAAACAGTACATACAAACCAATCACAGTCATCAAACAACAGCAGCCTGCAAGCCAGAAGTTCAACATGTCCTATTAAAGAGAGATGATTAAAAGAGGATATGGAAAAATTTGCGGAGGAAATAGTCTTTCAACTGAAGACCATATCAAGAGAGGACCTGTGTCTTTGTAAGCAGGTGCTGAATCTGACATCTTAACAAAAGGAATAAATGATTGTGACAAATTCCTAACTGGAAAAATTGATGTAAAAACCCTAAGGAAAACATTTTATAAAAATAACTTGAAAGAATTTAAAATATAATATAACTAAATTTGATTATTGTTTTATTTTATAAAATAATCCTAATACCACAATATTTTTTTAATTTTTAAATACTAATATTAATTAACAGGTTACTTACATACGTATCATATCTAAACAAACAATAAAAATAAACGACATAATACGTTTAAATAATGTTAATGTTACTCAGATGTATAAAGTACGAAGATCACAAATGGAATATGTGCAGATTTGAAAGTGGTAGAGTTATTGACAGGACTGCAATCAGGATACACAAAATACTGCTGCTTTTTGTGTGAGTGGGACAGCCGTGCAAGAGACAAACATTATAAAATAAAGGTTTAGCGTCCACGTGGAAAAATAGAAGTTGGAGTTAAAAATTTGACCCGAGAACCGTTAGTTCAGAAAGAAAAAATATATTTACCTCCACTTCACATAAAGTTAGGATTGATCAAAAATTTTGTAAAAGCACTGGATAAAAATGGAAATGCTTTCAACTATTTAAAGAAATTTCCACGTATAAGTGAAGCCAAAATTAAAGAAGGAATTTTTGTTGGTCCCCAAATTAGGCAACTCTTTAAAGATGCCAACTTCACGGACATTTTAAGTGACCATGAAAGACGGGCATGGAATCCATTTGAAAGTGTTTGCAAAAATTTTCTTGGAAACACCAAGTCAGAAAATTATCGTGAACTCGTGGAAGAACTGAGCAGACACATCCAGTCTTTCTTATAAAAGGAAGAGTTCAAGGAAATGAATATTAAAAATAAAATAACACTTGAAAATGGTTATACTGAACATAAATTAACTATTACTAAAAATGTATCATACGTTTTTATTTTTAAAATTAATAAATCAGTATTAAAGTGAGTTTTTATTGAATTTTGCTTAATATCAAAACATGTGTCTCTCCCTCATTATTGAAGGCTGATATCGAAAATCTGAAGCCAGATCTGGACTCAGCAGGCCAAAATATATAAAAATCCAGCCACAATCATTCCAGGGAGGCAAAAAAAGTTTTAGAATGTTGGTCAGTGTATATTTATTCATTTTAACATTGAACTACAAGTATGTCATATAATAAATTCATATAACTTTAAATATCAATTAGTTTTAAGTTAAATATTATTTATTTCATGAACATAACGTAGTATGTGATAATGTTATAAATATGTTAATCAAAAAAGATAAAGTCAACCTGTTTAGTAAGGAACTTCTTTATAATTAATCTCGCTTTTAATCATACCTTGGTAGACGTCTACCATAGGTGTAGTCATTTTAAAGTTTTTTGATTTTAAATATAACATTTTAAATACACACTAAAAAGTAATAATTTATTTAACATAGATAATAATGATGTTAGTGTCTTCTTTATATGTAGACTCTAATTGTAATAATAATTATTTCAATCCTAAATAATAGGATACATTTAGCATATATTAACTTCAATTTTTTTTTTTGTATATAAATATAAATTACCTTAAAAAATGTAACTTGAAGATACTAACCAGAGACGTAACGTATATAATTGATTCTAACACTTAGCAAAATAATGAGATAAATTTACCATATATACATTTTTTAGTAAGGTGAAATATAAAAATAAACTTTGTTGCGCACTCTGGTGTACTTAACTGAAGTATCCTGAAGGGCTCCAGACAATCCTAAACAATGGGGATAAATTTAGCATAATAAGTTACCGCCCTCTACCTTGCATTCCATTATTTTTTTATTTAAATATCAATTATCTTCAATTATGTATAATATTTTGCATAAAATTAATTTATAGCCTGAAGGGATTCTGAAAGTAATCTAAATAACTACTACTGCTCAATATGCCCACAAGACCATTCTTGGCATATATATATACGGCAAAAAAGAAAATCTAGAGCCGGCACTCCAATTTTATTCAACGAAAGAAGCTAAACTCAAAGTAAACTTATAATAATGGCATCCAAACCAAGTGTAGCAAAAATGGCAGAATTATCAAGAATAAATATTATTCAAGACATTTTATTACGACCTGCACAGGTCCCTCAAGACAATCAGCTGGACCTTGCTCTGCGGTCAATAACCGACGATGGTAAGTTCAACGATTGTTTCATGAATATTATAAACCAACACGTTCCAGATGATGAAGAAGAAACTGAAGATGAGGCTGGTGTTCCATACGATGAGGGATGCTGATCCAGAAATACCATATATTCCTGCCGCTGTCCAAGACGCTGCTCCTAATGGTGATGCTGCAGAAATAAGAAATATTCCTGACGCTGACCAAGTTGTTGTACCTAATGGTGATGCTGCAGAAATAAGAAATGTCCCTGGCGCTGATCAAGGAGCTCCTAGAGAAGAATTAATATTGAATGATGTACATATGGACTACGATTATCCATATGACCAATTAAACAGAGAAACCATGTTAGCAGTGGAAAGAGACTTAGCCATCGAAGAGATACATCAAACACGAAGACATATGCTGAGGTGTTGCACTCAAATCATCCATGTGTTAAACCAGCGAGAGGGGTCCATTAGATTGAATTTTGAAAATGTAATAAAACAAGAACGCCTGATGCGAAAATTGTTGCAAGATGAAGTGTTTTTATTGAAAATATATTTTATGTATTTTATGTTTAAATATACATGTCTTAAACCTACTTTGTATCGCTTCTTTCGTCGGTGTCATTTAAATTGGTTTGATTTTTATTATTAAAGTCTTCATTTAAAAGACAATCTTTAAACAGAATATCTCCACATAAATTTTGAATAAAAAATGTATTATCTTGATCAGTGTTGGATGCACTTTTTAGACAAATGTTTTGTAAAATTTTAATATTATCTGTGGTTTCATAATTAATTTTATTACTTTCACAAAAAATTTGGGATGACATAATTTTAATCCTACCTTTTTTTTACCACAATTAACTGTATCACAAGAAATTTGGGATGACTAATGACGACTTTAAACACAAACTCGTAAATCTAAGCACACAGCGAGATTATTTGTAGACTAAAGTGTTGCTTGTTTTTATAGTAAATATATTCAAAACAGATGATTTCAGAGTTAGAAGAATATCAAAAATATAATGTCTACCAGTCCTGATACAGATATAATGGAATTAAATTTTGACTTTTCCGAATGGCCCGAAATAAATGATGACGAAAATGATGATGATAGTGTTGTTACTGAAGAGAAAAGAAGTGTAGTGGTAAGTGGTAGATGTTTTCAAAAATTAAAAAACCATTGGACGGTCTTATTATTAAAAAATTTTCAACAAAATTATATTAAAAAACCAAAAACCATACAATTAAAATATAAAAAAATGCTAAATCTATACTAACTAAAAAAATTATGAAAATTATATTGCCAAATTATTTTTTGTCTCTAAAACATTTAACTTCAAATAATATCGAATGCAATACATTTTATATTTTTTGGATGAAAAAACCTAAAAATGTATATGTCCCTCCGGTTGCTGGTTTAATTTGTGAATTTTGTTTTAAGAAAAGTTTTAATTTTCATCAATTATTTGATTTTATTTTGGAAGAAATTAAATCATTGGAAGTTTTAAAAATTCATTTGCATTTTAAGGGACATTATCATTGTTCATATTGCCATTTCGATACTAAAAATAAATTTGAAATTAAGTGTGAATTTAAATATTCGGAAAAATTATTTCAATGCAATCAAATATTTCATACTACTTTACATTAAAATTATACACCATATTTTCCTATTTTAATTATTTTCAAAACTATATATACAAATTATCTTTATTATAAAATTTCACAGTTTCAAGCTTATACTGCTCTAACAGTAACAACAAAAATAATAAAAAAATAAAAATGTCTACCACGCCCTGCACCATAATTGTGATGGTAAAAGACAAAATTAATTTTCCATTAAAAATGGCTATGGTAGTATTCAAACAAATTTTTCAGTAAGTATTATTTATTTTTTTTATTTTTTTACTTAAAAAAAATCTTTTTTAATATTTAAAATATAAATTATATTAAAATTTTGTTTTATATAAAAAAAAATTATTAAAAATCGATGATGTATTAACTGTTTTTCAAATAAAAAATCATTATTTTAATTTATAAAATAAAATATTGATTAAAAAAAACATGATTTCCTTTTTTATTCTATAAAAATAATAAATAGTGAGAATTTAAAGTCAATTTTTTTATTTTTTTATTTTAGATATGGAGTCAAAGATATAGTGTTGAGGAATGATAAAATTTTTATTCAATTAAATTATTCACCTAAAACTTCAACCTTAATAAGAAAATTCGGCAATCTACCAATTCAGTATTATCGTGCCAGACTGGAGAATGATGAAGAATTACTAATGTTCCAAAGAGCAATGAAAAAATTCGATTTCAATTTGGAATCTGATCCTCCTGAAGCCACTACGTTAGCAGCAACAGCAGCAGTACCAAGTATAGAAGAAGCCGGACCAAGTAAGAAAAAAAACTTGAATTTTTACAATCAACCGAAGCAAAAAATTCGGAAATTATTGAAATTTCAAATGAAGATGAGCTCTTTTGAAATACACAAAAATATTTTTAAAATATTTAATTTTTTTATTAAAAAAATATAAAAGATGAGCTCTTTTTAAAAATTTAATTTTTATTAAAAAGTATTAACATTATTTTAAAAAAAATTATAATTTTATATAATTTTGTATGCATTCAAAAAAAATGTACACTTTTCTAACAATTTTTTTATTTCTAATATATCTGTATCAGTATTTTTTGGTTTATTTGTGTTTTTTTTTAAATATATTTTTAGGGTAAGTGTATATAGGTATGAAAAAAAAATACTTTTATTTTATTTTTAATTTTGTTTATTTAATACAATCCAGTTTCCTAATAAAAATACCAAAGGCGATAACAATTTAAAGATATATGGTACCATTCCCTTCTCTGGTATGTAGCCAATAAGAGCGTTCGAGAGGTTGTGCTACAGATGTATTGTCCGATTGGCTATTTGGCATCTTTGCGTGTTTGAAATGGCGATGGTACCGCGGCCCAGATGCGGGAACGTCTTGATCACGGCACGATGTAACGGGAAACTGGTGGGATTTATCGCGTTACTACACACACTTTAATATCAAATCGTTTATTAATCGTGCTGCAGTAAGATATTAGTTTTTTGAATATTTGAAAAGTACTTTTTTTCATTTTAAAAGTATTTTTTGAATAATGAATAACCAAGCAGGAGAACCCCTTAGAAGGGTTGTTTTAAATGGTAATCGAATTCGAATTTCTCTGGTTCGCAACCCCCTACAGGACAACCATAAAGCTCCACTAGTTCAATAGAAGCTCCAGATTTTATTCCTAAAATGCGGGAGAAAGTACCTGCGGATGAAAATGGAGTGTCGTCTAGTGAAAAATGGATGTTTGAAAAAGGGGGATGTTTTATCACAAAGTGTAATTCATAAACAAAGTTTAGTTTAAAGTATAGTTCATAAACAAAAACAGAGTTTAGTTCAAAGTGTAGTTCATAAACAAAACAAAAAAAAAGCGTGTGTGACATTCATTATTTAGGGATTTATGGTGAAGTGTATAATAGGCGTTTGACCAGTCCACATTTTAGAAAGAAATGGACTTAGAAGACTAAATCTTACCTCTCGTACAAAGCTCCTCTTTCCCCACCTATATCCCTCTCTGTACCATCACCAAAATCCAAAGGCATTAGAAAAAAATATATTTCTATACAAAACCCCGAACAAGTAACAAGAGAATATCTAAAAAAATGTCTTGCTGTAGAACGGGTGAAATTTTATTATCTCATATAAAAGGTGATAAAAAATTTACAGATTTTAACCAGGAAGAATTGAAATTATTCCCATTAGACTATATACTAATTTATGCTAAACCTATCGAACTGCTGGAAATGTATGGAAGACTACCACAAAACTATAAAAAAAAATTTCAGCTTCTCATAAAAATGCCCTGTTTTTTACACATGACAAAATATGCAGATCAAGTAGACCATCCAGTGGTTTCACAAAAACATGTAAAGTTTGTAACCAAGGAGAAACATATGTTTGAAAGAATAAATTTGGTATAATAATTCTAAGGTCCTTTCAAGATTTTTTAAGCTTCACATATAAGTATTTTAACTTTGTCTCAAGGTGACAGGGGCATTGCATCTTAAAGAAAATAAAAAACATATGAAGCAGACAAGATCATCTTAGTATGCGAATAGAGTTTTAAGAGGTCTACATTATTGCTTTATTTTTAAATTCTGCATTATCAGTCTTGTTAATTTTATTTTGTCTGGCTGGAGATACATGATAAAAGACCATAAACTACTTTACAGAGTTAATAGGCAGGTTTTGATCCGACCAATATTTTAAAGCCTAAGAACCACTTCTTTTCTCAGTCGCTTGGTTTTTTAAAATAAGTATATAGGGTGTATCCATCCTAAAATAATATTTCTTAAGCAATAAAGTTTTAAATAAAAGTAATTACCGAATAATAATATAAATTTTAGTTTGTCTAAAATTATGATTTATATTTAAAAAATATTTTGTAAAATTACTGCACGTTGATTTTATAAAATCAGAATGTTTTAATGAAAGTAATTAATATATATTTTTTACTATTAGTTTCTATGGGATTTACTATTTTTTCTAATAATTAGACACCTGTTCTCCGTCCAACGGAAAAAACACCATATGTAACATTTTTTTCAAAAATGAGTTTTTGATATTTTCGTATTCTGAAATCTTAAATCTTTCTATTATCGCAAAAAAATCGATTTTTTATAAAAAACTGCTTAAAAAAGAAATAAATTTTGTCATTTTGTACGTATGGTTAATACACGGGGTTCTAAACTAAACAATAACTTCAAGAGTTTTGCTCAGATCGAACTAAAATTTTGAGAATATATTCTTTAAATGTTTAACAATAAGATAAGAAAAAAATAATTTGATTTACCAACCTTTTACCTCCCCCATAAATTTATATCTTATATGTAAATGGCAAGGAATTTTATGAGGCAAATCTTTAAACGCGATTTTCTCAAAAATTATAAAAAAGCACTTACGTTGTTTTTTCCATTGGACGTCAGTGTTATATTTTTATAATAATTAGACACCTTACTTTTTAATCAAGACGTATTTAGATTTAAAAATGAAGATCTATATTTTTTAAATTGGATAGCGTGATTTGGTCACCCTGTATAATTACTGCTCAAAATGCCCTAAGGCCATTCTTGGCATATATATACTGCAAGAACATCTAGAGACCTCACTCCAATTTTTATTCAACGAAACAAAGCTTTTAAAATAAACTTATAATAATGGCATCAAAACCAAGCATTTCAAAAATGGCACAGCTGTCGAAAGTAAACATTATTCAAGACATCATACTACGACCTGCCCAGATTCCCGACGATACTGAATTGGACCTGGCACTCAAATCCATAACGAACGAGGGCCAATTTAACGAGTGTTTTATGCAAATGGTGAATCAGCAACTTCCACAAGGAGAAGAAACTGAAGCTGGTGACGATTTTCCATACAATGGAAATGGTGGTGAAGATGCTGGAGAAATATATATTCCTGACGCTGACCAAGGTGCTGTAAATATTGGTGAAGCTGCAGAAAAAAGAAATGTCCCTGGCGCTGATCAAGGAGCTAATAGAGAAGAATTATTATTGAACGATGTAAATATGGAGGATGACTACCCATATGATCAAATGAACAGAGAGGTGATGTTAGCTGCTGAACGGGATTTAGCAATTGACGAGATTCATCAAACCAGAAGAAATATACTGGACCGAAAAGAGAAGCTTTCTGCTCAACTTCGAACTTGCAGCGAGATTATTCAAATTTTAAATCAGCAGGAAGGATCCATTAGATTACATTTTGAGGGTGTAATAAAACAAGAAAAACTGATGCGAAAATTATTGCAACATTAAGTGTTTTTTATTTAAAATGTATTTTTATGTTGTTTAAATATACATGTATTAAACCTACTTTTGTATCGCTTCTTTCACCATTCCTTCTCTGGTATGTAGCCAATAAGAGCGTTCGAGAGGTTGTGCTACAGATGTATTGTCCGATTGGCTATTTGGCATCTTTGCGTGATTGAAATGGCGATGGTACCGCGGCCCAGCAGGCGGAAACGTCTTGGCCACGGCACGATGTAACGGGAAACTGGTGGGATTTATCGCGTCACTACACACACTTTAATATCAAATCGTTTATTAATCGTGCTGCAGTAAGACATTAGTTTTTTGAATATTTGAAAAGTATTATTTTTTTTAATTTTAAAAGTACTTTTTGAATAATGAATAACCAAGCAGGAGAACCCCCTTAGAAGGGTTGTTTTTAATGGAAATCGAATTCGAATTTCTCTGGTTTGCAACCCACTGCAGGGCAACCATATAAGCTCCACTAGTTCAATAAAAGCTCCAGATTTTATTTCTAAAATGCGGGAGGCAGTACCTGCGGATGAAAATGGAGTGTCGTCTAGTGAAAAAATGGATGTTTGAAAAAGGGGATGTTTTATCACAAAGTGTAATTCATAAACAAAGTTTAGTTTAAAGTATAGTTCATAAACAAAAACAAAGTTTAGTTCAAAGTGTAGTTCATAAACAAAACAAAAAAAAAGCGTGTGTGACATTTATTATTTAGGGATTTATGGTGACTTTAGGTTTATTTATTTAAAAATAATGTGTTTCTGATAAGGTAATTTTTAATTAAACAATGCTTTTATCTTTTAAAAGATTAAAATTTAGATTAAAATTAAGTACCGATGACAAGATATACTTCCAGTGGCATAACTGCTCTGCACTTCACAATTTCCTTATTGTATTTATCGACCACTTCTACGAGTTGTAGCAAGCACTTTGTACGCCAATTTGGCATATGTAGGCAAAGAACTCCTAAATAAAATCAATATAAAAGACACCTTAACAAGTTTAACTTCATTTTTAAAAATGTCTGGAAAACCATCAATATAAATTTTACAAAATTTAATTATTAATCCAGCAGACGTTGAATTTGAAGGAGCCATCATACCACTCCCAATAATAGAATTTCAAGAGCCGTTGTCTCCAATCTGGGAAGAAGATAATTATGATTGGGAAAGGTATTTAATTAATACCATTCTTGAAGATGAAGAAAACATCGCAATTGCGCAAGTCAACCAAATAAACGTTGCAACTGCAGCCAACCAAACACCCGTAGACCTGTCGTAGGATGAAGCAACTGCAGCCAACCAAACAAACGTCGTAACTGCACAAGTCAACCAAGCAACTGAAGATCTCATCCAAGCCGAACCAGAAAACTGAATGATCCATATCCCATATGCCCCAGAAAATAAACAAACAAGCCCTTCTGAAGATTCCCAAACAGCTCAAGCTGAAATAAAACGTTATGTCCCAGAAAATCGAAAACAGAGATGGTTAAATCATTTAGCCAAACTGAAAGAAATAGGTAATTCAGTTGAGAAAACAAAAAGACAAATAATAGAAACTGAGCACAAATTAAGCGATTTAAATAACATGCTTGCGAATTCTAGATCTAATTTAAGTAAAAATTAAAATAAGCAATTTTTGTATCGAAATTTATATAAATAAAATATTTACTGTACACCAATTTGGCATATGTAGACAAAGAACTTCTAATTAAAGTCAATGGAAAATACACCCTAGATTTATGAGTAAATGGACCAGAAAAACTAAGTACCGATGAGAAGATATACTTCCAGTGTATGCAATGAGACTTACGACAGCAGAATATTAACTGGATTAACTGCTCTGCACTTCACAATTTCTTTATTGTATTCACCAACCACTTCTACGAGTTGTAGCAAGCACCCTGTGACGCCAATTTGGCATATGTAGTCAAAGAACTTCTGAATTAAAATCAATATAAACACACTTTAAGGCTTTATTGTTAATGGATGAGAAAAATACCGATACTGATTGTATGAAAACATACTTATATACAGTGTGTTCCGCTTTTCATGAATACACCCGCGATTTTCTTCAAATTTTTGGTGGTAATTGTATGTTAATTAATATTCTAATGCAACAAAATGCATATAACCACAAATTGATAAAATCCACGCAGAGTTTCTTATCATATGCACATAATACAAATGCTAAATACAGAAAAATGTAGGGGTGATGTATAAATACAGGAGTTGTACATTATTTTTCGCCTATTTCAAGTTTTATTTCGTGAGCTAAGTGAAAAAAATGCCTCTATACTACACCCACGAGGGTAAGTTTTTAAAAGTGTTTAAAATGTGTGTAGAACGTGTTTTTATTTCTTTAGAATTGTTGCAAATTTCGCTCTTCGTTCAGGATCTTTTGGACGAGCTCTTCCCGGACGAGAGTGTAAGTTAAATTTTTTATAACATATCTCAAAATATTTAAAAACATAATTTTTAGTACTTATACTTTCAATTAGATGGTGCCCCTGCACATAATTCCTGATAGTTAGGAACTTTTTAAATGTAAACTTTCCTATGAAGTGGATAGGTAGTTTTTACTACCTTTTTAAACAAGTGTCTGCATATTTAATGTATTCTGGTATTATCAGATGGCTAAAATACAGACGCGCATAAGACAGCCTTGGAAAATATCCACTTGCGTGAATCTTGGCTTTAACAACCGGTCATGGCAGGGCAACAAGTAGATTTTTATTTTAAAATGGAATACATTTTTAAAACCAGGATTTAATGTGCTCACAACAGACTATATTGTTTTAAAACCTATGGTTTCACGAGCGGACATCAAGGTATATTTAATCGACTTTGGCTTTATATAAATGCAACCAAGAAATTATTTGAAATCATTTACAGTCTATTGATTGTATGAAAAAATACATGTATATATATTTATTACAAGTTTTATAAGTTTAACTTCATTTTTTAAAAATGTCTGGAAAACCATCAATACAATTTTTACAAAATTTAATTATTAATCAAGAAGACGTTGAATTTGAAAGGTATTTAATTAATACCTTCCTTGAAGATGAAGCAACTGCAGCTAACCAAGCACCCGTAGACCACTCGTGGGATAAAGAAGCTCCTGCATCGCAATTATAGCTAACCAAGCACCCGTAGACCTCTCGTGGGATGAAGAAGATCTCTGCATCGCAACTGCAGCTAACCAAGCACCCATAGACCTATCGTGGGATGAAGCTGCCCAATGCAACACATATAATCCTGAGCAGTATGTGCAAAAAAATTTAATACTTCGACCGAACCCGCCTAGACTAGATTTAAGCAAATTCAAAAACACAGCTAATTCATAATATAATATTCATAATTCCGTCAAAAGAACGAGCCTTAATCAGTACGGGATTACATATTCAACTCCCCGAAGGAACGTATGGTATAGCATCTCGATCAGGTCTTGCAACCAAATATGGCATTTGCGTAGGAGCGGGTGCAATTGACCCCGATTATCGAGGTAAAATAAAAATTTTAGTTTTGAATCATGGAATCCATGAGTTTATTATTAAACCAGAAGATCGCATAGCCCAATTAATTTGTGAACATGTAAAATTACCTATTTTAGAAGAATCTTCACAATTAGATGTAACTGTTAGGGAAGTAAAGGTTTTGGGTCAACATAAATTTAAATTATTACTTACATTCTTTGTTATGCAATGAAATAATTATTATTTTCCTCATAAATTATTTTACATTCTATAAACTAGTTTACATATAACCTTTATTCATTTAATTTACTATAAAAGCAAAATACATTGACAAGCAGTACAAGCTCAACACAGTACAACAAAAACATTACCGTATAGTCCAACATGTCAATTTACCAAGAAAAATTAATTGAAATCATCAAAGAAGATATTAAAAATTACATAGAATCCATAGAATACCTCTTGAAAAATTGGAGAAGCAACGACCACTGCATGTGTAAGCAAATCAGAAACCTCTACGATTTAAGGGCGGGAGAAGCTGCATGTGATAATTACCTACAAAATCAAATTTCAATAACTACCTTAAGGAGAATTTTCAAAAGTATAATTTATTATTAGATTTTAAAATATAAGCTAATAAATTTGATTATTGTTTTATTCTATAATAACTAATCCTAATACCAACAATATTTTTTAATATTTAAATACTAATATTAATCAACAGGTTACTTCTACTTATCATATCTAAACAAACAATAAAAATAAACGACATAATACGTTTAAATAATTTATTCATTTTAACATTGAAGTACAAGTATGTCATATAATAAATTCATATAACGTTAAATATCAATTAGTTTCAATTTAAATATTATTTATTTCATGAACATAACGTAGTATGTGATAATGTTATAAATATGTTAATCCAAAAGAGATAAAGTCAACCTGTTTAGTAAGGAATTTACTTCTTTATAATTAATCTCGCTTTTAATCATATTTTGGTAGACGTCTACCATAGGCGTAGTCATTTTAAAGTTTTTTGATTTTAAATATAACATTTTAAATACAGACTGAAAAAGTAATAATTGATTTAGCATTGATAATGATGATGTTAGTGTCTTCTTTATATGTAGGCTCTAATTGTAATAATAATTATTTCAATCCTAAATAATAGGATAAATTTAGCATATATTAACTTCCATTTATTTTTTTTTTTGTATATAAATATTAATTACCTTAAAGATGTAACGAATGAAGATACTAACCAGAGACATAACGTATATAATTATTCTAACCTTAAATAATGAGATAATTTTACCATATATATATATTTTTAATAATTGTAATATAAAAATAAATTTTGTTACGCCTCTGGTGTACTTAACTAGTATCCTGAAGGAGCTCCAGACAAACCTAAACAATAGGATAAATTTAGCATAATTACCATATATTGCATTCAATTATTTTTTTATTTACATATCAATTACCTTCAATTATATATAAGGGGGAAGGGGGAGGGGGTAAGGGGGCCCCTTATGGTAGGTTTACCGAAAACCAAAAACGAGGTCAAAGATAATGCCGTGAGGCACTTTGTTGCAAAGCGGTCTTCCTCGTTACACATCAAGATTAGCAGTAAATGGGAGAGTTAAAGATGTATAAATACTCGTGTTAAGGTAGTACTATACATATTCCAAGTTTACTTGTAAATACAAGCATTAAATATTTATTTTATTTATTTTTCTGTTAAAGTGTGTTTTTTTATTAGTTATAATTAAAATGAATGGGAGGGAAGTAGCTGGCGTAATTCCGCAACCCAATGAAGAAGAGCAACAAGAGCTTAATGACGCTGGCGCTGAAGCTTCACAACCCAATGAAGAGGAGCAACATCAGCAACAACAAGAGCTGTATGACGCCATAAATCCCAATGACATGCATGATAATATGGGAGATGACTTGCTTCCCGATTGGGCTGTAAATCCGCCGCCACTTCCGTGAGTGGAGGATGAGAATAGCAACTCTAGCGACTCACCACCACCCATTCAAGTTAATGAAGTGTCAAGCACAACGGACTCAATGGCATAGTGTAGTAGGCGTTCCGCATATTGACAGAACCAGACCATAATCTTACGTTTAATGCAATTTAAATATAACAATTTTTATTAGGGTTTAAGTTTAACCTCTCAAATTTGGGTTGTGGGTGTATAATTTTTTATTACTACACATATATTTTTAAATAAAACTTATTAATATTTTTACTGCTTTATTACTTTTTGGTTTTACAATATTTTAAAATTTACACATATGTTGGTCTCTTTATTCCGACTCATCTACATGATAATGCTTATTGGCCCATAAAATATGTTCCTTAATTGATGAAAACCTCTATGTATTCACATAATTCAAATTAAAAGCTGCTATTTTAGAGGGTTATAAAAATATTTATTTAAAAAAATCTGAAAATAAGTATTTTGTAATAAATAATAACTTTGTTTTTGATTCTTGTATGTCAAAATATTATGTGAAATTATTTCAAAAATACATTGGTAATTATGATGAAATTAACGAGCGTGATTTTTTAATTTTTTAGAAGATAATGTTAATTATGTGATTGTATGGTTAAATTGGTACAATAACGAAATAATATGTTGTGGTCATTGCTTTAAAAATTTATATTGGAAAATTTGGAGTAAATGTGATATTAGTTATGTTAAATTTAGTAAAATAAAGGAGGAGAGTATTTCAAGAGAATCAATATTATTTAAAATTGATGATAATTCTAATTGGTGTAATGTTTGCTGTTCTAAACTTTGTTTTAAATTAAAGTTAATAACAGCAGATGGTATTATAGGGTATTATGTTGAAGATATTTTTGAAACTTTTGACGTGTTTACCAATGTCAATTGTCCGTTGTCTTTTTAGGTTTAATTTGTTTTTTTAAAGTTTGAGCGTTTAATGTTTGTTTTCTTTTTTACAGAAAAAATGAGGAACAAATTGGAAACTTTAAATTTTCTAGGCCACTTAGACTATGAGATAGTGCAATTGGCTGATTTGCAGAAGGACTCAAAACATCAAATTTCACAGTTTAGAGCTGTGGGCACCGTTTATGGTCGAAGGATATTGGCTGTATTTGAAGACGGTAAGGTAGTTTGGCTTCCTGAACGATTTAAAGACTTGAATGATGAATATTTGGAATCAACAACTAAGGGAAAAAATAATAATAATATACAAAGGTAAAAGAAGAATTGTATCTGGTCGTGAAATTAACGATATTCACTATGGGTATTTGAAATAATAATGGCTAAGCGCGCAGGAGTGGAATTAAATCATGTTATAGTAGAAACTGCTTTTAAATCTAGATTACTAACAATAGAAATAAAATATAGCTTAGGTATTTTAGATCCTATAATATTTCTAAAGGAGGTTGATTTAATATTTCCCAATCTGGTTAAAAAACATAATTATTTTTCTTGTAAAATTAATGTAACACTTGTGGCAAAATTTGTAATACCAAAATGGGAAGAAAATGAAAGTGGTATAGAGGGTATAACTGAACAAATTTTATATATAAGTACTAAAAATGAAACTTTATTTGACTTAAGCAACGTTAATATTTTTTATAATAATAAAACCGATAAAATATTGACTAAGCTTTCGGAAATGAGTGATATGGGAAGTGGATGGGCATTAAATGAAATAATAAAAATATTTTTAAAAAATATTACAAATTCAAATTTAGGTAACTTTTATGTTAAAAAATATAAATATTTAATTACGTTAAATAACAAAGCTTACAAAATTTGTAAAAGTTGTTATACATATTTTTGAATTAATATACCAAACGAATTTGTTCTTCATCAAAATGTTTCATATTTTAAATCGTATTATCCTGCCAATTTTATTATAGATCATATTAAATTAAATTATTTGTAACGTTGGCTCGTTTTTTTTACAAATTTAATTTTTTTCCAATGTCTTGTATATCATTTGATTATATGATACACGAAATTAGTTCTGACGAGTCGGAATGGGATTTAAATATTGATATGATTAGTTCAGATGATGATTTTTAGGTAATATTTTATAAACATAGGTAATTTTTTATCTTGTAACATTTTTTTTTTTTTTTTTATACAGAATATCAACATGCATATGGTAATTGATATACAAGGATTTAGACTGGGGAGCAATTTTATTACGAAAGAATTGGCAACATACAATGGGGTTGAGTTAAGCCATTTTGTCTTTTCTCCACCCTGTAGCAGGTTTCAACTTAGCGGAAAAGATTTGTCTGTAGTTGAGTGGTTAGAAGACAACCACCACTGTATATTATGGGGGAGTGGGGTGATTCCACTAGAGAATTTAAGAAAAATATTAAATTTTCTAACAAAAAATGAAACTAGCATATTTACGAAAGGAGAAGAAAAAGCAACAGTATTAAGAAAATTCGTCAATTGTCCTGTAGTGCAACTACCCGAACAACCCATAATCAAAAAAGGAACACCACAATGTGCTTTTCATGACAAAAAATATGTATTTGCTCCTTACGAATGTCAAATTATTATATGATTTATTTTTTTAATGTTAATATTTTATGTGTATTTTTTTTAAAATATATATTATTGTTTATAAAGGTTTTTATTTTTTTATTTTTTCCTTTTTTTATAGATGTTAGTCAAATATTACAAAGACCATCCTCTAGCCTGTGTACCTACTAGAGCAACTGAAGGTTCAGCTGGGTATGATTTAACTAGTGTTGATAATTTAATAATTGAACCAGGAGATAGAGCTTTAGTAAACACTGGTTTAAAAATTGAACTATCAGAAGGAGTGTACGGTAGATTAGCCCCTCGATCAGGCCTTGCGCTTAATTATGGAATTCAAGTAGGAGCAGGTGTCATTGATAAAGACTACAGAGGATTAATTAAAATACTTCTTTTTAATTATGGTAAAAAGCAGTTCATAATTAAACCTGGAGATCGTGTATCACAATTAATTTTTGAAAAGATATCACACCCAATTTTTAAAGAAGTTCCTTACTTAGATGCAACAAGTTCCTTACTTATGCAGCGTTAATGAATATACAATTCTCTCTAAAGAACGAGCTTTAATCAGTCCGGGATTACACATTCAACTTCCCGAAGGAACGTATGGTCGTATAGCATCTCGATCAGGTCTTGCAACCAAATATGGCATTGACGTAGGAGCGGGTGTAATTGACACCCGATTATCGAGGTGAAATAAAAATTTTAATTTTTAATCATGGAAATCATCAGTTTATTATTAAATCAGGAGATCGAATAGCCCAATTAATTTGTGAACATGTAAAATTACCAATTTTAGAAGAATCTTCACAATTAGATAGAACTGTTAGGGAAAGTAATGGTTTTGGGTGAACAGGAATTTAAATTATTACTTATATTCTGTGTTATGTAATGAAATAATTATTATTTTCTGCAATAAATTATTTTACATTCTATAAACTAGTTTACATATAGCCTTTATACATTTAATTTACTATAAAAAGCAAACCCAACAAAATACATTGACAAGCAGTATAAGCTCAACAATCAAACAAGTACCGTAGTCCAGAACTAACCAAGCCATGTCCATGTAC
Organism: Listronotus bonariensis; assembly: GCA_014170235.1. Lineage (NCBI taxonomy): Eukaryota > Metazoa > Arthropoda > Insecta > Coleoptera > Curculionidae > Listronotus > Listronotus bonariensis. The sequence goes on along the minus strand of JACEGR010000744.1, from coordinate 59,172 downwards.
CAAGAAGAAATTATTTTAATTATTAAAGAAGATATCAAAAATTATATTGAAACCATCCAATATCACCTGAACTAAGACCACTGCATGTGCAGACAAATAATAAATCTCAACGATTTAAAGGCAGGAGAAGCAGCGTGCGAAGATTTCCTGAAGAAGCAAATATCAATAGTTACATTAAGAAGAATATTTAAAAATTATAATTTATTATTAGACTTTTTAAAAGCAAACACAACAAAGTAAGCAGTACCTACAAGTAAAATAGTTCTCAAACAATAACAAACAATTATACCTACCAAAATGATAATGCAGAAAATAGGCTATGAAAAACGCAAGTGGCGAAGTATATTAAAATTTTGTCCATGTTCCTTGGACTGTAATCTGAATTCACAAAATATCCACCCTATTTATGCTGTGTTTGTAGGGTTTCCGAAAAATCACTTGCATAAAAACAATATTTCACGATCTTCATTTTGTGGATATGTAATAAAAGCCGCTTTGTTGTCCAGCCAAAAATTCTCATTCTCTCTTCATATATAAAACTTCTGGTTTTATTAAGCAGTATGTCAAAATATTGATAAAAGATGACGAAACTACGTATGGAGCACAAACAAGAATAAAGAAGGCATCTCGTGGATGAAAATCCCGAAAGTTATTTAAAGATGGTACGGTCATGGATGACAGAAAAGAGCATCGTGGCTGGACTCGGGAAGTGTGTTATGATACCCCAGGTAATACCGTTCTTTTCGGACGGGCGACTGGAAGCACCTTAGCTTTTGCTAAACCGATTTGCAACGATTTTTGAGCTTTTGAAACCGTTTCTTTTTGAACTCTTAATTAGAAGTTAATTATTTTATTTTGTTTTTGAATATCTTTTTAGTTGTTGTATTTTCTTGTGTAAATAATAAAATAAGTTTAAGTGTAAATAAATATTAGATTTTAAGTAAAGTAAATTAACCATTAGTTAAGCTCGGAAGAGCGAACAGCTTTGGCCCTTCAGGCAAGAAAAACGCGAACTAGCATTAAAGCAAGAGTGTGGAAAAGTGGGGTTGTAGGGCAGTTTACATCTAGTAACATTTTGTCAATCTTTATTCTTGTGAACTGAAACTTAACATTAAAAATAAAAAACACCAAAAAAATCGAAGCAAACGTTTTAATGATGGAAACCTTTACAACCACACTTTCTTTTCAGGGCGCTGGTCCGAAAAGGGACTCACCGGTCCTCGGCATTGCGGCACCTTACGGAAGCTGCTCTGCCGAGGCACCTGCCGTTCCGGCACCCCCAACAACTTTAGAAATAACCACCACCCAGGGACGACCAGCACTGGCCAGGAAGGCAAAGGCAAAAACCCTAAAAGGCGGGAACAGCGGAAAAAGCAAAGGGCTAAGGGTGCCGCTCAACCTTTGCCTATTCTGGACGGGCTGGCCGCTCCTGTTATTTCACCGCGGAAGGTGCTAGGGCCTTCCGCGCCGGAACGCTTAACAAAACTGGGGTAAACGTAGCAGGGTCGGGAAGGGTGTGTTTAACATCCCATTAAAAATCAGGAATTTAAATGCAAGGGCCGAAACTTGTGCCAGGGCTCAGGGGGTTCGTCCTCTAACCGCCCACACAAAAACCGCCCGTCTAACGCGTCAGCATTTTCCAGGAAAAAGGAAAACGAAGCGCCGTGCGCTGGGAAGTCGCGCGTGATACAGCGTGTATTTTTAAGGGGTGTTACGGGGGATGCTGACGCGCTGCGGGGGTCAACGGGGGTGGGTTTGATAGGGGAAGAAGTCGACTGTCGGGCAGCACCACCCACCGACCTTGCGTCGTGGGAAACAACTACCCAGGGCGAGGAAACTGGGGATGGATTGGGGTTTGACGTGTCCACTCGCGACGTCGTCCCGCTCGGCGACTCATCCAATTTCAATCTGGGCGGGGATAGCCACGAAGGCGAAATTTTCAACTGTAATTACGTTACTGATTTTACCCTGCCGGCTGCATTTAAACGCAATGCATTGAAGACGCTTGAGGAGCGTCGCGCTGAGCGCGATCGGGCGAAGCGGGCGGCGTTTCGGGGTGGTGACAATATAAGGGCGCATATTAACCTTGAGAAACGCGAGGAATTACGAACGCGGGCGCGGAGCGGAACGCTCACGGGACCATCGAGCGTTAAACGCGTCAGAATGGAAAAACAAACACGGTGACGGAGCTAGCCGAGGGCACGGTGGGAAGCGGGTTAGACCGCCCACTTCACGATAAAAATTCTAAGGTATTCCGGGCAGTAGTTTTTTTGTTATTGATTTTTTGCATATCATGGCTTTAACTCAGTAAACATGTTTAAGAATGATTTCAGTTACTTTTCGGTATTAGATGTGTTTCGTATCATTGTGTTTCATCACAGTATCATGCCTAGAGTTCGCAGACGTGCAAATTTCGCGCAACTCTCCGACTTTGAAAGGGGTCGGATAGTCGGGTTACGTGAAGCCGGAATGTCTTTCAGGGAAATTGCTACTCGGGTGTATCGAAACGAGGCTACTGTTATGAGATGTTTGTCAAGCGTGATTCCGAGAAGGCCGAACTACACGTGTGAGAGGTTCTGGACGACCAAGGCAGACTACAGAACAGCACGACCGTTGGTTACGACTACTAGCTCTCAGGGATCGATTTTCTTCAACAAGGGAAGTCGCGAACCAGTGGTATGATGTTGTAGGACGGAGATTAACAATGAGGACCGTTTATCGCCGAATAAGATCTTTTGGCCTGTTTTCATACCGTCCTCATCTTGTGCTACCCCCTGACCCCAGAGCATCGACTGCAGCGGCTGGAATAGAGTAGGGAAAGACGGGAATGGAACTCAGTGGTGTTCAGCGATGAATCCAGATTTTGCCTAGGGATGAATGACGGCCGTTTCAGAGTAAGAAGAAGACGGGGTGAAAGACGAAATTTCCAATTTCCAATTGAGCGGCATGTTCACCGCACCGTGGGTGTTATGGTATGGGGTGCCATTGCTTACGGCAGCAGATCACGTTTAGTATTCATTAGAGGTAGCATGACCGCCCAGCGATACATCAACGAGGTGTTACAACCATATTTGCTTCCATATCTGCAAACACTTGTAAATCCAGTTTTTCAACAAGACAACGCACGACCCCATGTGGCCCGTGTAACTTTGAACTTTTTTGAAGCTTCTGGTATAAATCTTCTTCAGTGGCCCCTCGATCTCCAGATCTTTTCTCCAATAGAACATGTCTGGGACATGATTGGAAGAAGACTGCATAATTTACCGCACCCCCCCACAAACACTGGAGGCTTTACGCAACGAAGTTCAGGTGGCCTGGGATGCCATACCCCAAGTAGAGATTGACCACCTTATCCAATCGATGCCACGTCGACTTCAAGAGTGTGTAGAAAATAGAGGAGCATCAACACATTATTAACATTAAGGTAGGATATCTCAGTTTTTACAAGACGTTTCGGGCTTAAATTCTAATCATCTACTACTTAGTGGTAGGCCAACATGTTAAAGTATAGCCAAAATTCAAGCACTCTCCATGGGTGTTGCATTTTTAATGTCACTTAGTATATTTATTTTAATATTAAACTACAAGTATATATCATGTAATAATTTCATATAACGTTAAATATCAATCAGTTTTAATTTAAATATTATTTATTTCATGAACATAAAGTAGTATGCGATAATGTTATAAATATGTTAATCAAAAAGAGATAAAGTCAACCTGTTTAGTAAGGAATTTACTTCTTTATAATTAATCTCGCTTTTAATCGTGTCTTGGTAGACATCTACCATAGGCTTAGTCATTTTAAAGTTTTTGATTTTAAATATAACATTTTAAATACAGATTAAAAGAAAAATAATTGATTTAACATAGATAATGAAGATGTTAGTATCATCTTTATATGTAGACTCTAATTGTAAGATACTAACCAAAGCGATAACATATTTTTAATAATTTTAAATTAAATCATATAGTAAATAAATTTTGTTACGCCTCTGGTTAATTTTTCAATATTAATTGTAAACATTGAATTACTAATAATAACCTGCGGCTATGCTTCTAATCAAATATTAATTATCTTCAATTATGTATAATATTTGCATAAATTTAAATATTAATTTATAGCCTGAAGGGGTCTCAGAACTGACCAAATTAACTACTTGTCATTACTATGATTTTAGCAAAAAGCTTTTAAACTATTGCTTAAAGTGTCAATTTTTTCTTACCCCACCCATTTGATATAACTGTTATTTACCGGAATAGGCAAATGTTTGTTTAATAAAAGTTTGTTTTCATTGTATCCATGAGATAATACAAGATACTTAGGTAAGTTATTAAATTAAAGGACTTTTACTATCCAAATAATTTCCAACATTTTGGTACAGTTCAATACAAATCCCGTTAGCGAACAGTGAAAGTCTACCTTGAGCAGTTCGTATGTTGACCCACAAACGTGTTTTTCACACGCCACTGTACAAGATGTTGATTGAGATGGTCTAACCGTTGATATGGGTTTTACTAAAGTTTCTAAATCACAATACAGTATAAAAGGACCCTTTGCTTTATGTGAAATTTTTTTAAAATACACGTACTTTTGTTCTTCGGTGGGCATTACGCTTTTTACACTTTTGAATTCTGAACAATAAACAAGATGAGCATTTAATTTTTCCTCACTAGAATTTTCATTACATCTACAGTCTCAGCTTAGCGCCGTAGGTAGGTGTCATAGAAATTGTATCTACTATTTTCAGATTTTAGTGATCATATTTAGAAAACTATTAAAGATAGACATATCAAATGTGATATTTATGTAAAGTTTTTAAAAGACCTTTTTAATGATAAAAAATATATAGGGTTTTTCATTTTTTATTCAACCCTGTATGAACTATAAATTTAAAAAATATTTTTACAACCCTACATTTATATATTTTCAAAAAGTTTGTAGTGCAAAAATAAAAAAATTAAAACGGGGTGGACATTACGCGTGATCACCCAGCACAATAATTTTGTTGGAATTGTACATTGATACAATCAAAATACATACAGTAAATCAAATAGTTATTTTTTTTTCAAAGTATGATCTTAAAATTTCAGAAATTAGAATCAAAATGACCAGCTATGAAAGGGAGTTAATTCAATTGTGCAAGGAAGATATGGAGAAATACGCGGAAGAAATATGTTACCATTTATCCACAATTGAGGAGACTGATCCTTGTTTTTGTAATCAATTAAAAAATTTAGATGCATTGATTAAGGGGATAAATGGGTGCAATCAGTTTTTCCAGGGGAAAATATGCTATAGAGAGCTGGAGATTTTATTTGTAAGAAATAAATTAACTGAATTTAAAATATAATAAACAATTTAATAACATTATTAGTTTTATTTTAATATAAGCAATTCAAATATTATTCATTTATTTACATTAAAATATCAATCACCTTCAATTAAGAAAATAAATTGACTTAATTTAAACTAGGTATAGCAGTGATCATACGAGTACGCAATATTATACATTAATTTGAAATGTAATTAGTAGCATGCGGACACACCGCGCCGTTTACGTAAACGTTTACCATGGGCGTAGTCATTTTAAAGTTTTAATTTTAAGTATAATATTTTAAATACAGATTAAGGAGGTTATAAAACATAGATAATGATGATATTAGTGTTTTTCAAAGACATCTGCCATGAGTGTAGTCATTTTAGGGTATTGATTAAAAAAAAAAAACATTTTAAATACAGATTGAGAGGGTAATAAATTATAAGTCAATTACGTCATGCGGTATTTGACAGAAAAAATATAATTATTCTAACTTGAAATAATATAATAATATTTCCATATATTGCATTGAATTAATTTTTTTATTTAAATATTAATTACCTTCAATTACGCATAATATTTGCATAAATTTAAATATTAATTAATAGCCTAAAGGGGTCCCAAATGCTACCTAATTAACTACTGACAGGCACATTAAAAAAATGCAGTTTTTCAAACTCTCCAACGTTACAGAACAACTGGTAGTGTAAATAAATAATAGTTTAAAAAAACTAAAAAAACACGCTTTTATATGCAACCGAACTAAAAATTAGAAAAGAATTTTTCATTACAAAGAGTTTGTCACTTCAGAATAAAAGCGTGGGGTGCTTAATATATTAAATGTTATAATTATTCTATTTGCAAATATCTATGAGGGAAAAGTTATGAAAAAATAGTAAAATGCACCCCACGCTTTTTACTCTGAAGTGAATTATTCTGTTATTAACTTTCATTTTATTATAATTCTATTTTGAGGTATATAGTTATGATTGATTGTTCGACCTTTTATTACTGTAATACAAACTCTTTGTAGTGAAAAATTATTTTCTAATTTTGAGTTCGGTTATATCTAAAATAGAGGTCGAGATTAAGCGTGAAGTTGTTTAGTATCGAATATCTTGAAATGTTCTGATCTTCGATTTCTCATTGGTGAAAATAAAAGCGCGCGCAGCACGCAGTTCAAATTTTTGTTTTTAATTTATTAATAATTTTATAGTCATTAGGATAATAATAATTCGTATATGACATGAGCGCTTAAGACATGCTCATTTGGATTTTACAAACTATTTATTTTTTCATTTCATCGACTTTAAAACACTACGATATTAAAGAAATTTTCACTTTAAAAATTGAATAAAAATAAGTTCAACTTCATTCGTATTCTTTCTTTTTAACACGCTTTTTGAACATATTGCTGTGTATTTCAAAAAAAATTATTATAACATTTAATATGTTAAGCACCCCACGCTTTTATTCTGAAGTGACAAACTCTTTGTAAAGAAAAATTATTTTCTAATTTTTAGTTCGGTTGCATATAAAAGCGTGTTTTTTAGTTTTTTAAAACTATTATTTATTTTTCATTTTTAGTTCGATATATCAATTAGTTTTCTGCGGTCATGTGATATTGAAATGTTTTACGAACTATTTCGTAATCTCATCTTTCATTTAAAGCTTCACTGTTGCATGGGGTTTTTCCCGTTAACTTAGAGCAGTCCAGTTCTTCAATCCGCATACCGTCTAAAGATCTCACACGACTAAGTGCAACATAAGCTTGTCCAGCAGCAAACAGTCGCGAGCCCAGATAAATGACTGCATGATCGACTGTACAACCTTGCATCTTGTGAACCGTCGAAGCCCAACTCAAGATTAATGGCAACATCCGTCTCTCAGCAGTTTCGCTGGGAACTGTATCGAAATAGGTTTAATCAAGTGCACACCATCTGAACCGAAATCGATACGTACAGACGGGATGTCTTCCGCGTATACTTGGTCTCTGCGAAAGTTTGGCCAGATAATTTCGGTGATAAAACCCATTTTGCCATCTACTAAGCCTTTTGACACGTCAATGTTCGACCTTAACATCACTTTAGCTCCTACGAATATTTTCAGTACATTCGGAAGACCTCCGGTTTTATTAATATCATTAGGTATCACAGAATCTAAGTTCTTGTTACCTAGATTTCGAGCCGCTCGCTTTTCTTCAGACTGTAAGGCACGATGTTCAGCATAATATTCTCGCATTTGCTGTAACCGCGCCGCTCTCTCTTCTTCAGACTGTGAGGCACGATGTTCAGCATCATATTCTCGCATTTGCTGTAACCGAGCCGCTCGCTCTTCTTCAGACTGTAAGGCACGATGTTCAGCATCATATTCTCGCATTTGCTGTAATCGAGCAGCTCTATCTTCTTCTGATTGTAAGGCTCTATATTGTATCATATATAGCCGCCTTTTATTTTCTCTCCACCATCTCGTCTTTCGACAGTCCTGAAAGTTTTTCCTCCAGTTTCTGTCTCTTTTCCGCTAATCTCCTCTTTCTTTGTGTTGTAGTTTCTAGTGTCATTTTTGTTCCCACGAGTAATGGACAATTAAACGGTCGACCCTCCCAGAGGTCCTATAGAAGGGTAAGGCATTCATAAAACAGGGTGCGCCCGGTGCCCTGAGTTTGACGCTAGCGACATGACATTTTTATACACCCTCTGCCATTCATCCCTCGGCACGTTTCTCACCTTGGATTGGGTGTTTGACGCTAGCGACATGACATTTTTATACACCCTCTGCCATTCATTCCTCGGCACGTTTCTCACCTTGGATTGGGTGTTTGACGCTAGCGGTATGACATTTTTTATACACCCTCTGCCATTCATCCTTCGGCACGTTTCTCACCTTGGATTGGGTGTCATGTGAGAGTGAAACTAAACGCGCGACATATGTTAAAATTTTGATGTATGTTCTTTATTAAAGTTTCTATTGTTCCTTTTTCTTAATAATAAGCTTTTACGGGCTCAGGTTGAAAGTATGTATGTATGTATATTTGTATGTATGCATGTATGTATGTATGTATGTATGTATGTATGTATGTATGTATGTATGTATGTATGTATGTATGTATGCATGTATGTATGTATGCATGTATGTATGTATGTATGTATGTATGCATGTATGTACATGCATGTAAGACTGAAACTGCACGCATGCGCAGATCACTCGCCTAGCTCTAGCTCGCTTACTCTTTCACAGAGGATCTGTAAAGGAATTTATTTATCCTGGCGGTCCTAATCAGGATAACGGGATACTGTTTTTAAATTATTGCATTGTCATCGGTCCTTGATACGTGTGCAAAGTTTCAAAGAAATTGAATCGCTGGGAGTTGGTAAAAATTAGGCTCAAAGATTCCGTTACATAGATAGATAGATAGATAGTAGATAGATAGATACAACCCAAGCTAATAAAAGCGTGTTAAAAACTGGCCACGATCTGGAAGACCTAGGACTGCTACCTCCGAGGAGAAAAAAATTAGATATTCTGCTTGCGCTAGAAGGAAATCCCAAACAATCCACCAATCAGCTTGCTTTAGACCATGAGATTGATCAAAAATCTGTACGAACCATTCTTCATAGTGAGAAAATACATCCATATAAAGTTAATGTTGTACAAGAACTTTTTGATGTTAGTAGATGATTATAGGCCTTTCTGACTAGTCCGCATTTCGAAAAAATGCGGACTCCAGAAGGCCTAAAAATCCACCCTCACCACTCCCCCTCTACTCTCTTCACCACCCATATCCCCTCTCTTCACGCCACCCATATTCCCTCTCTTCACCTTCTTTACAACTTTTTGAATTTGAATAAAAAATATATTCATTTAAAGACACTATACAGAACAAGTAACACCTCAAACTGAATTCTCCCACAGTTCCAGAAAAGAACACGAGAATATTTTAAAAAATGTCTTGTTGCAAGACCGCTGATATTATATTATCTCACCTAAACGATGTCAGAAATTTTATTGATTTTACCACGGATGAATTAAAATTGCTGTCTTTGGATTATATAATGATGTATGCAAAACCTATGGAATTGCTGGAAATTTATGGAAGACTACCTCAAAACTATATAAAAAAATCAGCTCCTCATAAGAATGCCCTGTTTTTACACATGAACCCATATGCACAACCCATAATCTGTAAGAAAAAATTCAAAAGACGACTGTTGTGTAACTTAATAATCAAAAACATGCAATAAACTGCTTTTATTTTTTTATCTCACAAACAAAGAGAGATACATAATGTTTTTGTCAAAAATATTGGTTAAGTTGTCTTCCGGGACGCCACTGGGCATAATAATTTTAATCTAGTTGGGGCTATGTTAGCCTCTTACTGCCCTATAATATCACTGTTAAATTTTAACAAAATCGACTGAAAGCTAATTAAGATATTTAGGAAAAACCGATTTTTTAAAAGTTTGACACCCTGTATCTTGAAAACGAAGCATTTTTGGACCTATGTTTGTATGAACTTTTCATCTTGAAATGACTCATAGAATCACCTCCTGGAGTTTGGCCACGTACTTAAATAACACCCTGTATATAATGTTGTTTCCTAATTGTGGTAAGAAAATTTAAGGACGTATTCCTAAGCTAATATTATGAAAAAAGTTCATATAAAAATGGGTTCGGAAATGCTTTGTTTGTAAGATACAGGGTGTTTAACTTTAAAAAGAAAATCGGGTTTTTATTAATATCTTAATTTTGTCTTATCTGATTTTAATCAAATTTGGCTGGGATATTTGTTGAAAAAGGGATTAATTTAGCCCTACATTAAATTTAATTAGTGAGATCAGTGGTGATGTGGGATGCATCTTAGCTAATATTTGGGTAAGGTTTGTACAAAAATCATTTTTTTAGAAATTATGACTTATATTTTCTAAATATGTTTTTTTTTAAATTAAATCATAGTTTTTGAATTCCCATTTTTTCCATATTTTTTGCATTAAACTTTATTTTAATAAAAATATATAAAAAGTGCTACGATAATGAGGTTTTATTAATTTTTTAAGTATACATATATTATTTAAGTATGCTAATAGTAGTTTATGCAAGGCTGAAGATAGAACAGTTCGCTTTTCTCTGCGAAAAAAGGTCCAAAAAACATCCAAATTTTGACTATTCATCTTTAAATTGTATGCGCCTTCGTCTGGTCTCATCAGCATTTCGGTAGGACTCCTCCTTGAGCCATTCTAGTGGAAATAAGCCAGCGAAACCTAAATAAAATATTTCAATTTTTTCCAACGAAAAAAAAGGGTCAAGAAACATAAAAAAGGGTATTGCTCTTCAAATTTTGTCTTCTTTATTCTTGTCCCATCAGCATAGGGTTAAAACTCCTTTGTGAGCCATCCTTTTCCAAAAATAAGAAAGAAAAAGCTCGCTTGTCAAAAAAACAAAAAAAAAAAAAAAAAGAAATGAACCCCTAACTAGGAATAGCCAACGTTTTTCCGCAGTCCGGGTCCGAATGTGGAATGTTTTTTGCTTAAGATGGTCTCCGCCTATATGGTTGGTCCAATAGCGAACGAAGACAATATTTTTGGAGGTAATTTGGGAAGGACATTTATTTTTGGACGAACGCAAAAGATGGTTTGTTAAATCACGTTGGACCAACGTCGTTTGGTGTTTAAAAAACGTGCAATTTTGTTTTTTTTCTTATTTTGTTACATTCACTATTTAAATTTACCTTTACGACCAAGCCTGTAAAAGGATACAAATATATATTTTTTTAAAAGTGAAAGGTATGAACTTGAATAATATTGACAGAAGGTATAAAAAGCCTGTTTTGGTTGATATTTTAATAGTTTTATATTATTAGTTTAAGAAACATATTATTGGTAAGTAATATTTTACATATTTTATAGAACTAAATTGATTTAAATTATATATTTTAGAAAATGGATTTAAACAAAATTAATGAAAAATCCCTCTTAAATTTTAAGGAAACCAAAAAGACTACAGAATTAGAAATTAACAAAGAATATCGAATAACTAAATTAGAATATCTGAAAACAAAGTATGGTCCTGCTCTCAAAGCAGTTTTGGAAGATTTTCAATTTTTTTTACCTACGCGCCTAGTTGAAGAATTAAATCCGTTTATTGATGAATTTAATACGGGAAAATATTATTTAGTGAGTCGTGGACTACTAAAACATAAAGATGAGAAAAAATCAACAGTCTCTTTAGAGTTTTTTGAGAAAAAATAAATTATGGAAAATAATATTGGTATACTAAGTGATCAAATATTAAAAAAATAAGTAGTGTTTACCAAATAATTAAAAATTTTACAGATTTAAATAAAATAAAAAAGTGTATTAATCATTGTAAACTAAATATAAAATATTTAAATAGAGCACTTAAGATAGATAATTTATCTTTATCTTTAATTATAAAACTTTAATGTAATTTAGGACATCTGAAAAGAGATTGTAGACCAATATAAAATAGAGCTGTGTTCCGACTTGTATAATTCAAAAACAAACCAATACAGAAGACAGTAATAAGTTTAAAAACATAAAATACTCAATTTTGAAATTTTTAAAATATTGTGTGTTTCCCAACAAAAAAAAAAATGGGATTCGTATCTGACTTATCATCAGCATCTGCTAGTAAAACTCAAGAGTTCAAAGATGAGTCAAAAGAACAGACGGAGATAATTGCGATTAACGATTCTGCAGAAGAGGACTCATTAACCAATGAAGAAAAAACTGGTCCCCTTCAAGACTCACTTCCCGTTCAGTCGGAGGAGATAGTTACCATTCATGATTCGGCAGAAAAGGAGAACATCAGTGAAAAAACACCCCATCAACGTCAAAAGGAATGCCAACAGCAACCGAAAATTTCAAAATTTCAATTCGTTGTAGAATTAATATGGGTAAAAGCAAACAATTTATATTTTTAATTTTCTTAGAAGGTTTACCAGAGTATACATCAATTTCAAAAATGGTTTATTCTTCTTCTACTGCAACTTCAGCTTTAACAAAGTTTATAAAAATTTAACCGTTAGAAAAAAATATTTGGTTCAGCTTTCCATAAAACAGAATATGGTAGTTGTAATAAAGGTTATGCAATACATATCCCAAAATAAAAAAATAATTGTACTTTGTAACCAATGTTACGATGAAAAAATTGAGGAAGGCAAAATGCTAAAATTAATCAATTACTCTGAAAAACTTGAATTGTTTTATTTTCATGTTCACGATGAGGGCATTTACACTGCCATCAATGTGAACAAGATGTAATTAACTATAATACTTGCAAATTTCACAGAGCGTAATCGCTGCATCAAAAGGGTAAGTAATATTTTTTATTAAATATTTTTAAAAAAGACAGTAAATATTATTTTTAAAATCTTTTACGATGAGTGAATATGAAGGTTTTGATAGTACTCTAAAAAAACTATACCCACATTACAGTCTCTCGCATGTAAAACAATCACTTTGAATTTAAAAAATGTATCGCATTGTTTATCTTTACCGTTACCTTCAAAATTAAAAGCTGCTATTTTAGAGGGTTATAAAAATATTTATTTGAAAAAAATCTGAAAATAAGTATTTTGTAATAAATAATAACTTTGTTTTTGATTCTTGTATGTCAAAATATTATGTGAAATTATTTCAAAAATACATTGGTAATTATGATGAAATTAACGAGTGTGATTTTTAAATTTTTTAGAAGATAGATGTTAATCATGTGATTGTATGGTTTTTTATAGGTTAAATTGGTACAATAACGAAATAATATGTTGTGGTCATTGCCTTAAAAATTTATATTGGAAAATTTGGAGTAAATGTGATATTAGTTATGTTAAATTTAGTAAAATAAAGGAGGAGAGTATTTCAAGAGAATCAATATTATTTAAAATTGATGATAATTCTAATTGGTGTAATGTTTGCTGTTCTAAACTTTGTTTTAAATTAAAGTTAATAACAGCAGATGGTATTATAGGGTATTATGTTGAATATATTTTAGAAACTTTTGACATGTTTACCAATGTTAATTGTCCGTTGTCTTTTTAGGTTTAATTTGTTTTTTTACAGTTTGAGCGTTTAATGTTAATGTTTGTTTCCTTTTTTTACAGAAAAAATGAGTAACAAATTGGAAACTTTAAATTTTCTAGGCCACTTAGACTATGAGATAGTGAAATTGGCTGATTTGCAGAAGGACTCAAAACATCAAATTTCACAGTTTAGAGCTGTGGACACCGTTTATGGTCGAAGGATATTGGCTGTATTTGAAGACGGTAAGGCAGTTTGGCTTCCTGAACGATTTAAAGACTTGAATGATGAATATTTGGAATCCAACAACTAAGGGAAAAAAATAATAATGATATACAAAGGTAAAAGAAAAATGGTATCTGGTCGTGAAATTAACGATATTCACTTTGAGTATTTGAATGAATAATGGCTAAGCGCGCAGGAGTGGAATTAAATCCTGTTATAGTAGAAACTGCTTTTAAATGTAGATTACTAACAATAGAAATAAAAAATAGCTTAGGTATTTTAGATCCTATAATATTTCTAAAGGAGGTTGGTTTAATATTTCCCAATCTGGTTAAAAAAATTAATTATTTTCCTTGTAAAATTAATGTAACACTTGTGGCAAAATTTGTAATACCAAAAGGGGAAGAAAATGAAAGTGGTATAGAGGGTATAACTGAACAAATTTTATATATGAGTACTAAAAATGAAACTTTATTTGACTTAAGCAACGTTAATATTTTTATAATAATATAACCGATAAAATATTGACTAAGCTTTCGGAAATGAGTGATATGGGAAGTGGATGGACATTAAAGGAAATAATAAAATTGGATATAAAAATTAATAAGTGTTCTCTATTTTCTGGGGTGCCTCCTTTAGAGATTTACCGGACGAAATAAAAAGAAAAAATGCTTGTGTAAATGTTAGAAATAAAGACGAGGCTTGCTTTTTTGGGCAATAGTTTCAGCATTGGAACCGGCTAAGCTAAATAATAATAGAGTTTCTTCATATAGACACTATACTGAAGTTTTAAATTTAGAAGGTATAATTTTACCTTTTTCGTTAAATCAACTTTCAAAATTTGAGAAACAAAATAATTTAAGTATAAATATTTATACACTAAAAGAAAAAAATAGATCAAATGAATTTTTTGTTGGTAAAAGTGTCGTAGTTGTTGACGAAAATGAAATCAACGACTCTGATAGCTATGAAAGTGATGACTCTATTGCTCAAAATAAAAAAGCTAAATATGAAGTTGTACCAATTGTGGTTTCTGATATTATAAAACCTAGACACGTAAATTTATTATTAGTGCAAAAATCAAAAAATAGTATAAATGAAAACGAAACTAACTATCACTATTGTTGGATCAAACATTTTAGTAGACTAGTTGGTAGCTCTATTACAAAAACAGATTTAAAAAGTTTATTTGTTATCGATGTTTAACATATTTTAGGACCGATGAAAAATTAAAGAGTCATATTGTTTATTGCTCAGAACATAGAGGTGTAAGGTGCGTAATGCCCAGTGCAGAACGAAAATATTTATCTTTTGAAAAATTTTCACACAAGCAAAGGGTACCTTTACGCTTTATTGTGATTTAGAGACTTTATCTATTAATAAATGTATTTCTAGCATAAATAAAATCAGTTGTTATAAGTATGTGTATGGTAATAGACGTGCAAGGATTTAAAACTGAAAATAATAAATTTATACCGAAAGAGTTAGCAGCATATAATGGACAACAAGTATCACATTTCATTTTTAAACAACCGTTTAATATAAAATTATTATCACCTGATATATATAAACAAGTTAAATGGCTCCAAACCAATCATCATTGTATTGATTGGTCAGAGGGTTTACACCCCTGCACCAATTTCCAAGCATAGTTAGGGAACTAACATTTAAACAGCCTAAAGTGTTTGTTAAAGGAAAAGAAAAGGCTAATTACATTAGAACATACGCATCCTGTCCAGTAATAGAATTAGAAGAACAACCAAAATTGAAGCCTTCAAATGTTCGGTGTTTTTTCATAAAAAACAAATATGTATATGTGCATTAGCCAATGTATATTTTTGTATAATAACTCGTTGTTTAATAAATAATTAAAATATTATTTTATGTTTTAATATAACCCACAAAAAGTCCTAATCAGACAGACAGACAGACAGACAAACAAACAGACAGACAGACAGACAGACAACCAGACAAATTTATTTAAATACTAAATGATTATTTACTTTTAGATACACTCTGTATAGAACTATAATTATCATAACAAATCTTGAACCCACATATAAATAACTAAAATATAATTTATTTTTTAGGGACACTCTATATATCAATATTATATTTTTCCTATTAATAGTGTAAATGGGGCGTTACTGTGACTGCGGATGGACGCTACCATCGAGTTCTTGTACTTCTTGTAGTTCTTCAGTAATGACCTTGGAAGAACCAGGGTTCTTGAGATTGTTCTCCAGAATCGATATGAAGAATAATTCTGCAGTGTTATTGATTCATCCTGTATGAGTCACGAACCTCTAGGAGACTCCAACTAGGCTGCAAGAATTTTTACAAGAAGTAATGACTCATACTAAGAACTACTTAATATATTTGTATAGACATGTTTTTCAATTAAATCTTAATAATAAAATTAAAAGGTAAATATGAGTAATGGATTGTGTGATTAATTAATGGGTTACATCATCGACAGCAGTAATAACATGAGAACTATTAATTGGCAATTAGTAATAATTGCTTGTTGACATTAAAAAACCCAGTATTTGTTAATTGCGTATAAAAAGTAGTTGGAAAATTAATATATTGTTTAAGTGATTTATTGTCTTTTATAAATAACTAAAATACATTTAAAAAAATAATGTTAATTTTGTTTTCTTTGACCATTTCTTGTTGAATATATGAATTTGGTATAGGTATATTTAGAACCTTGAGGTTTTCGAATTTCTTCATCATAGGTACAAGGTATACAATTATAATTTGCGTTCTTAATGGATAGGGATGAACCAAGGAGAGGATTAAACACCGAAAATGTAAGTAATTCAGAAATAGTTATGCATATTATAGGTATATTTATACATTTTTACAAAAATGTAAAAATCTACGTGTAGCAAATATAGCGGGTGTCAATTAAGTCCCGGGACGGTTGAATATTTCGCGTTTGGGTAACTTTTTGTTTAAAAGGTGCGTTTGCGAAATATTCAGCCGTCCTGGACTTAATTGACACCCGGTAAATTTGTGCGAGCGCATAGGCATTTTAAAAACGACCCTGTACACCTCTGCAGTAGTTATGCATATGTATCTTGCCAAGCAAGAGCCCCGGTGGTGACAAAATAGTCTGCAAACTCGTCACGAATGGTTTGTGCTGTACGTGTAGATCTTCGAGGTAAAACTGTCATTGGCAGCATCGAACTTTTACTATTTGTGGCTATCTCTCGACGCCATTGGCCTTCCACTAATGCCCCATTATTTTCAGTGTCCAAAAATTCTGGGGAGTGTAGGTATTGCTTGAAGTATGGCGCTGCAAAAATTGTGAAGGTAGGCAATTGCCATAATCACGATCTGTGCCTTTTCCGGTTCTAACAACAAAGGCTTACGCAATACTCTAAAGACTGCTGACATAATTCCAAAACGTTTTCAACTATTCTGCGTGCCCTGCTAAGCCGATAGTTGAAAATTCTCTTTGTCGATCCTCCAGGGTGAACTCCTGAATACGGCTTCAATATATTTTCCTCTAGAGGGAATGCTTCATCTGCAACAATGACATACGGAACTTCGGTGTGTCTACCCGGCAAAGCCTTCGGAGGTGGTACTCCTAAGGTTTTTCTCACAAGATGTTGATGCAGCTCTGTTTTCTTGAAAACTCCCCCATCCGAGATTCGCCCTTGAGTACCAGCATCAAGAAAGATTATGTTGTAATTGGCATCTACCAATGCAAACATTACGATACTATGTGATGACTTGTAGTTATAAAATTCGCTTCCGCTCTTAATAGGGGCTTGCAGTACGACATGTTTACCGTCCATGGCTCCCAGACAGTTTGGAAAATTCCACATCTGGTGAAATTGCTCCGATACCAGCATCCATTCTTCTGGGGTTTTTGGCATCTGAAACAAGACGAAAAACATCTTTCTAATTATTTATATTATTAGCTTATAATAATATAGTATTATAGTAATATAATTTAGTATAAACTACTTGTAACACCTGAATTTTTTTAGGACGAAGCAGGATCAGACCAAGAGTTTTTAGAGGAAAGTCAAGAAGAGTCGCTGCAGTCGGAATTGGAGGATGAGAGGAGAGACATGAGTCCGGTTCCATCTACTCAAAGCTTTTCCTCGCAGTCCACTACTGCTTCGCAACCAAACTTGGTAAACAAACAAAAGAAGCGAAAGCAGCAAACAGAGGACCCAAGAATACAAAAAGCGTTTCAGATCTTGGAATCCGGTTCTAAACGCAGCGGAAGTGAAAACAAATATTCTGGTTATTGTCAGCACATTGGCCAAAAACTTATGAGTTATTCCAGCAGAACACGAGCATTAGTAGAACACGAGATTAACAATGTGCTATTCAAAGCTGATATGGGTTATTTCGATCGTCCTTCCACTGTAACTGATGCCTTACCAACATATCCTGTTGCCACATTGCCTACCATTCGACAACATCCACATCACACTTTCACAACTTCTAGCACACCAGCTCCATCTCCGCAATACACCACTCTAACCACAAACACACCAGCTCCATCTCCGCAATACACCATTCTAACCACAAACACACCAGCCCCATCTCCGCAATACACCATTCTAACCACAAGCACACCAGCTCCATCTCCTCTCACTGACCAAACTTCTAACGCATCTACAGTCACTTCTTATTATGATAACCCATCATCGATCGATTCGGCTGTAAGCCACTACTTAACTCAGTTTACAGAAGAAAACTTATAGAACGAATACCTCTTTATTTGTTTACGAAGGTACTATGTCAATAAAAAGTATAATAAATATTTCTAAAAGTTTTAATTACCTTTATGTAATCCCAAAGTACCTCCGTAATGGCCAGGCATACTTCTGGAATAATGTTACTGATTGATGCTTTGGATACTTTAAACAGGTACTGCAGACTGCCAAAGGAATCTCCGGTCGCCAAAAAACGTAAAGTTATCGCCAGACGTTCTCGTGGTGATATTGCTTCTCGTAACTGCGTATCCTTTTTAGCAATTTTTGGTGCTACCAACCTCAGTAAGTATTCAAAGTCAGCACTTGTCATCCGTGTAAAGTTTCTAAATTGGTCACATCCAATTTCAGAAGTTAGATCACTTAGAACATCACTTCGATCACGAAACAACTGCGTTTTCCACCAGCGACGCCTTCGACGTTTCTTGGTTTCTTTTTGTTTAATTAGTTTATAAATTACAATAAACGCAGCAGCCGCAATTTCCTCGTCCACCATCATTGCGCACAAATGGATCACTGCGAATAGGGCATTCGTCCGTGGATGATCGTAAATCTAAACAAGAACTAGCGAGCGCTAACGCACGCTCATTCGCGGTGGATCAGTTCGTGCGTGCTCAAGAGGTGTGTAAAGTGTAAAGTGCATTACAAATCCAACAGTTATACAGTAATCGCTGCACCAAAAGGGTAAGTAATACTTTATTAAATATTTTAAAAAAGACAATAAATATTATTTTTTTAAAATCTTTTTACGATGAGTGAATATGAAGGTTTTGATAGTACTCTAAAAAACTATACCCACATTACAGTCTCTCGCATGTAAAACAATCACTTTGAATTTAAAAAATGTATCGCATTGTTTATCTTTACCGTTACCTTCAAAATTAAAAGCTGCTATTTTAGAGGGTTATAAAAATATTTATTTGAAAAAAATCTGAAAATAAGTATTTTGTAATAAATAATAACTTTGTTTTTGATTCTTGTATGTCAAAATATTATGTGAAATTATTTCAAAAATACATTGGTAATTATGATGAAATTAACGAGTGTGATTTTTAAATTTTTAGAAGATAGATGTTAATCATGTGATTGTATGATTTTTTATAGGTTAAATTGGTACAATAACGAAATAATATGTTGTGGTCATTACTTTAAAAATTTATATTGGAAAATTTGGAGTAAATGTGATATTAGTTATGTTAAATTTAGTAAAATAAAGGAGGAGAGTATTTCAAGAGAATCAATATTATTTAAAATTGATGATAATTCTAATTGGTGTAATGTTTGCTGTTCTAAACTTTGTTTTAAATTAAAGTTAATAACAGCAGATGGTATTATAGGGTATTATGTTGAAGATATTTTAGAAACTTTTGACGTGTTTACCAATGTCAATTGTCCGTTGTCTTTTTAGGTTTAATTTGTTTTTTTAAGGTTTAAGCGTTTAATGTTTGTTTTCTTTTTTTACAGAAAAAATGAGTAACAAATTGGATACTTTAAATTTTCTAGGCCACTTAGACTATGAGATAGTGAAATTGGCTGATTTGCAGAAGGACTCAAAACATCAAATTTCACAGTTTAGAGCTGTGGACACCGTTTATGGTCGAAGGATATTGGCTGTATTTGAAGACGGTAAGGCAGTTTGGCTTCCTGAACGATTTAAAGACTTGAATGATGAATATTTGGAATCCAACAACAAGGGGAAAAAATAATAATGATATACAAAGGTAAAAGAAAAATGGTATCTGGTCGTGAAATTAACGATATTCACTTTGAGTATTTGAATGAATAATGGCTAAGCGCGCAGGAGTGGAATTAAATCCTGTTATAGTAGAAACTGCTTTTAAATGTAGATTACTAACAATAGAAATAAAAAATAGCTTAGGTATTTTAGATCCTATAATATTTCTAAAGGAGGTTGGTTTAATATTTCCCAATCTGGTTAAAAAAATTAATTATTTTCCTTGTAAAATTAATGTAACACTTGTGGCAAAATTTGTAATACCAAAAGGGGAAGAAAATGAAAGTGGTATAGAGGGTATAACTGAACAAATTTTATATATGAGTACTAAAAATGAAACTTTATTTGACTTAAGCAACGTTAATATTTTTATAATAATATAACCGATAAAATATTGACTAAGCTTTCGGAAATGAGTGATATGGGAAGTGGATGGACATTAAAGGAAATAATAAAATTGGATATAAAAATTAATAAGTGTTCTCTATTTTCTGGGGTGCCTCCTTTAGAGATTTACCGGACGAAATAAAAAGAAAAAATGCTTGTGTAAATGTTAGAAATAAAGACGAGGCTTGCTTTTTTTGGGCAATAGTTTCAGCATTGGAACCGGCTAAGCTAAATAATAATAGAGTTTCTTCATATAGACACTATACTGAAGTTTTAAATTTAGAAGGTATAATTTTACCTTTTTCGTTAAATCAACTTTCAAAATTTGAGAAACAAAATAATTTAAGTATAAATATTTATACACTAAAAGAAAAAAATAGATCAAATGAATTTTTGTTGGTAAAAGTGTCGTAGTTGTTGACGAAAATGAAATCAACGACTCTGATAGCTATGAAAGTGATGACTCTATTGCTCAAAATAAAAAAGCTAAATATGAAGTTGTACCAATTGTGGTTTCTGATATTATAAAACCTAGACACGTAAATTTATTATTAGTGCAAAAATCAAAAAATATTATAAATGAAAACGAAACTAACTATCACTATTGTTGGATCAAACATTTTAGTAGACTAGTTGGTAGCTCTATTACAAAAACAGATTTAAAAAGTTTATTTGTTATCGATGTTTAGCATATTTTAGGACCGATGAAAAATTAAAGAGTCATATTGTTTATTGCTCAGAACATAGAGGTGTAAGGTGCGTAATGCCCAGTGCAGAACGAAAATATTTATGGTAATAGACGTGCAAGGATTTAAAACTGAAAATAATAAATTTATACCGAAAGAGTTAGCAGCATATAATGGACAACAAGTATCACATTTCATTTTTAGAACAACCGTTTAATATAAAATTATTATCACCTGATATATATAAACAAGTTAAATGGCTCCAAACCAATCATCATTGTATTGATTGGTCAGAGGGTTTACACCACCTGCACCAATTTCCAAGCATAGTTAGGGAACTAACATTTAAACAGCCTAAAGTGTTTGTTAAAGGAAAAGAAAAAGGCTAATTACATTAGAACATACGCATCCTGTCCAGTAATAGAATTAGAAGAACAACCAAAATTGAAGCCTTCAAATGTTCGGTGTTTTTTTCATAAAAAACAAATATGTATATGTGCATTAACCAATGTATATTTTTGTATAATAACTCGTTGTTTAATAAATAATTAAAAAATATTATTTTATGTTTTAATATAACCCACAAAAGTCCTAATCAGACAGACAGACAGACAGACAGACAGACAACAGACAGACAACCAGACAAATTTATTTAAATACTATTAAATGATTATTTACTTTTAGATACACTCTGTATAGAACTATAATTATCATAACAAATCTTGAACCCACAGATATAAATAACTAAAATATAATTTATTTTTTTAGGGACACTCTATATATCAATATTATATTTTTCCTATTAATGAAAACAAAAGTGTCATTAACCTACATCTTAAAAATACAGTATATTATGTAAGACAACAAAGAAAGGAATGCAGTTCATTCACAACAAACCTGACACTGACCTCAATCTACATGAATATCATTAAGTTATCTTATACCTATAGACATAAGAGTAAAAACATCAAATTTAAATTTTTTTCCAATGTCTTGTATATCATTTCATTATATGATACACGAAATTAGTTCTGACAAGTCGGAATGGGATTTAAATATTGATATGATTAGTTCAGATGATGATTTTTAGGTAATATTTTATAAACATAGGTAATTTTTTATCTTGTGACTTTTTTTATACAGAATATCAACATGCTCATGGTTATTGATATCCAAGGATTTAGACTGGGGTACAATTTCATAACAAAAGAATTAGCATCATACAATGGGGTGGAGTTAAGCCATTTCGTCTTTTCACCACCCTGTGGCAGATTTCAACTTTCAGGAAAAGATTTATCTGTAGTCGAATGGTTGGAAGAAAACCATCACTGCATTTTATGGGGGAGTGGGGTGATTCCACTACAAAATTTAAATCAAATATTAAATTTTTTAACAAGAAATGAAAAGAGGATATTTACTAAAGGAGAAGAAAAGACAAAATTACTTAGAAAATTAATCAATTGTCCTGTAGTGGAACTCGACAAACAACCCATAATTAAAAAGGCAAAACCACAATGTGCATTTCACGATAAAAAATTATGTATTTGTTCCCTAACTAATGTTAAATTATTACATGATACATTTTTTATATTAATATTTTTGTACATTTTTTTTTCAATATATCTTAATGTTTATAAAGGTTTTTATTTTTTTTTATTTATTCCTTTTTTATAGATGTTAGTCAAATATTACAAAGATCATCCTCTAGCCTGTGTACCTACTAGAGTAACTGAAGGTTCAGCTGGGTATGATTTAACTAGTGTTGAAAATTTAATAATTGAACCAGGAGATAGAGCTTTAGTAAATAGTGGTTTAAAAATTGAACTATCAGAAGGAGTGTACGGTAGATTAGCCCCTCGATCAGGTCTTGCGCTTAATTATGGAATTCAAGTAGGAGCAGGTGTCATTGATAAAGACTACAGAGGATTAATTAAAATACTTCTTTTCAATCATGGCAAAAAGCAGTTCATAATTAAACCTGGAGATCGTGTAGCACAATTAATTTTTGAAAAAATATCACATCCAATTTTTAAAGAAGTTCCTTTCTTAGATGCAACAATTAGAGGAGATAAAGGTTTTGGTTCCACTGATAAGTAATTTTATTATAATTTACTTTTTATATAGAATTTTATCAAATAAAAAAGAACTTTGTAACATTTTTTAAGGTGTTTTATTTTTTAAATACCCAATAATAAAACCTCCAGTTCCTTATATAATTGTAAAATGAAAATACTAACTTTAGTTTTATTATTATTTTTTATTTATAATCACATTTCATTTAATATAAAAAACCTACAATTTTATGTTTTCTTTATTAAAGATTATATAACATTTACATTACGATACTTAAAAAAATATATAATTTCTAAGGTTATTTTTTTAATTATTTTCATTAAATGTCTTGATGTATGGTTCCATCTCACTCAAAAATTCTGGAGTTATATACTGGTACTTTGTAATATATTTTCAGTTTACTTCTGTTTTATGATCCCGAATGAAATTTTCCGTTAGTGTTTGATAAGTTGATATGGCCAGCGGCAGTAGCAACCCCTGAAGAACCTCTTCGGGGTATATTGGCGTTGGGACAAGTTGATACGGCAGCCTATATGCGTGGACGGCGACCGAGACCAGCACCATACAGGCCAGCACCTCGTTCGGTGCTTTTATCTCGGGGCGATACACCTCTTCAATAGACAACACTATTACCAAAAAAAACGGTCCTTTTCAGGGCCACAGTATATTTTTAAAAAGAATTTTGTGTAACTATATTTGTCCATAGTACTATGTTTTTTTTTAATAAAGAGAGAGAGAGAGAGAAGTGCGTAGAAAAGTTGAAAATACTTTGTTTATCTTTTTTAATGCTTCATAAAACTAGTATTCTACGTACTCTTGAGAAATCCCTAAAAAGACGAAACAATTGTAGAGTAATATTAAACTCTAAAGTATTAAAAACAAGCGAGTTTTCAAAATAATAAAATTTAAAAGTATTACTGCTTTTAATATGTACAAATATCTTTTGAAATTATTTTGTGGTTCAAAAGAATCGATCTTGGGTAAGGATTCTGTTTGTTATAAACATTTTAATTTTTTCAGACATTTTCCGACGTCTGAGGAAAATTTACTAAGGGATCAAAAAGCTTGAGCTGATTAATGCGCATGCATACTCATGAAATAAGACGCCAAGATACATTTCAATACATTTATTTGGATGATTTAATTACATTGCTTATGGTTTATAAAAATATAAAATAACTTATACTACCACTAAATAGACTTATTTGTAACGGCACCATTTAAAATGTTATAAGAAAAGAATGAATCGTGTATTATTAATGCATTCACTTTAGTGTCCCTAGGGAACTGACTTTTGCTCGTTTGAAATTCCAACTTAACGTCCACTGTTGAGGTTTTGACGGCTTCTGGCTGATGACTGCAATCAATAACAAAAACTGGGTTAACCAAATATTCGGCCAAGTCCATCATAGGATCGTTTATTTCACGGCCATAAAAACTGCTCTGGAAATTCTGGTAATTGTAGTAGGCTTGTGCGTATAGTTTTTCGAAAAATCAAATTGCCACCGTTCGTAAGGATATACTGTCGAATTTAGATATAGTCTAACATCGCTTATATCAGCATGAGTGAATTTGGTTGCATCTTTTTCCTTCTTATCAATGTAGCCATTATTTTGGAAGGATAGTATGATGTAACGAGGTTTCTCCAAACTTGTGCTCGTTCGTACGGACCAGACATCTGATGAAGTTTCACGCAGGATGGGAAGCTGGTATAGATCCCAATTTCTGTATGACATTTGAATATTTGCATTCATTCCGCCTTTATTGATACGTGACATAATTTTTAACTTTTGCCGATCATCGGGGATGATATGTCTAATTTTCCATTCTATTTTATGGATACTTATATCTGCCTCACATTTCACCAATATAGGAGTTGGTAAAAGTGCGTGAAATTATTAGAATTAATTCTTGTTTCACGTTGAAAATCCCTTTATTGTAGTCTTCGGCAAATCCCATTAGATATTTTAATGGCAATTTCCCAGAAAATACATGGCTTGTCTTATCCAAAATAGCTTGATTTGTTTCGGTTAGGCCCCAACCGACTGGTAAAAGACTCTTTACTTGTTGGGAACCGAACGAAACCATTGTTTTTAATGTTGTAGTAATACCAGGTTTTCGTACAACTGCAACTTGTTCGCCGCCCATTTCATATCGGATTTCATCGAACAGAAAGGCCAGGGCGTTGTTGGACAAATAACATGTTTTAGTGTCATCCTTAGGCCCAAATATTCCCTCGATGTAAATGTAACTGTCAGATATATCCAAAATAATATCTTGAAAATTGACTGGAATACGAATTTCATCGGAGTTTTCAAATGCAGGAGATCCATACGGTTTGTAAGTGTGCTCTTGTAAACTTATAATAGAATTATCCAGGATAGGTTCATTGAACACCTCGATTTTTTCACTGGTCATCATCATCATTGTTTAGACTTTATTTTCAATCCAATCGATTTTAAATAATTTAAATCTTTTGCTGATAGACGTGGTCGCTGCTGCTGCTGCTCGCCTTTATATCCTCTCGACTGAAGATTCAAACTACGAATGATTCGTGCACGGGATGGTTTCTTATTTTTATGCTTTTGCTTCTGCTGAATTGAAGACAACAAATGCACTTGTCGATTAAAGCAAAATCCCATTATGCAATTTTCTTCAGCTCAAGTTTGACAATAATTTTCTCTCCTCTAAAGTCTATCAGGTCACCGTTGTCGTCCAAGATGCGTAGCGTAATGTTGTCTATTGACTGACGACCGTTGGGTGTGAGCGGCATATAAATAATATTTTGTGGTTCTTTTGTTATTTTATAACCGGGCTCGACATCTATGTCAAACTCATACAATATATGACATTCTCGAGAGTTTAAATGTGCGCCAGCTGTTATGTTGCAATCAACTCTTATTATACGTACATTCATAATTTCAACTTGAAATTTTGATTCGTGCTTCTGGCCACTTTTTAACAATGCCCTTTCAAATCCCATCATGTTTCCTATGCATTGTTCATCTCTAAAATCAATCATATATTTGGACTGTATTTCACACTTTAACGTATTATTATTGGGTGTTAATGACAGAATTTTCTCGTCCATGTCGTGGGTAGATTTTTGTAACGCCATAATCATAACCTTTTCAATGTCACTAATTTCATATGCTCCAGGTGGAATCTTTATTTTGATGGATTTCGCATCTTTCTCATTTTTCCTGTATGAGAAACAGTTATTACTTTCATCAACATTAAAAATCGAATTGTAACTGTAGAATCCCAAAAGTGCCAAACCATACTGGCTTGATGCATTCAATTCGATGGGCGGGTAAAAGTTTGAGCTTAAGACGCTGGACCGCCCCGTTAGGGTGAATGTGTGCGACCTGACTGATATTTGTCTCTTACCCTTATAAATAAGACAAATTTTTCTTTCTTTATTGCTTCTCTCTATAAATTCGTCATTTAAATCCTTTCCGAACCGTTCAGGTAACCAAATAGCTTTTCCGTCCTCAAACACAGCCAAAATACGTTTACCATAAACAGTATCCACAGCCCTAAATTGTGTAATAATGTACCTGCTGCCCACAGCTATGTCTGCAAATTTTATGATTTCATAATCCAACTTTCCTAGAAAATTTAAGGTATCTAGTACATTCATTTTCTGAAACCAAAAAAAAAAAAAAAAAAGTAAAAAAAATTTAAAATTATTCTTTGAAAAACAAGTCACAATGTTCATTTATTAATACTTGTTCATTACCATACAAAAATTAGTATTTATTGAAGTTATCCAAAAAGTTAAAACAGAACAACAAATGTCACAGTAGAACTCATCTCTACCTATAATTGATAACATTTCCCCTCCCTACCTCAAATTCATCTGTTTCATAAGAAAATTTAACAATTTTTATATCAAATTTACTCCAAATAAACCAATACATTTTTTTAAAACATGTTACACAACATTCTAAACGATGTCCATACCAAATTATTATACCCGACTTAAAAAATACTTTATATTCTATATATCGGTTCACAAAACTTTCAAAACTAACTTGATTTCTAGGTGTATACATATTCCATTTAGAAAACAACTTTTTATGATATGATTCGAAAAAATTGTCAAATTCGAAATTCTCATTTTCCTCTAATATTTCGTCTATTTTCTTTAAAAATAAATTTCTTTGTATTTACTTAAAATGTTAGCTGTTAAAGTAGCAGGTAAATTAATTTTAAAAATATCACTACCATTTTTTAATAAATTACAAATTGTATTTATACTAATTTCTTGTAAGGTTAATAATTCATTAAAACAATCCATATTTTAAAATATATACTTACGGTATTAATCAGCTAGCAGTGTCACTATTAAGATAACAAAATGCTTTGATTGTTTAATTAAACTGCATGAGTATTTATATTAAATACCCTCTTAAATCAAACCTTGTGAAAAACAATATAATTTTAATATATGCACTTTTCAACATATAAATAGAGTAACAGTATTTATTTAACCTTATATTAACTTTTTGCATCTAGTTACATAAATATCTAGCGTAAGTAAAATGAATAATTTTTCTTCTTATTTAAATTCATTAATTCAAAATTTTGATGATTCTAAAAAACTAATTCACCAAAATCATTGTTTAATATAAGTTTATTATACTGTTTTAAACCAATTTCGAAAATTTCAAATGGTTTTCCAAAATTAATGACAAATAATCTTGAAATTTTACCAATTTCCATTCAACAGGAACTTTGCAAAATACTCTTAAATGGAACACCCTGTATAGTTATTCTTTTCCATTTCGATGAACAATTCTTAAATACTTGTACTACAATTAAAATTTCTCACCGTTCTCAAGATTTACTACATTATGAAGGTCGATATGAACAAAAATATCAGCGGACATGGAAATAAACAAAATATTGCTTCACTGGGATAAGTGGTTGATAGCTGAGCTGTACCGTATTAGAATCCTCACTTGGGCAAAAATATTCTATTAGAAATGCATTAAAGGAAGAGTTGATTGACATGATTTGTGTTATGAAAGCGAGAAAATTGTTTTGCTAGCGCGTATTTATGCAGCTGGTTTCCTCGACAGAACTGGCTAAATAGTTTTTATTTTCAGCTCAGGAGTGACCAAAAAGCAAGAAAGGTTAGCAGCTCACGAATGAAGAAAATAGCCTGCAGCCTTACTGACAGTTACGGAAAACCCAAATATATCAGGTGATCTGTACAGTAGTTGTTAAGATAAAGTTTAGTAGCTCGTCCAGCCGATTTAAAAACCATATAGGCAACACGCATGTCATTAGCCGTATCAAACGCCGGACGAAAATGATTAACGAGTGCAGTGATAAGCATAAGAAAACCAGCTCTTTATGAATGTTCTATTTGCCGAGCGAAATACTCATTGGTCACTCTACGTGTGAATACTAATGAGAATCCAAAGAATAATACGACAAATAGACGTTACCTGTGCTGGGGGAGGAAATATTATTCACGGTCACTTAACGGCTAGCTTATTTGGCATTTAACAAACATCACTCGGATTGTTGCCTCAAAACATCCGGGGCACAAAATATGTGGTTGCAACAGAGGCTCCAGCCCATTTTTTCACAACCAGTTAGAGCTTTACAAATGACAGATAAGAGGAGACAGATGGCTCGATCGCTGACCTGACGAGTTCAGATTTCTTTTTTGGGGACAGCGGTAATAAAAAGAATCTGTTTATATGGGAATCCCTCTCACAACAGTAATAAAAGATGCTGCGCAGCCCATCCAGCATTGCTCAGCCACACCCCGCAATGCTTCTCAAAATGTGGAGCAAGAGAAATGCCTTCAACAAGGAGTGAAGACATTTTTGAACATCTTCTAAATTACATCTTCCAACTCTAGCTAATTATACTACATTTTTATCGTCCCCTTAAACTATCTGACTTTCGATTACTCATTTTGCCATTTTGAGCTGCGAATAGTTGGCTAAAATATGTCTAAATGTCAACATGCGTCCACCGTCATCATTTTTGCTCTGTTTCATTGGCCGCCCGAGTATCTTGTGCCACCATCGATGCCTTCCGATTAGGTTTTTCCTTTGGTAATATCTTGAGAACGGTTGAGAAATTTAATCTAATCAGGAATTGCTCAAAAAAAAATTTATCTAAATTGCTCATCGAATGGTAGAATAATATACAGGGTGTTCCATTTAAAATCTTGAAAACGTGTTTGAAATATACTTTTTCAAAACAGGATTTTGGACACCCTGTATATAATGGAAAAACTTATAACTCCCGTTATCTTCATATCTTTGGTATTAGCTTCACATACTCTTGTTTTAAAAAAACTTAAGTTATTTTAACCACTTTCTTTCAGGGCGGTAAATCTACTTTTGTAGGTTTTTAATTTTTAGCTCCCAAACCAGCTGAACCCAATGAAATAAAATTTTGCGTACTTATAAAATACACTAATAGGAACCTAATGTGCACAAAAAATACAGGGTGTTCCATTTAAAAAATGTAGATTTGTCGTCAAACTTTTTGGGCCACCCTGTATGTGCAAAAATATTTTGCAAAAAATGCAACCTAATCCACGTTATAAGTTGGTACCAGAACGAAATTCCTAACATTATTTGTATAGGAGCTACGGAAGCCTGGACGCACTATTGCAGGACCCTGTCTTAATTGGGCTAAAGTACATTTTTAGATTGCCTAATTAAAGATGTTTAATTAGCCTTTGTTTTAAGGCAAAATACCTTCAAACTAGCTCAATATCAGTCGGGGCACGTGGGTCGTGGATTGTGTAACCTAAACATTCCTTTAACTCTTATATCAAGACCAGAGATAATTAATTAGATAATTTGTTAGCCTTCCTATTATAGTTTACCACAAAAACAGGTACTTATTATATGGGCGCCAGCTAAAGTTATAGAATAATGATGGCAAACTATGGAAGGTTAGTTCCTCTAGCTAAACTGAAACAAAACAAACAGGTTCCAACACAAAATAAAAAAGATAACGCATAAAATATGAGAGTTCTTTATTTAAGAGCAATTTTAATGTTGGTTAAAAAAAGGTGGGTGTTATTCAAAAAAAAAAACATATAAAGTCTAGCGCTTAACGTTTGCAAATGTAATTACACCGCTTTACAAATGTAACCAAATCAAATTAAAAGTTTAAGTATGAAAATAAACGTAGTCTACTATTTTGTTTATGATGTAGTGTGTTACTTTAGACAGTTGATAAAAAACGGTGTACTTTAAAAGGTTTCGTATGTGTAATCGACTTATCTGTAATCCTCCATAAAAGGTCCACTGGTTGTTGGTGTGGGATTTTCACTGGTTGCAGGCTGGGGCCTACAACTCGGGATTCAGATAAGTGGCTTTCACTGGTAGATCATAAAGGGGGCAGCTCGCAAGGTAGGTTGTGGTATGCCTCACAACAAGCAGGCAACTTAAAATCTTGCTTCCTTAAGCGTAAGGAACAGATTGAAAGTACAAGATAGAATTTGAAGAATGAAAGGTGAAAGATGAACCAAAGATGAAAGGTTGGAAAGGTTGTAATTTGAAACCGGGCTTATCTAAAACAAAATCAAATAATTAAAATTAATTCCGAGACAACGTGTTTTTGAGGTTAAGTTTCGACATTCCAAGAAAAAGGTGAATTATGCAAAAATACTAACATAAAATATAAATATAGAAAAACACATACCTTTTAGGCTAAAGATGGACAAGGATTCGTGTCATTATTTACAGAGAGATTTTTGCCTAAAAATTTAGAATTTACAAATGACCGGCTATAAGTTCTGACTAAAGGAGTTTGTACGCGATCAGATACAACCCCATTACTTAGTTTTTTTTATTACACGAACTGCAGTCTTTGACAGTGACGTTTTCTTTGCCACACCTAAAACAAAACTTCTTACGAGGCTCTGGGCAATTTCTGAAAACATGACTACCTTTCTTGCAGTTATAACAAATGGCTGAGACATTATTTCTAGACCTTTCACTATTTTTATTTTTAAAATTACTAGTATTATTAGAGCTTGAGCTAGATGGAGGCTCAGTATCTTTGAATACAAGATCGGTTTCTAAGCAATTGGCTGCACTAGATTGTACGTAACGTGACTTAACTTGTGAAACTTCATCAATTCTTTTACATAAATCAAGTAGTTCATTAATGCTCTTAATATCCTGTAAAACCAGGGCATTGACATATCTAGGCAGTAAATTCCTTCGAACAATCTTTAACTGCTCTATTTGATTAGGTGTCACAGATAATCTAGAAAATAAATTCAACATACTTGAAACGTACAAGTTTACTGACTCCGTTTTGCCTTGAAATCTGCCTTTAATTTGGTCTAACAAAATCTCATCATAATCCAAAGGCAGGAAATCTCTTAAAAGTCTAGAGGTAACGTCTTGCCAAGAATTGAAACTATCACGATTCGCTCTAAACCAAGTAAGCGCAGGACCTTCGAATAAATCGATACTACTTTTGAATAGCTGTTCATCAGTGACCGACCTGGCTTTAGACAACTCACTAACGCGTTCTAAAAAGGCTTTAACACTGTCGCCCCCAGAAAAGGAAATGCCCCATTTACACACGGGTATACTAGAAGAAACAGGTACGGAAATCGGTACGACAGTATAAGACGTACTGGCAGCAGCATTACCTAATGGGTTTTGCACTGGTACGGGTACTACATTTGGGTTTGTATACCTATCCTTGCCTACTGATTAGGCGATGGCTCAAAAGCCGAACGCCCATCAGCAAGGATTTAAATAAAGATTTAAATAAAAGTTCAAAGAAAGATAAAAACGTGAGGAAACTAGTACCGGTTGAGAAAAAGGAATCTAGAGTTAAACATCTAGAAAACCAAACTCCGGTTAAGGCTGAAATCAACGCTAATGGAAAGACTACGTTTAGCGAATTTGACGGCGATCTTTTTCCGTTCAGTCAGGACTCATAGTCAATGCAATTAGTGCAGACGTGAAAATTACAGCTGGAATCGCTGTTGATTTTGCTAAGCGTTATCCAGATGATAAGAAAAATATGTCGACGAATAAACTTCGAATTGGACAAGTTTATTTGTCAGATGATGAGAACCCTATTCAACGAGGGTA
The DNA here is from genome assembly GCA_014170235.1 of Listronotus bonariensis. Taxonomy (NCBI): domain Eukaryota; kingdom Metazoa; phylum Arthropoda; class Insecta; order Coleoptera; family Curculionidae; genus Listronotus; species Listronotus bonariensis. Next base: position 26,863 of record JACEGR010000744.1, on the reverse strand, counting down.
TTTGGTTACAAAAAGTACATTCAATTCCAAACCCAATATTAATACTATGCGTCTTGCGCTAGGGTCATTGGTTAAGGAATGTGAGGAAGAGAAATATTAAAGAGTTGAACATCCCCTCGAATTGGATGTGGTTTGGACGGAATGGATTGGGAAGATGCCACAACCTACCTGCTAGAGCTGCCCCCTTATGATCTACCAGTGAAATGCCACTTATCTGAATCCCGAGTTGTAGGCCCCAGCCTGCAACCAGTGAGAGATCCACACACCAACAACCAGTGGACCTTTATCGAGGATATCAGATAAGTCGATCACACATATGAAACCTTTAAAAGTACACCGTTTTTTATCGAATTGTCTAAAGCAGCACACTACATCATAGACAAAATAGTAGACTACATTATATTCTAATACTTAAACTTTTAATTTAAATTGATTATATTTGTAAAGCGGTGTAATAACATTTGCAAACGTTAAGCGCTAGACTTTATATGTTTTTTTTTTTTGAATAACACCCACCTTTTTTTAACCAACATTAAAATTGCTCTTAAATAAAGAACTCTCATATTTTATGCGTTATCTTTTTATTTTGTGTTGGAATCTGTTTGTTTTGTTTCAGTTTACCTAGAGGAACTAACCTTCCATAGTTTACCATCATTATTCTATAACTTTAGGTGGCGCCCATATATAAGTACCTTTTTTGTGGTAAACTATAATAGGAAGGCTAACAAATTATCTATTTAATTATCTCTGGTCTTGATATAAGAGTTAAAGGAATGTTTAGGTTACACGAATCCACGACCCACGTGCCCCGACTGATATTGAGCGCCATTTTAGTACCTTAGTTTCTCCGTTAAATGACCTTTTGAAAGGTCGTGGCAAGAATCAACCTATCGTGTGGACAGATGAGGCAGAAGGTGCTTTAAGGAATCAAGGAACGGCTGGTTTCGGTCTCCGATTCTTACATCACCCGATTTTTCGCTCCCCTTCTGTATAGATTGTGATGCAAGCGCGTGCTGCGTAGGCGCAGTCCTCATGCAAGAACAAGATGGTGTAGAAAGGGTAGTCGCATATGCCAGTAGGAGTCTAACCTCGTACCGAAAGAAATTCCTTTCCACTACTAACAGAGAACTTCTAGCTTTGCTTTTTGGGCTCAAACAGTTTCTTGTTGCTATGTCGAAGGTCAAAGATTTTAGGTAAGAACTGACCACGCTGTCTTCAGTGGCTTCGTAAACTTGAGAACCCTCAGGGTAAACTTCTAGATGGCTACAACAATGCAACAGTATGACTTCGAGGTAAAATTTAGCGCCGGAAAAGATCACGATTTTGCCAGATTTTTTGGTCCAGATTAGAGCCGACAGCTTGATGTTAACATTCTTGATGTGACTTTGGATAGCTTGGATGATTGGTATGTTTCTCTTAGGGAGAAGATTTTGAAAGATCCAGAAAGCTTTCCACATTTTGTCGTTAAGGACGGATTTATTTATAAGCATACTTCTTGCAAATTACCTTCAAAACTAATGTCGCCGAGTGGAAACTTGTGGTTCCAGCATCTCAGCGAAAAAATATACTTTCAACGTGTCATGACAGTCCGTCATCTGGCGCGCATTTAGGATATTTTAAAACTTTAAAAAGAATACAAGAAAACTATTACTGGCCACGGGTCAGATCAGATGTTTTAAAATATGTTCGTCAATGTAATACGTGCCATAGTCAAAAGATGCCTAATTTTTCTCGTTTTGGACTCATGGGCGCACAGAAAAAGGTATCTTTTCCTTTTGAATTACTCGCAGTAGACGTTATGGGACCGTTCCCACGTAGTTCTAGACAGAACGCCTTTTTAGTTGTTGCTGCGGATTACTTTTCCAAATATACTATCGTACAACCCTTAAGGCAGGCGACTGCACAAAATATTTCTAATTTTTTGGAAAATATTTTCTTAACTTATGGTGTACCCCGTATTTTAGTTCTTGATAACGCACCAGCACACACTGGTAGAGTTTTCAAAAACCTTTTGACAAATATAAAATTAAAAAGTTTGGTTTAATTGTCGCTACCACCCTCAAGTAAATCCCGTTGAAAGGATAAATAGAACTATTGGCGCAGCCATACGTTGTTATATTAAAGACTCTCATAAAGACTGGGACCTTCACATACAAGAAATTGCCTCAGCCCTAAGAAGTGCTGTCTCAGAAGTCACTAATTTCAGTCCCAACTACATTGTTTTCGGACGAAAAGTTCCAGTTTCAGGTGATTTTTATGATGAGGTGGATGCAGGCAATATAGACTTGAACTCTTGCGATCGCGCTACGTACACCAAAGAGTTAGAAAAACTTCCATTACTTTATACTGAAGTTCAAAAAACTTGATACCGCGTATCAGAAAAACTGTCATCAATATAATCTTAGAAGAAGAGATCACGAGTATAAAGTAGGTGAAAAAGTTTGGAAAAGAAATTTTGTATTATCTAATGCGGCTAATGATTTTTCAGCTAAACTAGCTGATCGCTTTGTTTTGTGCAAGGTTAGAAAAGTTCGTTCAAAGGTAGTGTATGAACTAGACAACTTGGATGGAACTGACGCCGGAGTTTGGCATGTCTCTAAGTTGAAACCATACTTTGGGTCTAACTCTAATTTGTCAGAGCCTTAAACTCACCCTTAGTGATTCTAGTTTATTTGAACTCAGTACTAGTATCTATCAATATATGATTAAGTAAGAGTATCTTAAAGTTAGCTTCGTACAATTAAGTTAGTCTCTCTCCTTAGTAAAATTCTTTAACAGTAAAATTCTTTTAAAAAATTAATAAATACTTTAAAAATCAAAAGCGCATTCAATTTTAAAGTTTAAATAAAACAAAGAGGCGTTGAAAAGATAAAAACAAAAGAGAAACAATAATTTGTGTCGTCGGTGACTACCGCATTCGGTGGCACGCAACATTTTTTGTGGCATCGGACTGTCCAGTCACAACAGTTTGGTGGCATTTGGTGGTTCTTGAAGGAATCATTACAATTTGGTGGAGCGGTGTTCTTTAAGAATCATTACAGCGGGGAAGAAACATTAACTAAGATTTAGGCAAATCAGTGGCAACCTCAATTTTGGAGACATAAAAAAAACAACCAAAGAATTCCTAGCCGTCAGTCCGCAAATCTTCATGAAACGTCTAAATATGATAGATTAGGATCATCTAGCTTGTGTATCAGGAAAAGAAGACAAGAAGTAATGTCTTCTGCCATAAATGGTCTTCTGCCATAAATGTTCCGTTACTTTGCATTCAAAATTATGTTTTGTTAGTTACGATACATTAAAATTTGTATTTTAATTTAAAGTTCTGCAGAACTAAATATCTCATCAATAAAAGAATATTTTTAATTTTTAGTTTAAAGTAGTAGTGTATTTTACCACCATTCTTTTTAAAAGAAGAGCCATTTTTAAATAAAACCAAAGGATAAATTTTATATATAATTCCTTAAAATATATATATTTGGTCCTACCTAGGACTGATATTTAAAGTTTAAAACAAATATATTGAAATAAAAGTTTTGGTATTATCTGGATTAATCTTGATGAAGATTATGTTGAAATATAAAGCAAAAAGAAAAAAACAAAAATAAGTTGTTTTTTTATCAGGCCGGAAACTTTTGACCCTCACCCTCGTAATTAATTTGCTTGATGGGCAGGACTTATCCTCAAATACTATGCCAGGGTCCCAGGTGCCCATGCAAAAAAAAAAGAGATGTGCAAATTTTGGCAATGCCCGCTGCATTGGCGTTTCCACCTCGTGTATTCTTTAGTAGCAATAAACACTTGTCAGTCGTAAATCTGCCGTTTAAGTGGATGTATCGAATTTTGAGTTATTACACAGAAAAAAAAATCTCTCAAATTCAAGATATCTTTTAGATTTTAAAAGTATTTCTTTAATTAATTAATCAGTTATTTGATGCTAGAGATGAGTTTTCTTAAAAGAAGCATTCAGGAGGTCGTAAAGTTTAAGAAAAAAAATTTTAAATTCTATCTTTGTAACTAAGAAATGTCTTTATAACTAAAAATTCCAAATTTTTTAAACTGATATCGCACCCTTGCTTCAAAAATGACACAACTCAAAAATTGAAATTTTTGAGTTAACACAATCAGCGGGTTGAGAAAAAACGCTCTATCTCTCAGCAAAACCGTATTAAATTAACTTTAAAGATTTCCCGCTAGATGTCGTAAATGTCATTTTTGACGATTAATTCGCACGCAAATGATCTCTGCAAAAACGCCTCATTATTAGTTTTATTTCCAATCTCGACAGGAATAGTCGCGCAAATTCTCTTCAAAACCGTTTTATTTTGAATTGTGTCACTTTTAATGATAAAAGTGCAGTGCAATATAAGTTTATTTTGAGTTGCAACATTTTTGATGAAATAACATTTCAAATATATTTAAGTCATTTTTAGTTGTGTCAATTTAGAAGAACAGGTAAGAACTAATTGTTGTTTTTATCTTAAGTTGTGTCACTTTAGGTGAAAATATTTTTACTTTTACAGAAATTTAATTTTTATTAATGAACTGATTTTTATCAAAAATCATTAGGCATCATACGTTTTTTTAAATTATTGAACAATATAATTAAATAATTAATTTTAATAAACGGTATTTCCATATAGTATTCTATAAAAGTATGTAACTAAGAAAATCGAAAGATAAGTAATAAATAAAATTAAATCGAAGAATTACACTGCTCTAGACTTTACTTCATTGGCGTATAGTTTTAGAATAAAAGTGTGTATAAACAGGACGCAACATTCTTTATTTGAAAAAAGGTAAGGGGTTATCACTTGTTGGAGTTCCGTTGTAAACTTAGTAGATTATTTTATTTAGGTAAATGAAATCTTTGTTTCTAAAATAATTTTCCTGTATTTGTTTGGCTTTTTAATTTATAAATCCCGCTATGTATGTAAAGTTAAATTTAAACTAAAAGATGTGTTTTTAGGTGTTTAGAAACCAATATGCAGTCTTCAGGACGTACAGGCAAAATTCTAAAAATGGCCACTGAGAAATTTCACGAAAATAATACGGTACTATTTAATATTACCAATGAAGCTAATATTATGAGCCCTGAGAATTTGCCACATTCTGACACAGGGCAAGTTTCTGATCATGAAGAAAATGCTACAGAATTATCATTTTGTAATAAAAAGCGAGTGTCTTTTGAACTTTCTGATAAGAACACTTTACTGCAAGCTGACAATGACAGTTTGAGAAAACAATCTCAAGACTTGATTATATCCCAAGATGGCTGTAAAGAGAATTTTATACCGGACCCTTTAGGTAAGTTTATTGAAATGTATATAGTTAGATCTAAAGTAACTATACTATTGTCAGAAATATTTTGTTGCATAACACGTTAAGTACTTTACTACTTTACATTTCAGTTGATGTTAAAATAATGCCATAATTAAGGACCATAATGCATTATGGTCTTTAATCATGCAGTCATCCTCCTCCTCCTATATAACGGGAAAGATTAAAGTATCTCGTTGTCTTCTTAAAAGTAAAATGTGGTACAACATCTAGTGAAATATACTACAAAATGTAATATTATAATATTTGCTATATACATTTATATATTTTTTTAACTTTCTAGGAGGCACCTGTCAAGCTCAATATAGTGTTTCATCTGATATTAACAGACCGACAGTTGTGCGAATAGTGAAAAAGCCAAATTATGTCGTTTCCCATTCACAGCAACGAAAGTGATGTGGATGATTCCGATGCTGATCCCACTTTCCCTATCGAAACCCACTACCGTCGAGATACTTTTTGCTGATACCATTGATTCAACAAGTTCTTCAAACAGCAACGAAGAAAAACCGATGATGAAGCAGTGGATGAAGGGAATCAAAAAGGTAAAAAAGACTAAGAAACCCTGAAGAATGGGAAGTTAGGAAAACTAAGAAACTTAGAAATTCCGGAAAAGCATACATTTCCAGCTCTAAATCGAAAAAAAATTCGCGAGAAAAAAACTGCGCCCTCCTTGTGGTCAAAATTGTAGATTACGTTGTGGCCTTAAAATTAACGAGGAAATAAGGAAAGGCATTTTTCGTAATTACTGGGCTTTAGCTGATTTGCAAAGGCAAAGGGAGTATATTAATGCGCATTGTGAGGAAATAAAACCAAAATATCGTTACTCCAGCACTCAAAACTATAGAAGAATGAATTCCGCATTTTATTTTGACATTGATAATAGAAGAGTAAGGGTGTGTAAGTTGTTTTTTAAAGCAACTCTAGATATCAATGATAGACCTATCCGTACGGCTATTATAAAAAAAAATGAGACTGGTTTTGTTCATAGCGATATGCGGGGAAAACATGGAAAACAACCGACAGTTGATCCAGAAATAAAAGATAGCGTTAGAAAATGTATTAACAATATTCCTAGAATAGAGTCCCATTATTTAAGAGCGCAAACAAAGCGTGAATATATTGAGAGTGGCAAAGTTTATCCGATTTACATCGGGATTATAAAGAAGAGCGGGAGAGAGAAAATCTGCCATTTGCGAATTATGTTATGTTTAACCGAATATTTAATGCCGAATTTAATATTTCCTTTTTGTGCCCAAAAAGGACCAATGTGACGTATGTGAATCTTTCAAGAATGCTGATGAAAAAGAAAAACAACAATTAGTAGATGCCTACGATTTACATATAAAGGAAAAAGAACTTTCTCGGGCTGAAAAAGCAAATGATAAAAATAATACTTTTGCTCATGTTGCTGTTTACGATCTACAAGCTGTTTTGCCGTTGCCAAGGGGACAGGTTTCCTCGTTTTATTATAAAAGTAAAATTAACTGTTATAATTTTACCATTAGCGACCTATATGCCAAAAATGTAGACTGCTTTTTTGGCCTGAGACGGAAGGAAAACGCGGAGCCGATGCCGTGGAAATTGGAAGCTGTGTCCTTCATTATCTAAAAACTGTAGCGGAAAATAAGAATGATGAGAGCTTAGACATTATATTTTATTCGGACAATTGTTGTGGACAGCAAAAAACAAATATGTACTTGCCGCTTATATCTATGCCACACACAAATTTAAAATTCGTAGCATTACGCACAAGTTCTTAATCCACGGGCATTCTCAAAACGAAGGGGATAATGTCCACAGCGTTATTGAGAAACAAATAAAAAGATGTATTAAAGCTGGTCCAATCTATATTCCAGAACAATACGTTACTTTAATTCAAGCAGCAAAAAAAAATGGCCCTCCGTATTGTGTTCATGAGATGACCCATGAACATTTCTATGATTTAAAGTTACTGCAAGAACAAATCGGTAATAATTTTACAGTAGACAATAAAAAAGAAAATTAAAATGGCATGACATTAAGGTCTTAAAGGTCGAAAAAAATGAACCTAACAGATTTTTATATAAAACTTCCTTTGAAGATAATACGTTTAAGGTTGTAGAAATGCAAAAATAAAAAATACTAGATCCCAGGGTAATTTGGAACCAACCTTAGCTATTCAATTAGCTCGAGCATATACATATAATTTACCATTGTCGGATAATAAAAAAAGACTTACAAGAGTTAGTCGACAAAAATATTATCCCCAAATCTTATTATAATTGTTTTTATAAAAACGTTTTGCAATAAGCCCTTTATGTTTAATGTTTAATTAAGTTTAAATCTTTTTAAAGGGTTTTCTTTTTCAGTTTCAAACAAACCATTTCTAATGTTCTGTTTATTAAGTGATATTATGGTCCTACAAGGACTGATCTGTTCATTAGTTTAACCTAGCCTATAAATGTTTTGTCATAGTATTACATTAGGTTTAGAATGTTTTAAAGTTTTTTATATATTTTAGCAACTAATAAATTCTATGTTTTCGGCTCTGGTAAAGATTAGGTATCCACAGGTTTTTCATTTTTTGCGGAAATTTTGGCAAGGGTGTTACATAAATGATCAATTTTTAGCAGATTGAAGTATGGATGAATGAGTTTTTTTTCCGGCAATCTCTAGTTTTTTGAGTTATAAGGCCTCCAAGTGGACTTACCTTAAAATGAACACTCATTCCTCCTTCTTGAAATTTATAAGCATTAAATGGAAAGATGCACTGATTAAACACACATTTTGAACAAATTTACTATATTTTAATGCGTCTAGATTGAGTAAAAAATCACCTCAAACGAATCCACTTTTCATTTTTGACATTTTTATTTTCAAATCTTGTCATTATGACAAGATTTGAAAATAAAATGTCACAATGAAAAATTGGATCTGTTGAAGGTGTTTTACTACAAAGCAAATTTTAGAAGACATAAGCTGTTTTTGTTTGGTAAGTAAATTTTAACAAAGAGGTGGATCGGCGGCCAGGTTAGTGCATTTGGTGCTAAAAGTAAAGTTTTGGTACAATATTATAAGTAAATTTAACGTCGTTTGTGTCAGTTATTGGGGAGTTTTTCTGCATTAAAACGTTTATAAAATCCACGCTTTTAATTTTTTTAAAGAAAAAAGTGGTTGATCCAGCGATTTTTTTATTTTAAACTGTTGTATAGACGTCACACACTCCTATTTAAAAATTTTTAAAAACGCGAAATTCGTGGATACCTAATCTTTACTCAGACCCATGTTTTCTTTTAATATTTTTTCATTACTACATTTCTATATTTAAGAAATGTTTCCTTTGTAACCCACATATTTATGTTTGTGTTCATTAGTAATACCTACCTGATTTAGTTATAATGTACTACATGATTTGTAACTTAAAAAACTTGCATTTTCGACACTAAATTTTTAACTGCCAGATTCACTAAGCTTAAACCTGGGTCTAAATATTTAAATTCTATAAGGGGTTTAGACATAAGCACTATTAAAATGATAAACCTTTGATGGTTTAAGGTTTAACTTGGTATTATAATTGCTAAACCACAGTCAGGTTTATCGATTTAATAGTGCTTATGCCTAAACCCATTATGGGTTTACGTATTTAGACCTAGGTCTAACTTTAGTGAATCTGGCTCTAAAAGTTTTTTGCAGCTAAATTCTTGTAAGCGTTTTAAGTTTGTTTATTTTATTCTGTCCATCACTACTTATTTAAAAAAATACATAAATATAATATATTCTGTTTTAAGTTTTTTATGATTCATCTTCATGAAAATGTCGGGCATTTTAAATTAATTTTGTCTGCAAAAATGTCACAACTTTACAACGAATCGTCAAAAATGTCACAATTCAAAATAATTTCTTTTTAAGTAAGGGTTTTTTTCACTAAAAGTGGCACAATTCAAAAATGTGCATTTTTAAATCCTTTATAAATATTTAAGATAAAAATTAATATTTATTTATCTATTAGAGAAAAAGCGCGTGTTAATTTCATTTTTTATTGTATATAAAAAGTTTATATTTACTTAAAAAACAGTTTTTGCATTTTCTGAAAACACGTTTTTTTGAGTTGTGTCAATTTTATTTCGATATATTCAGTATGTCTGCTTAAAACCATCATAGTCTAATTAGTAAGAATTCAGTATCTTATCTACTAGAAGACTAAGAAACTTATTTTGGGAGGACCATCATATCCCAAAATTAAATACACCACAGTATGTTATTTTTAAAGGAAATATATAAAAAATAATTCTTTAACAAGAAGAAACGCATCTCCACTGCATATATCGCTTCACCTATCCGCAGCGGTCGGGTTCGTCGTCGGCACCTGCCCTCCTGCATCGCAGCCTGCATCCTCTAATTTTTGCATTAATGTTTATAGCGAGTAAGGTAGATACATGTACCAATTTCCAATAGCAAACGGAAAAACTAAAAGTATTCGTTGATTTTTGATGGTGTTTGGTTGTGTGGCAATTGTGGGCTGTCGTCGTGGAGGAATTACCTGCGGTAGTGGGGTATTCCTGGAAGAACACTTAAATTCAAACGTTTAAAGGTAAGTTGGCTACAAAATTTGTAAAACTGATTGACAAGCGAAACCAGACAGTAGAAATACTAAATTTAACGATCGCTGATGATTTTATTTCGATATCTTCAGTATGTCTGCTTAAAACCATCATAGTCTAATTAGTAAGAATTCAGTATCTTATCTATAGAGACTAAGAAACTTATTTTGAGACCATCATATCCCAAAATTAATACCACAGTATGTTATTTTAAGGAAATATATAAAAATAATTCTTTAACAAGAAGAAACGCATCCCCACCATATAAATTCCTTCTATCGCAACGGTCGGGTTCGTCGTCGGCACCTGCCTCTGCATCGCAGCCTGCATCCCCTCTAATTACACATTAATGTTTATAGCGAGTAGGTAGATACATGTACCAATTTCCAATAGCAAACGGAAAAAACTAAAAGTATTCGTTGATTTTGATAGTGTTTGGTTGTGTGGCAATTGTGGGCTGTGTCATGGAGGAATTACTACAAGAGTGGGGTATTCCGGAGAGACATAATTCAAACGTTTAAAGGTAAGTTGTACAAAATTTGTAAAACGTTGACAATAAACCCAGACAGCCAAATACGTTTGAGGGTTGTCAGTGGCGGCGCCATCTTTATTTTCAAGTGTGCGAAAGCCGGCAGAAAAGTAATTTGGAGAATGGGCAAGAGATTTTATAGTTTTTTTATATAGGGGGTTATAAAAAACGGTGGTAAAAAACATTTTTAAAAAACAAATTTTCGATTTTTTTTAAATATGATTTTTCGACATGAAAGTTTGTAGTAGACATTGTTTTTTTTTTCGAATTCGAACATACCTCTTTCAAACAATATTTTACTGCAAAACTATGAGAATGATAACCTATTTCTGGTGGCTATTTTATTTACAAGTTGTTTATGGCATTGTATGTACAGCGGTACAGCCAGGATTTCCTTCGAAATTAACTAACAATTGAAAACTTAGAAAAACACAATTTGTTATATCCAAGTTTGACTTATTGATCATAATATTATTGGGACAAATAATGTGTACTGTATTTTAGATAATTTATTGGACGTAGAATCAGTTAGATTACTATCTGGAAGAAAGGAAATGATAGCAGAATTGATTCCTCAGATTGGAGTACGATTAATATTTGAAAGAAAACTGACGGAGTGGGTAAAAATTAAGGTATTTGCTTAAGATATCCCACTTAAAAATTCGAAATATAAAGATTATTCTTTAGTTTTTCATTTTTAAAAAACTTAATTTTGACTAGTAAGCCTTCCTATAACATGTCTAGAATCGATTTTAAATCTCAAATATGTAAAAATGCATTAATCTCGGCATTAATAGAGAAGAAAATATAGTTAAAAAAATAATATGTAAAGTTTTGACATGTGATGATCTCAGTTCAGGATTCTAGCGTTCGTATACCAGGTGACTCGGATCTAAATGTATATACGTCACAAGGAGATAAGGAGCACTTTAGTGGTTTTAGATCATCTGCTTTTATTGGGTCAATTTTCACTCGTTACTTAGAGACAGTGTGATTTATAAGATTTGGCTCATATTTCTCTTAGCACCAGATTTAAAATTTTCATATTTGGTAAAGACATTTTGTATAACCATTGCTTTAAAATGTAATCTGCAAAAGTTTTAAAATTCAGGTCCGGACTCGAAAAAAAATTCAAATTTCAAATTTTAAAAGATCAGCAACCTCTATATCAAATTTTTGTAAATTTTATTTTTATTTGGAAAAAGCATAAAACCTTATTTTAATGATCTACTTATCATAACTTCGGAAAAAAATATATGTGTTCTTAAGGAAATGTAATATTTTTCGTGTCTAAAAGAAACCAGATTTTTTAAAATGTCGTTGGCAATAGTTTTAAATTTCAGGACCGGACTTGAAAAAAATGCAAATTTCAAATTTTAAAAATTTAACAACGTGTATATGAAATTTTTGAAAATTTTATTTTTATTTGGAAAGACATAAAAAACTGATTTTAATGACCTGCTTATGAAAGTTGCCGCACTCACCGTTCAATCATAATAAATATCTGCTCTTTGAGATTTATCATTACTTGAGAATAAAATTATTTCTTTTTAAGAAGATGTAATATTTATCGTGTCTGTTGTAACGAAATAAATTTTTTTAACCCGAATTGTCCCAGAGTTGCCAAGTGGCAACGTTACGGCTACCTACGGAAACAATTTTCTAACCAATCAAAGCTAACGTTATGTTGTCCGCTGACCATCGTTTTATGCTTACTAAGGGACCTTCTTGAGCGCGCCAAACCGGCAGGTCAGTCTTACGAACGAGTTTGCAGTGAGCGTACCGTTAACTTTCAAGGTAAAAGAAAAATGGCGGAAAAATGTGATTCCAACTACATGACAAGGTAAATTTATTTTTATATTTTTTTCGTAATATATATATTTTTTTACAACGTTGTAATATCATCTAGAAGGATATAGGTTCATTGAGTTGCAATTTGCTTTTTTAAAAGTTTAATTTTTACGGCATATTTTGCACGATGTTTTTCATCGTTGCCATTTGGCAACGCTGGGTTATCCCGCTTGTTTATTTAGTTTAGTTGAAAATATATTTGTTTTACGAATTTTTATCAACTTTTTCAGAATATTGATCAGTAATTTAATTTTTTTGCATGTTATGATTATGATTAAACGTCGTTAATTTATTTTTTAGATGAAAACTATTCGTACATAGTAAAAACGTTTTGTTAAAATCTATTTACTTTTTTGATAACAAACTCACAGGTGAAACATTGTGCAGAATATTATTTTGTACTGAAAATATCGTTTATTTTGTTGCTAAAGCAAAGTCGCATTCCATCATCTAGTTTATCTTATCCACAATTCTAGCTCCAGGTTTTATTTTACAGAGCAATATCACTTCAAGAAGCTCTGGATTACTTAGATGAAATTATGTCAGATGATGATGAAGCTAGAGCAGTGTACATAGAACCACCGGACATAGAGGATGGGGAATTAAGCGGTGAAGACGACGGTACTGAAGAAGAAGAAGGTGTGGCCGATGATGTATGTCCTAGTCAGCTAAAGGCAAATTGTGAGATAGTATTAGGATCTGGTCGGCGTATTATTTCTATCAAGGACACCTTAGTAGAGTCAGAAAGAACATCTCAAGATGAATCTTCAAGCGACGATGAAATTTTAGCTGATGTATTGCGCAAACTTCAAGAGAATTCTACAAAGGAACCCCAGACTTCATTTATTACTGAACCATCAACTTCTTCTGGTGCCAGTCGTTTACGTAAAGTCCTTCCATCTAAATATATGGGTACAATTCCGCTTTCTGATAAAGACACTAAGTTTACCTGGAGAGAAGATAATCTTACCGGAATGACTCCAATATTTCCACCAGCAAATTATGAAGACTGCAAATTGCTAAAAGCCCATGAACAGTTCGAAAAATTCGTCGATGATGATTTACTTCAGCATATTTGTAATGAATCAGGAAGATATGCAACTTTTCTAGGCAAACCAAATCCTAATATTTCTGTAGAGGAGTTAAAAGTATTCATTGCTATCCTACTCATTACTGGCTATAATTACCACAGTCGTGTCAGAACGCTTTGGAGTACTGAAGAAGATCTTCAAAATGTCATGGTATTGAAATCAATGCGTAGAAACCGATTTCAACAAATATTGCAGTTTCTACATTTCGAGGATAGTCGTAAAACGGGTACTGATAAGGATAAAATGTGGAAGCTTAGACCCGTAACAGATCATTTGAAATCAAATTTTCTAAAACACTTTCATCCTGAGCAAAATTTATCCTACGATGAAAGTATGATTGCTTATTTTGGTAGACATGGCTGTAAGCAATTCATAAGAGGCAAGCCGTTGCGTTTTGGTTACAAAGTATGGTCGCTATGTACCCCCGCCGGTTATCTTGTAAACTTTGAAATATATCAAGGTAACAATCCAAGATCAAACCCTCTGTACGAAGAAAGGTTTGGAAAATGTGCTGCTCCACTTGTTAGTATGATTGATGATTTTTCACCTGATGTTCAAGAACTGGCATTTTCATTTTACTTCGACAATTTATTCACCGGATTTCCACTATTAGCATATTTAAAATCTCGTGGGTATTCTGCATCTGGGACCATAAGAGAGAACAGAATTCCCAAAAGTTGTCCTCTGGATCCCAAGGATAAACTAAAGAGTAAACCACGAGGTTTCGCTGTTTCCTCAAAATCTGAAGACCCGGAAATTGTCGTAACAAAATGGGTAGATAATTCTGTAGTGTCAATGGCATCAACAACATTTGGAGTAAATCCAGTGTCGAAAGTCCAACGCTATTCTAAAGCTCAAAGACAGCGAATAAGTGTGTCTCGTCCGTGTGTTATCGGTCATTATAACAAACACATGGGTGGCGTAGATCGGATGGATCAGAATGTCAATTTATACCGCATTGGAAATAGAGGTAAAAAGTGGTGGAGTTGTATTTTTACTTGGCTGATCGACGTATCAGTACAAAATGCCTGGCAGCTCCACAGATCGGCACATCCGACCTTGTCCCAGCAAGAATTTCGGCGCCATATTGCAATATATTATTGCAAACACTTTGGACAAGATGCTAAAGGATCTGGGCCTTCACGAAAACGTAAACTGGAAGATACACCCTACGAAACGCTTCGCTATGATGGTCTTAATCACTGGCCAATTCCTATAGAAAAAAAAGACGATGCGCTGGAGATTATTGCAACAGTATTATGCGTACTGCTTGCGAGAAGTGCAATGTTGGTCTGTGTATTAAATGCTTTAAGGGATATCATTTACAAGACTAGTACTTATAAATATTGTTAAGTTCAATAAAGATTTCTTTAAATATTGCTTGTATCGTTAACTTATTTCGAATTCTCAATATGTCCCGACGTTGCCATATGGCAACATCAATTTTTAAAAAACTAATGACACGAAAAATAAAACTTACCTATTTTTAAGTTTCCATAACCCTAAGTAAACCTTTTTTATAAAAAAACCTTAATATATTGCAAAAAAATTCTGGGACATAACGGGTTAATGTCATTTGTAAAATTTTTAAAATTCAGGTCCGGACTTGAAAAAATTTAGCTTTTTATTTTTAAAAATTCAACACTGTATATATATTTTTTTATTCTAATTTTTATTTGGAAATATCAGAAAGGTAAAAGATCTCATCTAAAAGACACAAAAAATATTATATTTTAGGGATACTTTTTTTCTGAAGTTATGATAAATTGCAATGAAGAGCTACTTATTATGATTGAACAGTAAGTGCGGCAACTTTAAAAAGTGGGTCATTAAAATCAGTTTTTTATGCTCTTTCCAAATAAAAATAAAATTTTCAAAAATTTGATATACAGTATGTCCAATTTAAAATTTGAAATCTATTTTTTTTCAAGTCCGGACCCGAATTTCAAAACTTTTGCACACGGAATTTTAAAGCGACGGGTATACAAGATATTTTCACCGATTATGAAAATTATTTATCTGATACTAAAACAAATATGACAAGTACAAATAGCAAACTTATAAAAGAATCTATTCTAGGTGACAAGTGAAAATGGATCCACTGATCTAGAAGCATTAAGGTGTTCCCTATCCGAGTCACCCTGTATATCATGTTTTTTTATTCATTTTTCCTAAAGAAATTGTTATTTTTACATTGGAGATATCTCTTTCCCCGTTTTAGACAATATGTTAAAATTTAAATTTAACTTTTTTTTAGGAAATATCTGAATTCGATACCGAGACAGTATCTTCCAATGCTACCGTTCAAACAAGCACAATGACGGAAGAGCCATCAAAGGCTCAAGTGGTCCCTCTGTTAGAGATTTCACCACGCATTGATATGGACACCCCTCTAGATATAATAGATAACTTTACAACATTCGATTTGACTTTATTAAAGCAAGACCATACCTGAGTTTGATCTAAAAACATTATTGACAACTTCACCTATGGGAAAAAGTGTACTAAAATATTACGAATCCAACAATAAGCTAGATAAGAGTCAAAGACGTCGTTAAATGTCCATAATTACTAAGCATATTTATACCTTCTTAGTAAAATAGTAAGTAAATCAATTTAAAATTATTAACAAGTAGCATCAGGCAGTAGGTTATTGGTATTTTTACTAACAATTTGTTTACTAACTATCTAAATTACATTTCAGCCCTCTGGATCACACTCATTATACAAAACTGGGTGCTAAAATTTAAAACTTGTTTCCCACGGAGAGGATGGGTACATATTACGTTCCCCCAATTCGAAAATGTGACAGTCCGACAGGTTCTTCAGCAAAGGCTATGGGAAAACTGCCTAATGCGGTACGGAATATCAGATTTCTGTCAGGTGATACACGAAAAAGAAAACAGTACACTGATAAATCGCCTGAACCAGTGGCAAAAAAAAAATGGTAAGTTTATTGCTTTTATACATTCTAACAATACGAATTTAAATTATTTTTACAAAAATATTTAAAATACCTGTTTCTTTTTTGTGCTGCAGAATCCGGCGTGAATGATGACATAACATGGCTAAAACATAACGTCGAACCTTGGGTAACAGTAATAGAAAAATGGACAAAAACGTTTTCTGAGAGGCGTTTGTCTGAAAAAGGAACTGTGGCAGAATTTTTTGAAGAATGGCCTATACTAAAAGATTTACGAGCTGATGTATTGGTAAGCATTAACAAAATATTTGTTCCTCCCTTTTAGTCGGAGAGCCAGTCGCGCATGTTTCATGAAGTGTTTGATGCACCTTAAAATTTTACCAGGATAGTATCTATGGGATGAATAGTAGGAATACCTATGTCTGCCTAACCCAACCCGGGACACCAGGTACTGCGCATAATAGAAAGGTGTAAAAAAATATAACCCAAAAAAGTGTTTGATTCACAGGCCAACAAACATTAATTGAAAGTTTAGTTAACTTTAAAGTAAAATTTAAAAAGGCAGACAGCTTTGAGGGGTTTGCATAAAGTTAATCCCCTTCAAAGTTGTTTTTTGAAAGTACAATATGAAGTGTTTGATTCACTCTGAAATTTTAACAGCCTCTTAACTAAATGTTTTAAAACCTAATTTCCAAAAGGCAAACAGTTTTGTTGGGGTTTAGTTACAGGCAGACAAGAAAATAAATCTAATTATTTAAAACGGCAAGTCAAAAATTCAGCCCATTTGTTAGAGTTCTGGGGCACCGGTTTACATGATCTTTTTTACTTGGTCCTCTAGTTACTGAGCCGTCTCAAAGTTATTTTTTTAAATGTTTTATTGCTTTATTTTTAATAAAAACTAACGGAAAAATCTAACCTCAAATGTGTGTTGCCTATGCCAAGTAGGGATGAGCCATCGAAGTGAAACATGAATGACCATCGATAACTTTTCTATTTAACATTTTGCGTATTTTTAGAAAAAATGGTACTTTACTCCTAAGCAGTTTTAAGATTTTTTGACTTTTTTAGTATATCATTTAACTTTTAATGAAGTTAACTACTGCTAATACAGTTTGAGACCATGTACCAACCACAAAATGGCTGATTACATTTTTTTCCACGACTGTTTAATAGACACTTCTGATGGTAAAACCACATCCCAATACTTCAAATTATACTTTTGACGTATTTCTAATGTATTTCGACATTTCTTTAAAAGTAGTCTCAGTAAATTGATAAATGTTTTCAGCATCTTTCACTTTACATATTACACACAACATTTTATTTAACTTATTGTAAATTATACATAAAAATCATATATTTAATAACAAATTATTTTCCTTATTTAGCTCCCAATAACAAGTTCAACTGAAATCATACGATATTCTGACGGAAACGTAACGGACAATGGACACGTAACTACCAATGACAGCGCAGAAGATGCTTGCGATGATCGGCGCTCTCACTCACGCTGCCAACCACGCGCAGATTGTCCCTTTCTATTTTAAATAATGCCGCCTCTACACATAGGCCAGCGCATTCGCCAACGCGCTCGCAGTGTGTTTGCCAACGCGCTTGTGAGTTAATCCACACATTGGAAGGTCGTCCAGAATGCTTTGGTTCGAGCCAATGTGCAGACGGATTGAAAATGGATGTTGAGTCGCTAACAACAGCATTATTTTTGGGTTCCACAGGCAGTTTTCACTATGATAGAGCTCAATAAATTTAAATGTTTCCTTGTTCACCATTTCGTCAAGTTAGGTATTAATTCGCCGCAAAAAGGAAACATGCACTCTTGATCTTGATCGCGCGGCCAATGTGTGGATGGTGTGCCAAGGTTGAGATGCCACATCGTTTGTAACCGATTAATTTTTTTACCTAAACACACCTAATTGCAAATATGGGCAATTAATGATGTTATGGCCCCCTCGGAAAGTTGATATGACCGCCCCTGGTCATACGAGAGGGAAATGAGTATTCCGTGTGAATCGCATACTATACTTTTCTACGACTTTCTTGCGGATTGATATCAATACAAACAATATATTCAATATTCCCGATTTGTGACAAAATATTTGTCAGACACTGCTAATTTTCTTATTCAATGCAATTGATCTAATTATTAGTTCATTTTACGAACTTATTAGATATTTTTATACTCATACATATGACAAAAAATAGTGTCCTTGGCTGAAGAATCATAATAAGAAAACGAAGATCTCGAAAATATATACAAATTATCGTATTTATGCACATTTAAAGCACCCTATGAAAGCAGTAGGTAATAAAGGTGGGTAATGACCGTGGGTAATGGCCGTGTGTAATGAGCGATATTGCCTGTTTAAAATCACATTAATAATGTATACATTATTAAATAGTCGTGGAAAAAATTGTAAACAGCCATTTTGTGGTTGGTACATGATCTCAAACTGTAATAGCAGTAGTTAACTTCATTAAAAGTTAAATAATATACTAAAAAAGTCAAAAATCTTAAAACTGTTTAGGAGTAAAGTACCATTTTTTCTAAAAATACGACAAAATGTTAAATAGCAAAGTTATCGATAGTCATCATTCATGTTTCGCTTCGATGTCTCATTCCTACTTGGAAGTATAGGCCAAGGTGTTTAGAGACAAGGTGGCCCAACTCTGCATTTGACAACGACATCAATGGAGTCCTTTTAGAAATATGTGGTTATTTCTTTATTTTTTGTAAAAATCGTGTTAATGTTTATATTTTGTGAGTAAATAGTGGATTAAAATGACTTTCACAATTGTATAAACTATATTTTTAATTGGTTAAAAAAGGACCTCCATGACGTTACTTAACTG
This sequence comes from Listronotus bonariensis, assembly GCA_014170235.1. Classification (NCBI taxonomy): domain Eukaryota; kingdom Metazoa; phylum Arthropoda; class Insecta; order Coleoptera; family Curculionidae; genus Listronotus; species Listronotus bonariensis. The sequence continues at coordinate 7,678 of JACEGR010000744.1, read as the reverse complement.
TCACAGCAAAGTTGGGCCACCTTGTCTCTATCCACCTTGGTATAGGCAAACACATTTGAGGTTAGATTTTTCCCTAAGTTTTTATTCAAAATAACGCAATAAAACATTAAAAACATGTAGCGTTAGACGTCTCAGTAACCAGAGGACCATTAAAAAAATAGATCATATCAACTGGTGCCGCAGAACTCTAACAAATGGGCTGAATTTTTGACTTCCCGTTTTCAATAATTAGATTTATTTTCTTGTCTGCCTGTAACTAAACCCCAACAAAACTGTCTGCCTTTTAGAAATTAGGTTTTTAAACATTTAATTAAGAGGCTGTTAAAATTTCAGAGTGAATCAAACACTTCATATTGTACTTTCAAAAAGCAACTTTGAAGGGGATTAATTTTATGTAACCCCTCAAAGCTGTCTGCCTTTTTAAATTTTACTTTAAAGTTAACTAAACTTTCAATTAATGTTTGTTGGCCTGTGAATCAAACACTTTTTTGGGCTATATTTTTTACACCTTTCTATTATGCGCAGTACCTGGTGTCCCGGATTGGGTTAGGCAGACAAAGGTATTCCTACTATTTATCCCATGAATATTAGCCTTGTAAAATTTCAACGTGCATCAAACACTTCATGAAACAAGCGTTACTGGCTCTTGGACCATTTTTAAATGTCAAAGAGTACACATGGTTTCCCACCGAAAACCAAACAGAGGCATTTTGGGCACCTAATGATTTTTTAGAATCTGTTTCGGTCAATCAACTGTAATTTTTTAAACTTTATTAATATAAAATGTTCTGTATTTATAGCCAGAGAAAGTATAAAAAGTATACGAAACGTCGTGAAGGAAATCTAGCTAGCCTTATTTAGGCCTCCAAATCCAAGAACTTTTGCTTTAGGTCAGTCACTCAGTCAGATTACGTCTTTTGGAATGGTGAAATCTGTTATACCTCATTTAAAATATATTTTAGTGACGAAGTTATGAGGACTTAAACTTAATTTCACGGATAACTTTTAATTTCCAATAACACCGCAAACAATAACCAAATTACAGTCGGATTTAGGAAATTTATTACGTTCAATTAAATCGTAAGTTGACATTTTTGGATTGAGAATAGAAAAGTAAGATAGGGAAATGTAATCTGTTTTACCCGCATATGCATCATCGTTTTGTAGCTACTAGTTGTCAAAAGTTTAAAAATTCCACTGGTTAAATGCGAATATTTCAGGAACTATTCGAGCTTGGTATAGGATGTATTGTACATCAAATGTATCTAGAATTAACTGTATGATCAAAATATCCAAAAGAAAAAGGGTGTTACATTTTACAAAAATCGGGTTTATAAGTCACTCTTTTGTGCAACGCCCTGTGTATTCAAAAATATTTTTAGGTTATGCAACTTTTATAACTCAAAACTTTTGTGTTAAAAATTTACTTTATCTGTACAAGCTTACGTGAGATCAAAGAATTACGCACTAAATTGACACCTAAAGTGTATTCACAACCGAGAGACAGCAGCGTAAACAAATGCACAGTGCGTGATCGCCTCGTGTCATGCAGAAGCATGGGGAAGAATGTACCCTGATTGGTTAGTCGACTATAAAATATCGGCGGAGGCGGATCCTCTTTTCCGACAGAGACGGCTTGGATTGATGATTTTAGTTTGGCTTTATTGCTGTTATTGAGTGCAGTGCATAAACAGTAGTTGGTTTTTGCTTTCGGGGATTAAACCGAAAAATTTCCAAACATAATTAGTTATGTCTAGTAGCAGTAGTACAGATACAGCTGATGAACCCGTTAAAATTGTCTTGTCTCCTCCTAAGAAAAGAGTTAAAAAATCACATTTCGATGTTAAAACCAAAGAGTTAATTCTAAATATATATAAACATGAAACCCAAGATAATCCTCTGATGCCTATTAATGAGATTGTAAATAATGTGGCCAGTAAAAGCGGGACCTGCATTCGTAGTGTTTACAGAATACTTCGAGAGTATAAAACAAAACACGAATTTTCAGAGCCAAGAACAAATCAAAATCGCAAGCATATTGTTGATGAAGTTGATGAATTTGACAGGAATGCTATTAGGAGGAAAGTTCATGAATATTTTTTCAGAAATGAGTTACCCACTCTTGATAAGGTGCTTAGAGATGTGAATAACGATCCACAGTTGCCAAATTTTAAGAGAACGACATTTTACAAATTATTGAAATCACTGAATTTTAAATACGAAAAGCGTGGTAGGAAGAGTATACTATTGGACAGAGACGAAATAGTGATATGGCGAAGGGAATATTTAAAAAAATAAAGTTATATAGAAATGAAAACAGAAAAATATACTATATGGATGAAACCTGGGTAAACGCTGGACACACTAAATCGAAAATTTGGGTAGATAGTACGGTGTCCTCATCTAGACAGGCTTTCCTAGATGGTCTCTCAACTGGCTTAAAAAATCCGTCAGGTAAGTTATTTGTATTATTATAACTTATAGTAGGTAATATAAATTAATATTTCTAGGGAAAGGGAAGAGACTTATAATCTGTCACATCGGAAGTGAAAGTGGATTTGTTCCTGGCGGATTATGGGCGTTTGAATCAAAAAGAGTGGCGACTACCACGAAGAAATGGATGGGAATTCATTTGAAAGATGGTTTCAAAATATTTTGCCTCAACTAGAAGAAAACTGCGTAATAGTTCTAGATAACGCTCCATACCACTCCCGAAGGCTCGAAAAACTTCCCACAACAGCGACGAAAAAAAAGACATTCAAGATTGGCTTACGTCTAAGAACATACCTTTCGAAGAAAATTTACTTAAAAGAATATCAGAAGTACGTAATTGACGAAATGGCAAAAACCCAAAATAAAACAGTTTTACGTCTCCCTCCGTATCATTGTGAATTAAACCAATACCTCCTAAAGAACAAAAGGCCTCGGCGCTTAAATTATATTAGGCCTGACGTCATCAAATCTAGGCCGAGACCTTTTTCCATATAAAATGCATTGTATTGTAGCTCAGAGCAATATTGTGAATGACATCGCCACCGGCGCATTCAATATTGTACTGTTCTACTACAATTCCGGCTTTCTTGAACTTTGTCCTAGGTAGTTTTACTAGTTTAGTTTGAGGTTAAACGAAGCGTTGGTTTGTTTATTTCTTGCCGGTTTCGGACGTTTTCTGATTTTTTCAAAAATAAAAAAGTAGTTTTATTATTGAAATTACACTTTAAAACTAATGTGAATATGCCGTATAAGTGTTGCGCACCGGGGTGCCGTGGAAATTACACTAACGGGCCGAAAGTACACGTATTTGGTTTTCCAAATGATAGTGAGTTACAAAAGAAATGGTTGCGTTCAATTCCTCGAGACGATTTGGTCCCCAATAAAAACACTAAAGTGTGTGAATTACATTTTACTGCAGGTAGTATTATTTGGATTATTTCCCAACAGGATATAGAAACAGGTAATATTATCACAGTAAATTTAAAAAGCCTCGATTGAAAGACAATGCTATTCCAACTGTTTTTCCAAATTGTCCAGATTATTTTTCAAAAAACGTACCATCTCGGAAGAGTAAGGATGAAAAGTATAAAGACCTAGATGAATTACATCTTTTACAAGCATTAAAACAGAGTAAAAAGAATTTAACATTCATAAAGAGGCTACATGTTTTGAGGATTTTGATGGGTTTTTAGGACTATTTAAAAATTTTATTGTTAAAGGTGGCTGGTTTTCAGTAGTGAATTCAGATAATTTAACATTATTTAAATTTGAGTATACCCCTGGTCTTGTAATAACTTGGGCAATTGTTATTTCTAGTAATTTAAACTTAGAGACATATTCAGTCAGTTTGTGTTTCAATAACTAATTTAAAGTGTCCTTTTAAAATTAGCACTTTGGATGAATTAGGAAATATTATTGATGCAATTGATAATACAATGTTGTCAATTCCCCTAAGTCCTAATACTGAGTCCTCGACTGAGCCTTCGAGTAGCATACCCAGTTCGATACCAGATCCTGAGTCTAGTTCGTACCAAGCCAAGCACCAAGCTGACCCTGACTATGACAAAAATAAAAAGATCCTAAATTTTGTTATAAATATTCTTTCAAATTTAAAAGGGTCTGATGAACAAACTCAAAATCTAAAATTTGTTTCAGAACAGTTAACTTTATTATGTTTACCAAAGGAAAGATATAGATATTCACCTAGCACCATGGTTTTATGTTCAATTTTGTTTACTATAAGTCCGCATTCTTATAAATATTTGCGTAACCATGCTCCAATTATATTACCTCATCCCGACACAATAAAAAATATTTGCAATACATTTTTGACAGATCCCCATATTGATGAAAGAAAGTTTTTAACCTATGCTCGCAACATTTTCCAGTATTTAACCGATAAAGAGAAAAATGTTATATTACTATTTGATGAAATTCATATTGAACCCTATTTGGACTTTAAAGCAGGCAATACTGTAGGAACAGCAGTAAATAATAATACTGTAGCATCATCCGCAGTGGCATTTATGATAACTAGTCCTTGCTCAAGTCTTAAAGAAGTTATTCATATATGTCCTGTGTCCACAGTAAACTCGAAAATGTTATATCAGTTTATCAAAACTATAATAGAAAATTTAGAAGAAATTGGATACCTGGTATTTTGCACAATTAGTGACAACAATGCAATAAATAGTAAAGCAATGAGCAATTTTTCACCCTTTAATGAACTTAGCATAGTTTTTCCACATCCCATTGACCCAGAAAGACCACTATTTTACCTTTTCGACACCGTTCATTTACTAAATGTATTTTTAATAACTGGCTTAATTCAAAACCCGACCAAACACTTTCTTATCCTGATTTTCAGACAGGTCAAAAAAAAATGTGCTGCTTTTTCTACTGTAAAAAAACTGCATGAACTGGAAAAAGACAAATTACTAAAACATGGCTATTCACTTAGCTTAAAGGCTTTATATCCATCGTCTATAGAAAGACAAAATGTCAAATTATCCCTTAAAATATTTAACCCTTTTGTTATCGAAGCTCTAAAAGGCCCTTTTAATAATTTGTCTTTTTCACAAGACACAGCAGACTTTATTAGCATTATATGGACATGGTGGAAAATCGTTAACGTTAAAACTCCCCTTAAGGGCAAACATTTATTAGATAAGTACCAAGAACCTTTCACCAAAACTATATTAGCTGCCCCCAATGAAGATACTAAATTTTATTTCTTAAATCAAATGCAAAATTGGCTAGATACTTGGAAAGCCTCTAATTTTCCCAATAACTTAACTCGGCAGACACACACTGCATTAAGTCACACCATCTATGGACTTCTTGAAGTTACCAAGTATTGTTTAACTGAATTAGATATGAATTATGTATTACTAGGCAAATTTCAAACAGATCCATTGGAAGGGCGTTTTGGAAAATATAGGCAATTAGCTGGTGGCCATTACCATATCTCAGTTCGCCAACTATATGAATCAGAAAAAAGACTCAGAATTCAGTCTATATTGTCACTAAAATCTAGACATTATGGAAATATTAATATAAACGAATTCTTTGAACTAGATTGTGACACCCTCAGCGAATCCCAGTTAGGTACCTCTTTAAGTTATGCTGACCAGATTGATAGTTTGTTATCCAAACTTGTAATTCAAGAATCAGACTCTGAAGCTATCAGATCTGAAATGCCAGTTATAACTTATTTGGGTGGATATTGCTGCTATATTGTTTTAAAAAAATCAACTGTGAATTTTGCAAAGATAATTTAACATTAAATGAACCTTGTATTGTAGAAGATTTTTACAATCTTATACAATCTTTAAGTCGTGGTCGTCTTTTATATCCTCGTGAACAAGTAGTAGATATAGTGATGGTATCTTACATTATATTTAAAAAACTAATTGATGAATTTGAAGACACTTTTTTGGATATTTACAATAAAAGTCCTTTCTTTGTCAATTGCTGTTAAATTATCTATGTAAGCATAAACTTTTAACACCTTTTGAGAAATGCAAGAGCACATAAAAATCGATATTTCAAAATTTTTCTTAGTAGCCTTGTTCACGAGGATATAAAGAAGACGACCACGGCCCAAGTTGCCTCAAAGTTGTAAAATCTTCTGGCTAAGGTTCATTAATCTTAAATTATCTTTGCAAAAATCACAGTTGATTTTAAAACAATATAGCAATATCCCACCCAAATAAGTTATAACAAGCATTTCGGATCATTAAGCTTCAGAGTCTGATTCTTGAATTACAAAGTTTGGATAACAAACTATCAATCTGGTCAGCATAACTTAAAGAAATTTTCTTTACTGGGTTAACTAGAGTTGTCACAATCTAGTTCAAGAATTCGTTTATATTAACTATTTCCATAAGTATCACAGATTTTAGTAATAGACTGAATTCACTAGGTCTTTCTGGGTTCCATATGGTTGGCATTTGAGATACTAGTGGCCAAGCCACCTTCATTACCTATATTTTCCAAAACGCCTTCAATGGATCTGTTTGAAAGTTACTTAGTAATACATAATTCATCAATTCAGTTAAACAATGCAGTAACTTCAAAGTTCATAGATGGTGTGACTTAATACAGGTGTGTGTCTGCTGAGTTAAGATTGTGTTTTGGAAAATTAAGGGCTTTCAAGTATCTAGCCAATTTTACATTTAGTTTAAAAATAGAATTTAAAATTAATGTTGGGGAGCAGCTAATATGGTTTAATTGAAAGATTCTTGAGTGCCATCTAATAAATGTTTGCCTGGGAGTTTCGCGTTAACGATTTTCACCATGTCCATATAATGCTAATAAAGTCTGCTGTGTCTTGTGAAGAACCAAATTATTAAAAAGGGCCTTTTAGAGCTTCGATAACAAAGGGTTAAGTACTAAGAGATAGTTTGACGTTTTATTCTTTCTATGAATGATAGATACAAGCCTTTATTATTGAATAGCCATGTTTGTCAATTTATCTTTTCTACATTCATCACAATTTTAGAAATTGAAAAAAGCAGCCACATTTTTTGACTGTCTGAAAATCAGGAATTAAGAAGTATTTGATTAGAACTTAGATTGACCAGTTATTAAAAATATATTTTAAAGTACAATAGACGTTCAAGATAAAAAATAGTGGTGCACTTCAGATCAATGGATGCTGAAGAAACATATAAGTTCATTAAAGTTAAAAAATTATATTTGCTTTCTACTATTATTGCATTGTTTGTCACTAATTATTTAAACCCACAGTGTCAATTTCTTCTAAGGTGTACCTGTATAGTTTTATTAAGCCGTTATAACAATTTTCCAGTTACACCATGGACCTGGGTTCTGTGACCTTCTTTAAGACTTGAGCAAGGACTAGTTATCATAAAATTTTCACTGGTTGATCACTGCAGTGTATTTCTTTGCTGTTCTGGTGTGCCTGCTTTAAAGTCCAAATAGGGTTCAATATGAATTTCATCAGGTAAGTAATGTATGTGTTTTTTCTCTTTATCAGTTCAAATCTGGAAAATGTTTTGCGACATCAGGATAAAAACTTTCTTTCATCAATGGGATCTGTCAAAAATGTATTGCAAATATTTTTTGTTGTGTCTGGGAGATGAGGTAATATAATTGGAGCATGGTTATGATAACTATAAAGAATGCCGGACATGTAAGCTATAAGTCTAGACATAAAACA